>CM061524.1:32145000-32745000 GCA_030068015.2 Neoceratitis asiatica
GATCTTAATTGATATATATGATACTTATATTGGGTTTAATAGGCGTTCTCTTTTGCAACCGACCTGCAAAAGAACGACAGGTAGGATATCGAATAACATTGAGGTAATTTAATCGGTTTAAGCTGAGATCGCTTAAACAATACCCGACCTGCCTAACAGTGTTGCAAACTAAATCAAGTGGCACCATTGTGAATGAGCCACTGTAAAAACTTAAGTTAAATTCTCACTAAACGCCAAATTATTGCGAAATTTCAGTTAAAGTTCAAAATTAAGTGACACTTTAAAATGGAACAGTAAGTAAAATCATGCCTTACAGTTTATTAAAAAATATCAAATAAAATATGAATTATATCTCAGAATGCAAGAAGAAAAAAAGTACAAAAAGTACAGAACTTAGTTCATATTTATTAATATTTTTTTAACAAAATATATTTATTTACTAAAGATTCTTCGGAAGAACTCATTTTCTGTTTTATTTCTCGCTTAAATATTTCACAAACAAACTTTGTTTTTAAATTTTGATAGCTAGCACCGGTGTCGTAAAGTAAATGAAAATTCCCAGCTAGTCGGTAATAAGCCAGCTGGGCGTTCTTTTGCAGGTCGGCTGGTTTTGTGTGAACCTGACACATTTCATGAAGGCTTGAAGGCCGTCATAAAAAATCTTTAAAAAAAACAAGCATAGAATTAATGCTGCACTCTTCCAGCTCCAGCAACACCCTGTGTATATCGCTTCATTGCATATTCATAACATGCTTAGCTTCAAGAAATGTATGCAAATTATATGTGCCCAAAAACAAAAACAACAAAAAAAAAACGATAATACGACAGATGACAGTCACCGATGAGTGTTACAAAATCCTTGCAAAAATATGGTGCGAAAATTTTTGCCCACCACCCGATTGACTAGTAAATATAACGCAAGTGCGTAGGAAGTGTAAATGGTGGCAAATAGCAATGAATGGTATTCAAAACGAATATAAAAAAATTGAATTCGAAGCACTTAAATGAAATATTTCATTAATTGAAGGCTTTGAGTGCTTTGCTGCAATTAACGGTACAGCGAATGGCGAGACGATAAAATTAAATCTCATCAAGCGAGTGAAAAATAAACTAATAAAATTTGCAAATACAGCACGCGCTTGCATAACAGAAAAATTTACAAGATAGTAAATTAAAATTTTCAAATGGAAAAACCAAAAAAAATTAATGAAATAATAAAATACAACAACACTGATTTGCCTGAATTTGGGTCAGACCACTGACTTCCTGCCAGCCTCAAAAATGCATGTGCGACAAACGCATGCAAAACGCACGAGAAATAAATATGCAAATGCACTGAAAAATACTTGCCAGCGCATGCGTGTGAGCGCTGAAATTTACTCTAAACGAGTGTGCCTTGCGCATGTGCCCGCTGTCAAAGTGCGTAATGTGCCCCAAAGTAATGTTGTGATTTATATATTTTTTTCGAGCAATGAATGCCATTAGTTGTTCGCTGCACCACAAAGAGTGCGCGAATTTTTGCTTTTAGCTCTATGGATTTTTATCCTCTACACCATTTATAGTGTTTTGGCGTTTTTCGTGTGACTTTTTTTTTATATAAACTTAAATGTACATATATTTTTCTCATTTTCTCTGTTGATATAGTTTACGTGAATTTATGGTTGCCTTAAAATTTAGCTCAATGCTCTTTTGGTCAATGAATTTCGTAATTTATGTTTATGTATTAGTTATTGACAATGATGTGGCTGTCATTAGTTACAATTTGTTGATTGATGAATTGATTTATTTACATATTTAGCAATTGATTTTTAGTTGATTGATTTTGTTTTGCTTGTGTTTGTGATTTGTGAGAACGCGCTTGACGTGTTTAACGCCAGTATGACGAAAGGAGATATCACGGTTGGGAAATTTTAGCCTCCTTTATGAGATTTCCCTAAAGCACTAAGGCATATAGACTTGTACGGACGGTTGAAATATATATAAAACTAGATTGCATTATCACTAAATCGAAAGGCTCGATATCAAAAATAACAGCCAGAGCGTTCATGGTCGGAAATCATCGATAGAATATCGAGGTCCAACTTCAAAGCCGCGTAACATTAAACAGAGAGTTCCGCTGGGTGATGTCCTCTACCCACTGCTGTTTAATTTTTGCATCTGAAGGCTTCCTCTATCACTAGAAGGCGTCTTCTGGATCTCATAGCCGATAATTGTTCAATACTGTCGTCTTTTCAGTGTGCTGATAACTTTTGTTCGAAAGTAAACTGCTACTTCGCCGACCTTTCCCACATTCTTTACTACGCGACACTTACAACTACAACCTGCGAAATCCTCTATCCCCTCTTCACCACCTGGGCGAAGAAGTACCGGTTCGAACTCGATGTGAAAGTCGATGACGTAAAAATCCGGCGATAAACAACCTGTTTCATGGACCTCTCGTTAAATGACCTTGATAACTTGGATTAGACTTACCAGACCCTAAGCGGGGTAAGCGAACCGCTACAGCAACAACAATCTCGATACTAAATTGTCCGTATTGAGATATATAGATGAAAGGGATATGTCCTGTAAACGGGCATCAATGCTTGAGTAAGAAGAGACTGAGAAGCAAGTCGAAGAATTGTTCGAAAATTCTGTGAAACCAACCGTTGTTCAGAGCATACTGCTTTCATGTAAGATTTCCTTAGCCCTCTGAATATTAGTGATGTAAAACTCGGAGATTTTAGACCAAAATTTTATTATGAAGTTCGAATAGTGCTTGATTATATGAAGAAGAATAAATAAAACACCTAGAGCCGACCGGTAGCATATGGTCGGTCGGTGCTCAATATGGTCGGACGAAAGTTTTCCCGGTAATTGAAACCTGAGTATACTCAACCAAATCTATAACAATTGTGACCCTTAATATTGCATATGAGGTCTTTCAAGTACTGTGAGTGAACGATTAAAGCTCACCGTCAACGAACTGAGCGGATTTTATTAAAAGAAATTCAGACCTGGAAAACTCATCTATCATCATAGATATGGGCAATGCGTACAATCTTTGATAATATCTATGAGAAAAGCGTCGACATAACACTTGTTCGTCGGTTTTAAAGCCACATTCGACAGCTGAAAGAGTAGCTACCACGAAGTATGTCTTAATGCCGTGGCTCAACAAACCTTATACCACGCTGTAAGCTGGCGCTGAACAATACCAAAAGCACAGTATGAATTGAGAAAGATCTCTCTGAGCCGTTCGTACCAAATTATATTTTAGAGAAAGTGATTCTCTATTATGTGACTTCTTGAACCTTGGAGAGAATAATACGAGCTTCCGAGCTACCATATCGCTCGTGTTGTTTCCCTTAGACTAGATGAGGAAGCGAAACATAAGACTATAGTAGTGAAAAAGGCTACGTTATGCTAGCCGAATGAGTTAAAACACTAAGGTTTAGGAAGTTTTCGATGCAGTATCCGTTAATAGTAGTAAAGGAAGAGGAATACAATCCGATGAGGAGATCCTGTAAAGTGGGAATCCAATCCGATGAGGAGATCATGTAGAGTGAGATCTAGCTTCATTTGGTATACCAGGAAATTTAAAAACTAATCATAGTATTTATTTCATTAACATTTCAGTACAATTTTAGTACATATTTTGGCATTTAGTACAATTTTTAGTACGTATCCTATCTTTAGTAATACTGTTGCAGTTTTGGTTTATCTTTTAATCATAAATTATTTTAGAAAATTTATAACAAATAAATTGCTTAGAAATCTTAACTGTAGGCCCTCTCTCTATCACCAAACTCTAAATATACATACCGTTATTTAGTACTTATCTGCTAGTTTCATAAATTTTTATAAATTTTAGCACCCACTTTCGGCTTTAGAACAATTTTTAGTATTTTTTTTGTAAATTTTCAAGAATTTAAGCACTGGTTTTGTACTTTTTTTAATGCTAAACAATTAAATTTTTTTTTTAATAATTCTGATTGATTGTGTATTGGATATAAACAAAAGACGTAAGAAGTGACGTAAGAAGTGAGATTTATGAATGGACTATTTATACCAAAATTCCGACTATTTAACATGAACTAATGATACATTGTAGGTCTACAGTTGAAAGTATGGGAAATAACACATTTATTTCGAGCTAGGGGAACATTATATAATATATAATATAACGGCACATGAGAGCCTAACTTAATTACACTAAATTACTATTTTTTATTTGACCTTTTTAATGAATGTGAAGGAAAAACTACTCATTCGAAAATCTACGAGTAGTCAAACGAGTATAAGGTTTGTGGCCACTTCACACCTACTTCTTACGTGTAATTTAAATTTTAGGCGGCTTTAAAAAGATTTCGATGTTATCGACAGGAAATTACTTTCGTGTGCAGTTAATGAAATTATGTAATAGCCACAGCAGCTGATATATTTTATGATAAAAAGAAAGAGATTTCGCACAAAACACATGTTTATATTTCGCTTGCATGGCATTACACACAACTGAGGACTCAAATCAATTAAAAGCGAAAATTTAAATTGTCAAAATTTAATTAAGGAAAAATGTTAAGCGCAATGCGTATTCAGTAATTGCACCCATTCAAAGAGAAAAAAAATTAAAAATCGAAATACTTATAAAAACAACAAACGCATTTCAAACATTCAAACGATATTTTCCAATTAAAAGACATTTTCAATTTCCAATTGCGTAATGGCTGCGTTGCTATTAAGCCTTTATAAAAATATAAAAAAATTATAAAAAAAATTAAAAAGAAATTTGCTGACCAAAGCCGGTGCAACTGCAAATTCACTACATACCAATATACGATTCATACATATTTGCGCATATAGGCATTCATACATTTATGTACATATATACTATAGTGTAGAGTTAGCGTAAGTTTTTTGTGCGTTTGCGCTCAGTGTTTGTTCGGGCATATTTTTTTATTAAAATTATTCTTAGTTTGCCTACAGTTTCGGCGCACGCTTTCAGCTTATCTATCGCGCGAAGGTGTGTCTGATAATAGTGCGCACGAATGTTAGCTTTTTCCCTGTATTTAAAAATATTAATATACACAAATAATGGGTGGTGGCTGGGGATTCATGGAATTAAAGATATAAAAAGTGACACTAAAACTCTTTTAGTAAAACTTTAGTAGAGTTTAGTACTATTTTTAATTTTTGATGTATAAATTCAGCTTTAGTACAATTATTACTACTTCTGCAAGAGTCGCAGAGAATTTTGGTACATTTTTAGTACTTCTAATAAACATGAACTAACTCATAATTAACTTATAAATTCATCTCATGAATATTCTTAGTACATTTTTGATGTATAAACACAGCTTTAATACAATTATAAACAATATCGCATGAGTTGTAAAGAATTTTAGTACATTTTTAGTAATTTTATTAAACGCAAACGAACTCAGATAAATCTTAGTTTATGAAACTCTTTGCAATAATAAATTTTTAGCACTATCTCTTGATTTCATAAATATTGTTTACATTTTTAATACATTTGGCTCAACAACTATTGATATCCGTTTCAATGCTAATTAAATTTTGAAAATAAATTAAAAAGTAATTATAGTATTTTATTAATATTTAAGTACAGTTTAGTGCCTGTTATCAACTTTGACACAATTTTTAGTACTCTCTAAAAATGTAAAAAATTTGATTAATGTTTTAGTACTTGTTTTAAAGAGCAAATAATTAAAAAAATTATACAAATTTTAAAACTCTTTCTTGTATAATATTTAGTACTAATATCTTAACTTCACAAACATTTTACATCTTTTTAGTACATATTTTCAACTTTACAACAATTACTATTATAGATTTCAATCTCAATTCCGTTTGGAAAAAAATGAAGATTTTAATTTAATTAATTTAATAATAACAGTATTCATCTAATAATGTTTTAGTACAATTTTAGTTCTTATTATCGGCTTTAATGTATTTTAGGAATTTTAGAAAAAATTATGTAACTCCTTCTGGTATAAATACTTAATACTAATTAGGTAATCTTATAAGTCTTTCATTTATTTTAGTAAATATTTTCGAAACTAATTCATATATTTCAGAAATTTTGTAAACTTTTTTAGTAAATGTTTGGATATATTTGGACATATTTATATTGTATAACTGCGACAATATATTGTATAACTGCGCCAAAAAAAAAAATTAAACCAAAAAAATTATTTATTACTCACGTTTCTAAAACTTCAAAAGCAGTTAGGCAGATTTTTAGTACATATTCAACAACGAAAAGTCTTAGAAGGAAGTTATACAATTTTTATTACTCACTCAGATCTTAGTGTATTTTTATTACATTTTTGGTTTAGGTTAAATTATTAGTACTTTTGTGGTGATGTTGTACTTCTGTGTTCTAGTTGGAAAAAGCTTAAGAAAAGTGTAGTGCAATTTTTGTTACAATGAAGGGCTTAGAATTGTTTCTACAATTTTTTCTTACAATTAAAAATTTATAGTACAATTTTGTCAACTATTCTAAACACAATTTTTTTCAAAAATCGAAAAATATATAGTTATTTTGATATAAATGTGTTACAATATTTTTAGTTTATTTAGTACTTTATTTATTTATTTAGTACTTTCCTAATAAGTATATTACAGTTCTTCTAGAAGTTATTCCTATCATAAATTTATTTCGCACATTTTTAGTATATTTTCTAATAAAAAATAATTAAGAAATAAATTGTGTTTTTTTTTTGATTTCATGCATGTTCTATTTTTGAAGTTTAGTTTTATTTCAATTTTGGTAAATTTTTTTAAACTAATTTTTTTATAGTAATTTCACATGAATTTTAGGGCACAATGAAACTCATGTCAATCAAAGTAAATTTTGTTTTTAATTTTTATTTAATTTTAGTATATATTCCAATTAAAAAGAGGTTAAAAGAAGTGTTATATATTCAGTGCTAATAAGGGTGATAGTGCATGCATTTTTGTACTCATTTTAATTAAAATAAAATCATTTTTAGTATACATTTAAATCAAAAAATATTTTGAAAAATATGTGTAAAATAATTAGTACTCATAACAGTAATTTTATATGTATTTTAGTAGACATTTGGACATATGTCAATCAACCTTAATTTTATGTATTTTTAATACATATTTTAAACAAAAATTAGTTTGGGATTTTTTTTTTTAATATTTAGTACTCACAAAAGTAAGTTACAAACATTTTAGTACACATTTGAAAATGTGCCAATTAACTTAAATTTGATATGTAAGATGTTAATTATTTTTTAGTACATACTGCAATCAAAAAATAGTTTTAATTTTTTTTTAAATTTTTAGTACTCAAAACAGTAATTTTATATGCATTTTAGTACACATTTTAACATTTTGCAATCAACTTAACTTTATATATGAAATGTTAATTTTTTTTAGTACACATTTCAATGGAAGGTAGTACAGAAAAAAATTTAAAATCTTTAGTACTCATTAGAGTAATTTAGAATAGGTTTTGAGTATTTATGAATCAAATCTAATTTCGTTTTTAAAATAAATATTCGTTTTTCGTACATATTTCAATCAAAAATTAATTTAAAAATGTAAAGTACTAAAATCAGTGTTTATCTATGACTTTTAGTACATATTCAATATATAAATTAATTAAACGAAATTTCAGATTATTATTTCGTACACTTTTGTGTAAAAACCACCTACTTTTCAATATTTTGAAATTCACACACAAAAACACAATTCCTTCAAATTTTTACATTAATTTTATAATGTACATTTTGAAAAACTTTCCTAAGTAAAATCTCTTTAAGTATGCTAAGAATCACCCTGTATGTTTGCAATTCGACACTAATCCGCTTAGCATGTTGCACGCATCACTGTGAACGCTAGGCAATGCGCGGCCCAGACTCGTTTATCTGCTAGCGCACGTCTAGTGTTCATTGGTAACAACAACAATTATAATTAATCCATATATATATTTATACATTTGTATATTTTTATAGATATTTGCATATGTTCAAATAGACCCACGGCGCTCAATCAACGAACCAACGAACCAAACAACCAACTAACCGCAAATACTCCTCCTTAATAGTGTTCAAATTCTTGTATAGCATTTTTTCTAATTTCCCAACAAAGTAAATTTACACACACGAAATTGATGGGAGTCATTTACGCGCTTTTGCAACACCGCACAAACACTGCACACACTCTTATCTTTGTTGTCTGTGATTTTTCGACTTTTTCTACGCAAGAAATGTCCAATGCGTTTATGCGCCTGCAGCAAAAGTGATTACATGCCGTGCAAATGGATATTAACTCGCTTACGCTTACTACGCAAACCTATGCAGCTCGCTGAGCAGTGTAATGCGTTTGCTCGTTGGTGCTGTTTGCTCGCATTTATGAGTATGTCCTCAGTCGCCTGCACGCTTGTAATTTGCTCGCATTTTAATTTGCGGCCGAAAAATTGATTGAAAAAAAAAATTTGTAGCGAAAAGTGCAACGCAGTTCGTTAGTGGCTGGTAAATGCATGCATATATGTATGTGCGTGCGAATGAATGTGACAATTTTCCTGCTTGGACTTCTTGCGCGCCTACTTAAGTGCTTAATAGTCGCCGTCATGGTGTTGTTGTTAATTGAAATAGTTGCTGAATGGCTTTTAATGCACACTCTTACGTCACTCGTATGATATTTTTCCATTTTAGAAAAATTAATAAAAATATTATAAACAAAAACTCAACACGAATTGAGCGTAATGTAAAATTTCCACAGTTGCTTACAATATCTTTTCATATATTTTTTTTTCAAATACGAATATATTTAATTCTTTTTATATCAGTTTAGTCACCCTATACACAGGCTCATGCATGCGTATCATATATAATTTGAAATATTTATAAGAAAATAAAATGCAAACATAAAACTGGCACAAAAACTAGTTCTTTTTCAGCGAAATTCTGCCTTAGAAAGTGAAATTTTGAACAGGTTCGTTGCTTAAGTCTTTCATTGGACCTGTTCTCAAGTGCTTATACTCTAAGCAAAGGAACGAGTGGTTTGTGTGACATACTGATGCTGTTTGTTTCTTGCTAATTTTTGCTTTCCCTTCTTTTACTAATCTATGAATTTCTTTCACTTTTACACATACATATATGCATATATTATACTTATATATGGAGTTCAATTAAAAATGTGCTAATTCGCATAACTTGTTTTACAAAAAAAAAAAAAAAAAAAAAAAATCAATTTATGACTGTAATAAATCGCTGTATAGCATGGCAATTGTCTTTTAATGGAAACTTGGTCATATTTGTTTTGAAATGGTGTAATTTGAAACATGGATACATGTGCAGTGACTCAGCAGGTGATTCTCTTGAAATTGTAATACTTTTTTTTTTAATAATTTTATGAAAACTGTTGTTATATAATCTCAATATTTTAAATGAAATTAGTCCCACATATATAATAAAATTACATTTTAATTAAAAAAACATTTTGTATATATTTTGAGTACAAGATTTTGAAAACAAAACTTGGCATTAACTGCTGATTTAAACGACTTTTAATTTCAAATTTATGTACAAATGGACTGAATAATATATTAAGTACCCAAAAATAATAAATTAATTAATAAAAAGTACTTTAATTGCACAAAAACAAAAGTTTTAGTGGAACGTTTTTAGATTTTTTTTCATGTCAGATACACACTCGCGGTTGACATTCAATGCCAAGGGCGAACACAAAAACGAATAATTTAAAAATTCTTTTTCTATAATTTTGGATGTTGGTCTCCACAGTGTGACTCCGTCTTCGTTCATAAAGCAGTCTTCCTCAACATGAAAGGATAGACAAGGTAATTTTTTAATCTATTCACGGAGAAAATAATACGACCTGTCCTCAAAACAAGGAAAAAACTAAATATTTTCTGTCATCAAATAAATAGTCAATGCACTCGCGACTCGGCTCTCACGTCCCTGTGTTTAACTTTTTGTTAATGCCAACAATATCAGTCTTGAAATCCAACGCAGAATCACTTTTGCAATCAGGTGTTACTTTGGACCTTGTTTAACTTGGTGTTTTCAATTGGCGCTAAATTGCGAAAGGAAGAAACGATTGGCGCGCAGTTTGTTAACTCGGCTATAATTGCGGTTAAATGAAAAAGTAACTTGCTACCAATCACCATATCCATTTCTACCATGTGCTCATGATTGATAAATAGGTAGAGTGCTCTGAATTAATTTTACTCAAAATTGATCCCTGTTGGCCCTAAAGTATGCAAAGAGTTGGAAAGGGTGATAATATTGAGCATATTTATTCTCACAGCCTAAAATTATGTAACTATATTTAAATTCTCATCGCTTGTCGATGATAATTATAGAAGTTTGCTTCGTTTCGAATTTCTATAAGGCGCACATAAGTGGCAAGTAGGGAGAATATTCTGTATTTTACTTTTTACGTTTAATCGCTTAGCCTAAAGGTATGCAATAAAATTCGAAAGCAACGAAAATTGTTTCGCCTCTAAACCGAAGTACCTGAGCACAGCATTCGTACCAGGCGTTCATAACCAATTGAAAGGTGGAACGCTCCAAATTTGAATTTATATTTATTGATAATCAAATGCCTTAGAGTATGCAAAAAAGTCTCTCAGAGTACGTAAGCCTCAAAGTATAAAATGATTTTTAGATATATACTTCTCTTTCTCTTATATTTTTAATTTCCAATTTTTATGCAATTACCTTTTACCAGGCACGCATAAAAGCTGCTTTTCGTTGTTTTTTTCTTTTTTGAAGTAAACCAAAAAGTATGCAATTTTTTGGAGAATGACATTTTCTTGAATTTCCTCTAGAAACCCATAAACAGCAGTGGGAGTATGAAATTCTCCCGATCGAACAGATACATACAGTAAGTGTCATATGTAAAGAGATCGTTTCAATACGAATGTGTTTCTATGTCAGCATTACCTACTCAATTTTTTCAGGACAAGTTGTAGACCACTATGTGAAGCCACATTTTTGGTTTCTTCCAGAAGCAATATATGCGACTTTTTGTGCTCATAAAATATATTATATGTATACTCATTTAAAAAATGTTCACATCTGCTGATCGTAAGTACAGCTGTGCAGCAGCACAAGTGCCTGGACAATTTTCAACAGCCTGAATGTATGCAAGAGCATTGACAATAACAGAACACTGATAGCAGGTAAAGGAATATACCCATCCCCATATTGAAAAAAAATCTGGTATTGTAATCAACATTAAAGCACAGCGCCACTTGTAGAATTTTCGAGCATATTGGCCGCCTCATGCAGCAACTGGCACATAGCATTACTCTGACGATACCCCGAGGCATTTTCTCTATTATCCGCCGAAAAAATTAAATTTTATTTTATCTTATTATACCTTTCATGTAAATGAAATGGTATACTAACATTGGTCCGAAGTATGTAAGTACCAGAAGCAGAAGAGATAGATCCACCGAAATTTTTACCGTTCGTATCAGAAACACGAACTGAGTTGATTTAGGCATGTCCGACTGTCTGTCTGTGCGTTTGTCTATTTGAATGCAAACTATTCCCTGAATTTTTGAGATATTTCAACTAAAATTGGTAGGAAAATGAACGTATATGTTTAAACGATCATTTATCGAAACCACCCTGATCGCACCAATATAGCATATATACCACCGATTTTTCACATTTGAAATTTTGGGTCATAAATCCGTCAAAAAAGTACCTCCGTACGTGAAATTTAGTATATTATGTTACTCATACATAACGAATTGAAAATTCGTACTGAAACTCATCGAAATCGGAAGAATATAAAATATAGCGCTCATCTTCAGATGTGAGGTTTTGGTCAAAACTCAGTCAAAAAAGCATCTAGGAGCACACATATTATGAATTGCATATTTCTAGTGAAAATTATCGAATTCGGAATACCATATCATAAAGCCGACAACAAACGATTTGTTCAGATATGAGGTTTTGGGTTAAAAATCCGTCAAAGTGTATCTACTACAGACGTAAATTGAAGTTGATGTTGACACTGAAAATGATCAAAATCGAATTTTGCAATTTCCAATAAATTTTGTATGTTCATGAAAGGTATAAAGACTTTGGCATGGCCGAAGACAGGCGTACTTTCTTGTTTTTTATTTATTTATTTTTTCTTAGTTATAGTTATTTAATTTCATATTATTTAATTTATTTTTATTATATAAATAGGGACGTAATTCGTTCATTAAATTTAATTTTTTTTTAAATCCAATATAAAATTATTTTATATATAAATTCATTTAATTTAATTTAATTATTTAAAGGTATTTTTAATGCGGCCTGTAATTGTTTTTGGTTATAATTAAATGAGCTGTAGTCAGAGGCCTATTTTTGTTAGAAACATTATTTTTTCATTGAATATTGTTATAAAACAAAGAAAAAATGGTAGAAGTGCCAGCTGTTTTAGAGATCACCACATCTCCTCATCAGACTTCTTTTGCCAGGAATTTTTTAAATTTTATTTCATGTGATCTTGTTTGACTTTATTGGATTTGGTTTAAATTTACTTTATTTAATTTATTTTGTTTTATTTCATCAACGTAATTTTTCTTAATTGAAATGTAACTCGTAAAATGCATCGATCAATCAAGCAATCCACAAGCAAATCAATAAATTTCTGTGAAAGTAAATATAAATTACAACTATCGTTATCAAACACTTCCTTACAACACTTAAATTCCAACACAACTTACCGAAATACGAAAGGACGATTAATCATATAATTCGAAACTGTTGGAAACATACGTAACTGTACATTTACATACAGCCTAAGGCTATTACACACGAATTACGCATTTTCATGCGATCAGCACATAAATAATACACATGAGAGTAGCTTACATATGCTATGTATATGTACATGTATATGTATATGTGAATAATACATTTTTAACTTCAATTGCCAGAGGCGTAAGTTATCTCTCATATACACATATACATATGTATTTAGATTTATCTAGGAGCTTTTATGCGATATTTCATCGTACAATGTCTGTTGTTGCATTTATTATTATTTTTGTTCGTGTTTCGCCTAAAATTTACGTCACATTTAAACGCTTAACCGTTAAGAGTGTGCGTAAATTGCAAACCAAATCTGCAGTCTCCATGGCATATGAGCTTAATCTTTATAGTTGATCTTGTCTCTAATGCGAATATTTGCATTTAGTATTTTCTGCAGCCTTTTTTTAGATGGTGAATTAGCTTGTATGAGAGTGTGTGTGTGCATTACGCGCGTGCAATAAATTGTGTAGTATGTCTTTTATGACGATCTGAAGGCTTCACTTAGCATATAATTATATTTATTTGCTCTTGCATATGCACAGTGGATATCTGCGTATAAAAAAATATATGAAAGTAAACGGTTTTTGAACAGCAAACAACAAGCTCTGAACAAGCATTTAATTAAAAGTCAGCTTAGTTGGAGCTTGTTGTTGTCTATAGATGGCAATAAATATGTTTGTAGTTATGTATAATTTGCCGTGATACAATGTTTTGTTATTTCGGCTATTTTCTTTCTGTGTTTTATTTTTATTTTTATTTTTGTATTTTGGCAAACATTTACCACCATATTTGGAGCACGACTGTATTAAGTTGAATACGTTTTGTTTAGGTTACTATGTCAATGGCCACAACAATTTTTATAAATATGCCTGTAGTTTCTAAAATATTTTGCTGTTGTTGTTATTTTTTAATTTTTATTAATTTTTTTTCATTCAATAACCAACATATTTTTCGCAATAATACTATAGTTCTCTGACTGGTTCGCATTTCGAATGACATTTGGTGACATTTTCAATTTCATTGATTTATTGGACAATTTAAATGTATACATTTTAAAGTAAGTGGTAGTTAATCATATGTAGCGGATATTAATATTGCATTCAATTTTCGATAACTGGCAAGCCTAAAAATTACTTAAGGGGAGTGTTTTTTTAATTAAATTTTTTTTTTTCAATTTTAAAATTTTTTATTTATATTGTTTTTAAGTGGTAAAAAATCAATTTGAGGAAATAAAACGCTGGTTAGACAACATTTTTAGGAGAGAAATAAAAAAAAATTTGTATGATAAAAAGTAATATTTTAGGCAATATAAAGAAAAAAACCAATTTAGAACAAAAATTTTGCTACAGCCTTCCTTAAGGATCCAAAGATGCATATAATTTTCCCGCATATAAAAATCGTTTGAAAAGAGTGCTTAAAGGTTAAAAAAAAATTTGATATAATTCCTTTTTTGCATAGTCTTTTTATGTAGATTTTTTCCTGAGAAATATCATAAAATATGCTTGGAAGCAGTCATCAAATGTAAAAGGAGAACCAATACATACACATGGCAGGAAAAGTCTGCGTTCACCTAGGTGTATTTTATTATTTATTTATTTTATTATTGCACTATTTAAAGTCGAGAAAAATATATCATCCATAAACTTTTTTTACAATATTTTATTTAGTTCAATAAAAAGTACCTGCTACACAAACTTTGGTATCAATAATTAATATAAATTTAAATAGAGAGATTACATATAAACAAAAAGATTAGTCACTTCACGAATAATGAAACAAAATGCTAAAAATCAAAAAAATATATATATACATATTAAGTCAATAACTTGTTGACACGTCTTTCAATGACTTCTAGAAGGCGGTTTTTCATTTATCCAAAAAGTTTGGTTGTTACTTCTGAGCTTATAGCTTCCAATTGCTCTTCAACCGCGCTCCTAAGTATTTCCTTGCTTGCTTATTATAGTACCCTGTCCAATTTTCCATTCTAGTACATCCCATAAGTATTCAATAGGGTTAAGCTCAGACGATTTCGGGGAGTGTAGACAGTTGTTTAGGAATATTGTACAGCAACCAAAGCTTAACATTTTCCGCTGCGTGCTTTTGAGTCGTTGTCCTGTTGGAAAATAAATCGCTCACCGAATTCCAGCATTACTGCACTTTCTTTAACATTTTGCTTGCTCACGATCAACCCAAAATACTGAAATTTTCCTACACCCGAACTTGCCATGCACCTCCACATCACAGCACCTCCACCACCGTGCTTTACCGTGGGTACAAGATTTTGCTTTACCAGCGATGTTCTGCTTTTCCTCAAAATAATGTTACGGTCTTTTGTGCCAAAAATGCAAAACTTCCTCTCATCTGAAAAAATAGCTTTATTCCAAAACTCTGGAGACTTGTTTAAGTGCTTCTTTGCAAGGGCCATACGCTTGAGATGATTAACCCTTCATATGAAGGGCTTTCTTCGTGCGACTCTGCCATGAAATCTGGTTATTTTCATAATTTTTCGTGCCCTATGTGGACATAATTTGTTTTGGTATTTTAAATCAATATCTTTTGAAAGTTGGCTTGCTGTTAGACGTGGGTTGGACTTCACAAGAATGATTAGGTTGCGCTCTTTTCTTTCCGTCAGTTTTCTTGGACGACCAGAACGTGGCTTAGACTAATAAGATTTTGTTTGTTTTAAGTTGTTTATTACTCTCTGGGCAGAGGAGTACTGTCTCCCAACAGCTTTCGGGATTTCCCGATAACTTTTAGCATTCTGCCACAAACCAACAATGATTATCCTTTAGGCAATTTCAATTTCTTTTCGCTTTTGGTTTATAGTCAAAAAAATTATGAGGTTCTGCTATATTTATATATTTCTTCCTAATCATAATCGCTATCGTGTATCGTTTAAAATTAAATTCAAATTTCGATGCAACAAACCATCGCTTTTTAAAGTGAACACACACACTGCTCAACTAACCTAAGCAGTGGTCCTACAATCCCGTTAACTTACGTTAACGACGCAGCTGAAATTCTAAAAAATTTTGCTCAAACATTTTTCAAATAAATGTCTTCAAAATAATTGAAAATAAAATAGTGATTGTTTTAAAATGTTTAACTTTGTTAGTTGAATACTTTAATACAGTGAATGAACGCAGACTCTTTTTTTGACATGTGTATATGCGATGGATATGCATAACATATTTATTTCGTTCAATATGCAATTATTTAGTTAAATAATTACAAAAAAACAAAAAAAAATTCAATAGAAATTTTTGCTCATTCACATGGCCTTCCTTCTTGCAGTAGAATTATGTAACTATTAAAAACCAAAAAAAAAAAAAACAGCAAATTAAAAATTTAAACAATAGCAATCTTTTTATCATCATCCAAAAACATTTTTACGTTTATGAATTTGAAAATCATAATAGTTCAAAACAAAACAAAAAATAATAATTTTATATAACATTTTTTTTGTATTCGAAATTGAATCCATAATATAACAAAGGCATTTAAAATCAGAGCATCAAAGATCAATAAAAATTTTTGGCATTTATTTTTAAATTGTCTAGAAATCAAAAGAAGCACATAAGCTGTGAATATATAATGAGTTTTGAACGATTTGAAAGAGAGCCAGAGGTCAGTAAAACGACGGGCATACGTGGGTTAATAAAAGAGAAAAAATTAATTCAAATGATTTTCTATTAATTAATGAAATGATAATTTTGACTTAAAAATAATTTTTTTTTATTGATTGTAAATAAAGGAGTAATGAAAAAGTAGCCTTTATATGCGGTGAAAGCTTAGTAAGGGTTAATTAGTGTATTACGACCTAACTCACTCCTATCCGAGGGGCGCGTTGTATATTTTTATATTAATTATTCAGGCCAATTTACATAATAACGAATGTTACAAGCTTAAATGTACAAAAATTAATAATTTAATTTTCATTTACACAAATATTTAACCGTTATTAATTTTTAAATTATATTTTTCCAATTTTTTTTTTTTTTTTTTGATGGTTGAAGAGCTATTATTTTATAAAATGCTAAACACAAGTTTAGGTGCCACGGCCTCAATAGAAATGCATACTTATATTTTTTATTTAATTTTTTTATTGCCTTCAGCAAGTGGCATGCGAAAATCAGTCGTGATAGGCCAATGCAATTGACGTTTCAAACTCACCTTTTAATGTGTCAAAAGTGGGTATGCAATTGAGGCTAATGTAATATACATATATACATAAACAATACCTAGGCACATTTATATGAACTCATCTTCTGTTAAATGTGGGAAAAATATAGTATTAAAGTATTGTTCCCTCCATAATATGTAAATTTTCGTTGAGTGCACTTTTGACAAATGAACGTACAAACACAGTGATGATCATAATTGTTGCTTTCAAATAATAATAAAAATTTTATAAATTTAAAACAAAGAGATTCATATAAAAATATAAAGAAAAGTTTAAAAAACTTTAAATTAATATTTTCTTTTTTAATTATTATATATTTTCAATATTAATATGATTCTCCATTTAATATAAATATTGATTTTATGCAAAATATTGATTTATTAAACATTTTAATCGTCAGAAAATAAAAGTAAAACATTTACTATATACTAATTTAAATTAACTTCGCTAGTGTACATATATATTCATTATCTATATTAATAAATTAAAAGAATATGTATTAATTTCTATATATACACACAGCTAAAGATAATATAGCTTTTTTCCTTTATTTATATTAAAATTATTAATTTTTTTAAATGATATTTTTCCCCCTTTTAAAGAAAATAATTCCGCTTGGAAAAAATTATAGAAAAATTTAGAAGTATATACAAAGGATTTGAAATATTATATACGTTTTTCCTAATAACAATTAGTAAAAAATGCAAGCAGAATTTAAAAAAGTTAAATGAAAAATAAAATAAAAGTTATTTAATTAAAAAAATAAACAAAAAAGCAACAACAATATTTTACAGCTATTAGGGTACATGAAAAGCTTAAACATCATGCACTGTGTGCTATAGCCAAGTCAATATCAGTATCTCAAGCTGATTAAAATTTTATGCTGGAACTTAATAATATTAATAAGCTTTAAATTTCCATATAAATGTAGTTAGTTATTACCAAAAACAGTAGTAATTATGGCTTATAGTTTCAGGAAGATTTGTGAAAATTTAATGAGCGTCCCTAGACAAGAGAAAAAAGAAACTTGTTATTAACAGAAGAAACAAATCAATAAAATTTTTATTTTTAAATTTTTGCTTAGAAAATCTCTTTTTTTTTCCAGAAAAAAATAAGGAAATAATATTAATTTCAAAGAAATTATTTTTTTTATCATTTGATTAAATAAATTATAGTTCAATATAGTTTCTAAATGATGCAAAAAATATTAAAAAATTTTTTTTTGTATAAAAAAAGGCTGTTTTGGTGTGCAACCCAGTGCAGTATAAATAATATTGACCAACAGATGTCGCTGCTGGTGGAAAAATATACGCGACTCTTCAAATTTATGGTTATCCCCAGATTCCAGTTATGAAGAGGAATTTTGGACCCCATCATCCAGACGAATAAAGGCAATGGAAACCTTGTTCTTAAATGAAAATAAAAAAAATATTTTTTTTAATCTTTTGCTTAGAAGAATCGAAAAGTATAACTTTCAAGCAAATTATATCTTTCTTCATTTTGTTATATAAATTACAGTTTTAATTGTTTTAAGTTTGCAAATGACGTAATAAAAACATGTTTTTGATTTGAATTTTTTTATTAAATAATTCAATGTTGTTCTCAATAGAAAAGATAAACATCAATTTTATTTTTAATTTTGATTTTTGTTTTGAAAAAAAGGAGATGTTCAAATGATGTCCTTGGAGAAAAAAAATTAATTTTAAATCTATTTTAAAAAAAAAATTATAATAATATATAAATAAAACAAAAAAATTTTACTTTATTAAGAAAAAGTTTACTTTATTCAAAAAAAGTTATAATTTTTTCACTATCAAATAAATTATACTATTAATCGTTATATATATTAAAACGATGCAATAAGGACGTATTTTTTTATTTATGTTTTTCTTAAAAAAATTAACTGGACACATTGTTTAGAAAGTGAAGAAAAAAAATAAAAATTTGATATTTAATTTCTTTGTTTAGAAAAAAAAGAAGTGGAAACTATTCACTTGGTGAAGAAGAAAAATTTATGTATTATTTTTTTGCAGAAAAAAATGATCTTTCTTTCACTTAGACAGCTGAACTATTTTCACTACTAAAGGATTAGTAGTTTTAATCATAATAAATATCAGAATTATATATGGAAATATTTTTAAAATTATTATTAAAAAATAAGATTAAAAATATTATGAAAAAAATAAGAATAAAATAATAAAGATAAGAATAAAAAATTGTTTTTGAATTGCTTTATAGAAATGAAGATTTTAAAATATTATTTTATCTAAAAAAATTATTTTCCTTTAAGGAGAAATATATTTTGTTGAAAGCTTCCAACAAAACAATTAAACGAATTTTCGTTTGCTTCAGCGAAATTTTTTTCTTACTATCGTTATTTATTTTGAAATGGTGTAATAAAAAATATTGATTATGATGAGTTAAACCGGCACACACGTAGCGGTTTGTGCCGTGGACATCCCAAGTTCGAATCCAATTCGAACAAGGCTATCTGGAAAGAAGCCTGATGAGGAAACGTGGTGGTTTCCGAATTAGCTATAACTTCTACCGCTCAGACTGTTGTTTTCCCACAAACAAAAATATTGTCTGATATTGCTCGCAAAACTAATTAATATTATTGAACAGTGACCTGAAAAGGCATCTAATAAAACTTTAATTTGTTTTTTCATGTAGAAAAAGAAAGGAAACCTTCACCTTGGAAGAGGAATAGAAATTTTTTTAACCTAAATAATTTTTTTTATAATTTTTTTTTTTTCATAAATTGGAAAAGCTATTTCCTACTTCTTTTCTGAAAAATATAACAAAATTTTGTCTAAACATACTATTTCTTTACAAAATTTCTTATTTAATATTTTCAATAAAATATTTGCCACGCATTTCTTTCTATTTGGTTAAGTGAGAGCTTTTACTTACCAAAAAAAATTTTGTTCAAATTAGTATTTATCAATTCGAAATATATTTTTAAAATTGAGTACAGCTATTATTTTGCCCATGAGTATACATACAAATTTCGTGGGTGCTTCAATTAACCTCTCAAGCAGTTAAGCGGAATATTTTTTTTTCAAGAGTTCATCTACCTAATTTATAAAATAAAGAAAACAATTTTTTAACTGTTGGCAAAAATAACAAACAAAAAATATTTCACGAGAATTTCAAAGCAGTAAATAAAACTGCTTCTCTTATCGATAGATCCGAATTTACATTCTGACATATTTGACTGTATATATATATGCATGTATTTCACCATCACCAACCTAAAGCCAGCACTTAATTAGAAAGCAACTCTGTCATTATTTCAACTAATTAAATGCAAATATCGTGTAGTGCCAATGACACTTTTGAGATGCTTGTGTGTTGGTTACCATAACACGTCAGCACTGTGCACGCTGCTGCTTTGAGCCTAAGATGCAAATTTTATATATATATATGTAATTTAACAAGCATTTACAAAGCGCTAGAACAGGCAAATGAGGCGCACCCAAAAAAAAATTCAAAAAAAAAAAATTATATATGAAAGAAAAGATAGCAAAAACAAAAACAAAACCCAAAAGCTAAAAAAGACTGACAAACAAGCATTCCGTCAACTGTTGTGTTGAACTTGAACAACAATTTCAACACCTGGTTTTTAAATAGAAGCTTGGCTGTATATAGGTCCGTTTGACTGATGATTGCCACTTTGTTGTTGTCATTTTCTATTGCTTTAGCTATTTTATTGTGTTTTTTTTTCTGCAAACTAATTTCGTGATTACTCTTTTACTTGTTTTTACAAAACAATCGACAGATAAAATTGAAACTTCTAAGCCCCTGCAATGGGGACTCAGTTTATTGAGTGAGAAATCAACAGTTTAGTCAACGCCTGAATTTTATCTAAGACGATGGAAAAGACAAGCATGTTAGGTTGGTAGGTAGGTATGTATCCAGGCAAGTCAGCAGCAAAAGACAATGAAGCCTTAAGCGCAGTAAGAGAGTGTGAAGTTGAGACTGTTTGTATCGCACTCCAGTCGATTGTTACAGAAATTCTTTACAGCTCGGCTGCACCCTTTTTAATTGTCAGCCTATTTTCCATGTTCTTGTCATATGTAACTATGTGTGTAGGTTTGTTCTATTGTAGGCTTGCTCATAGAATGCTTGCGGGCAATTAAATATTTTCAATTTTGCACATTTTCATTTTAAACAAAATATCTATGGCATTAATTTTACAATGCGTACATGACCAAAAGATCAATCGGATAAAGTTGCTAAATGCGAAGGCATTTTAATTTGGCGCCAAATATAGATTGATCAGTGGGGAAAAAATTGGTTGAGATAAAATCAAATATCGTTTCAGATGTAAGTGTGTAGTACAGTGACTTAAAAATTGTATTGGAAAAAATATTTTGAAACAAAATAATATAATTTGAGCAGCCTTATTGTATATTTTAGATAATTTCTGATACATTTTGCATTTAAGATCTTAATAACTTTTGAATAAAGCAATACTTTGTTGTGGTACCAAATGCTTAGAAAAGAACACGGTGCAGCGTTATCCATTTCGCGTTTTATAAAATGAATTATTATGTTCAACCATTTGCATTATATGTGGAACACCGCATAATTCAAATGACCACCTCGTGAATTTTTGCAAACTTCGATCCGTTCGAGGCAATTTTCGACCACTTTTTGGTCCAAGATTTAAGGGTTTATCAGCATAGCGTAGCTCCACAAACCACAATGTTCCAAATTGACAGTGACAGTCTCGCCGTTAACGTTTTCAAAGAAGTAAGGTCCAATCGCACCTCCGGACCAAAGAGCGCACCAGGCAGTAAATACTTTTTGGTGCAATGGCTTCGTTTGTGAATAGTCAGTCGGTTTCAGTTGCTGAAGAAAACTTTGGTAGAAAAATCACGGTTCACTGCTTGCAGTTCAACCACTCAATCGACGTAACTACTACCATAATGTACAGTAAGAAAGTCCCAGTTCTTGAGAACGTCGACATATTCTAGTCTTCAGCTACACTTTCACTTATAGCAGGGATATATGAAGGAGCAAAACGATGATACACAGGCCTAAAAATATCTTTATCCGATCCAGTCTCTTCAAATTGCTTTAAAGTTTTACCAATTAGCTTAGTAGTAGTTGGACGATTATGTGCTCCCTAATCTCCTCTTAAAGCCATGGCCACGTTTCGTGCCATGTTTGAATCACCATTTTTATAGCAGATTTCAATATTTTTAACGCACTTTGGGGTTGTTAAGTGATCCATTTTCATAAATACCCGACTTTTAACTAAAACAAAACATGTTAGGTTTGACAGTTAATTTTGGCAGGTATCAAAATACAGCCCCATACTTTCGAAAGCACTAAATGGATAAGCCTTTATATATATATATATATATTGGATATCTGCAGAGGAGCTGGGTGCTGATAAGGAGTTTCGATGATGTGAAGACCATTTGCACCGGAATGCATAAAGATGCAGACTCGCCCGGTTTTGGAATGATGAAAATATAATGATGACTTTTTTACAGTTTTCGAATTTGATTAAAAAAAGTAGAAGCTTCAGAAAAATTTATAACTGATAATGATAATGATTCTTCCTTATCAGCAATCACGCGATCATGGTGGCCAATCCAGTCGCAAACGTGAAATAATCTGCTCGCTAAAGTCGCCATTCAACTGAGCCTTGTTTTGAGTGCTGTGTGGCATGTTGTATCTTCTTATTAATACCAAGTGCCGCCGGCCTAAAATCTACACAAAGCTGTGGCTTTTTTTCTGGCATCAATAGCTAGTTCTTTCAATGCTTCTGGTTGCTCTTCACTACAAATATTTATATCGAATTTCTTGTTCACACATCCATTCAACGAGAAAAGGGCTTCGCCACTGAACACACTTTTTTGATAAAAAATTGGATCCTCATCCAACTTTGCCAGTGCAAATTAACTACACCCAAATCCTTTCGTACAATATTCCACGTAGTGGAGTAACAGAAACTCAAATGCAGAGGCGCCGAATTGATCGCCGAACAGTAATAAATACCACTGGTGAATACAGCTACGAAATTTTTCTCTGTCGGCGATACTTTCCTCTGTGATGCCACACTATATTCCGAATAGCCGCCTCAGAAGGTCGATCAAATTGAAATTACGGTCGATTTTTGGTTGAATTCCTCCCCCATTTCGTAATTTTTGCGCCTCGATGTTTTACCAACAAATGGAGCCTTCTATTTCATGTTAGATATACACTCGGAGGGCTTGACATTCCCTGCCGAGGGGCGATCGCAATTAGAAAAATTTATTTTCTATAATTTTGAATGCTGCTCGAACCTGGACTCGAGCCCAGGCCATGGTTCGAAATCGGACACTATGACATATAGCTCCCATAACCCGATTTGTTTAGATGTGAGGTTTTGCTCAAAACTATGTCAAAAAAGCATCTAGGAGCGTGAAATTTCGTCCCCTATACAACTAATTTAAAATAAATATTTGTACTGAAAATTATCGAAATCGGAATACTATATCATATAGCTCCCATACAACCGAATCATAGGTTAAATAAAATAAATATTGACACTGAAAGTCTCCGAAATCGAATTTTGCAAGTTTCAATAGATTTGACATATTCACGAAAGGTATAAACCCATCGGCATGGCCGAAGGCGGTCCTACCTTCCTTCTACCTAGTTTTTCAAAGAAATAAGGCAGGAAACTCGCTTGAGCTGCCAAAAGTTGCTAAAAATTAACTCCCTACTTAAAATATTGGGTGAACAAATGTCAGAATGAGTACAAGGCTGATGAAAACAGAATACGATTCAGCCTCTTTCAAGTCTTAAGTGGCCAGAATTTCATGAGATAAAACTTGTTGTGGGGTAGAGATTTAGAAAATATTTTTTTGATCTTTATCAAGCTAGGAGTTGGATAGGTTGTTTATTGTTGTTGTTGTTAAATCCTCTATCATGTTTAAAAAAAATGGTAATAATATATCTGTCATAACTTTAAGTTCAATTTTATTTAAAATTTATTAATATTACAATTCTTGATTATAGTCACCATTTAATATCTCTCAGCGCCACACGGCCTGCACTTCAACAAAATCAAAATATTGCGTAATAAACACACCCTCGATTATCTCAGCAATCAGCTAACATATGAGCACATAAATATATTCGCTTGAAAATATTTGCAACAAAGCACTTTTATGTACGACGTATGTGCCCAAACCAAATGCCAACATGAACTAACAACATTTATAGCCTTCACTGAGTGCGTTACGCATGCGTGCAAAACAGCATTCACATTACTCACAAGCACACATGAACGCACCCAAAAATTTGTGGCATGCAGGCCATACATAGTTGCTGTAATGGCGAAAAAAAAAAAGTCAAAAACACCAAATATTCACTCGGAGTAGAGCGACATTTTTTGTGATTTTTTATTTATATTTTGTTGAATCGAAAAGTTTTTTTCAAATAGATTTGCAGCGAAGAATTTGTTAGCGCCTATAAAATTTAGTTATTGCGACTTTTAAGTCTAACTCGAAATTTCAAAAAAAAAAAAAAAAAAATTAAAAATAAAAATAAATAAAAAAATAAATAAAATTGTATATTTTCTTAATGAAAATAGAAAAGAAAACTGCTGGCGGGAAAAAAGAAAAGAAAAGTAAATATGCAAAGAGTTAAATAATCTAAGATTGAACTGTTGTTGTTCGCATACACATGTGTACATATGTAGATGTGTTTCGAAACTAAATAATGCACAATCGTGCTCTGTTCACGCTGTTGTTTTTGTTGTTGTTGCTGATGTTGTTCGTGCTGCTGTTGTTCGTGTGTTCTTTCGTATGCATATCTAATTTTTCTGCGAATAATTTAATTCCATTTGCGAAATGTATAAAGTAGTTAGTTTATTGAGCTTACAGTAAAAATATTTTCGAATGGTGTGAAAAATTCATGTGGAAATTGTTTACTAAGAAATCGTAGATTTGGCAAGCCGAAGACCGTTCACCCACTTAGTTGGATACAGTTCGGTCGCAAATGAAGGCGAATCAAGTGCATTTGCTTCTTGTGTCTTTAAGCACTTTAGACTGTATGGTACAAAAATTATTAATATTTTTTTAGTTTAAAGTGGAATCCTGCTCGGTAGTAATATCTGACATTATAATTCTATATTAACTGCGAAAAAATTGAAATTATAATGGAGTTCTCCTCGACTCGACGTGGTGGCATTTATGCCTTCATCTGAAAGCTCTCGAAAGTTCGGGTTTTTATTATTAAAATTATATATATACACAAGGAATAAGTTAGAATCGCTAATATTTAACTAAACCATTTCATTTGGTAACAACAGCGATTATTTGTGGCAGGCTCTATATGATCTTTATACATTCCCTTGCATTTATGGCGCTTCAATCTGCAATCTAAGCTCTCTCTCAATGTTATTGTTTCTTAATCAGCTCATTTTAGTAGATATTTTATGCCAAGGAGCATGGTCTTGTTGGAACTGGAAGCCACCTAAACTACTCTCATCGAAAATCGTGTTAAAGAAGGTAACAGTACAGTTTTTAGTACATTTAAGTACTTTTGTGTAGTCTGTATGACATTAATCTCCAGCCTGTCGTCTTGCAAAAATCATACTTGGAGCACAAATACCTATATGAAGGGTGAAAAAGACGAAAATTTTCGAAATTGTTCCATTTTAAGAATGTATTAATGTAGATATTCTAAAAGGACATCAATCAGCATTCGATCAATTCTCCTCAGTAAAGTGTAGGTGAAGAATAGTCCATTACAATCGTGTTTTGCGTCTTTTTTTTTAAATACCATGGCTTTTTTAAATATCTAGTCTTACATCCTTTAAATCTAGCCTTCAAGTACTTTCTACCGTTCGAGCACTGAGACATTTGCTAATTCCTTCCGATAGATAATCGGAGAGTGCATAAGAGGGTTTCTTCCGTTACTTAAGGAACTCGCGACTAATAATACGATCCTTCTATTCGTTTGTTATATATTTTCTCCAACCTCCGATTTGGCAATCAGAGCCTGGGGCTTCCCTTTCTCATCTAGGATCTGAATTCTCATCGTTTTTTATAAGAAAGTTCACTTTTTTTGGCATATCGAGAAATATGATTATATAAGAAAGATTTTTACTATTTAATAAGTGCTTCCGGATGGCTTAATTAACAAAAAAGAATTTGTTGTTGTATTTACTGACTGAACACATTAAGAACACATTTGCAATAGAGGACGGTAATTTCGTTAACTACATTTAAAATTACTTGAAGTTAAGGCGTGCTAACACTTTTGGTCGTGGCTATATAGATTCTTGGATTTCAACCAAGCCTTCACCAATGGATATCTTCCTATCTCTGTAACAGGGCTCAAAGAGTTTTATTTAATGATAACCTTTCTGACATAATCGATGTAACATCTGGTGTTTCACAAGGTAAACTCCTCGGACCGATTCTCTTCTTGTTATTTGATTTGTATTCAATTAGAAACTATTCAACTATAGTCTAGAGCAAGTACATAATTTTGTTGATTTGGGTGTAACAATGGATACTAAACTCAACTTCAATCTTCATATTAATACAACTGTGTGGAAAGCTAAAGGTGTCCTTGCCTTTGTAAAGCGGTGGTGTAAAGAATTCAGAGACCCTTATATTACGAAAATACTTTTTACATCATTAGTAAGACCAATATTGGAGTACGGTTCGGTTGTGTGGAATCCAAATTATAAAATCTACTCTGATAAAATTGAGTCCGTGTAAAAACAGTTTATGTTGTTCGCTTTCCGTCATTTGCACTGGGATTCCCGCCAAAATCTTCCTCCGTATACTAGTCGCTAAAAACTTATAAATTTACCCACACTTTCTAGCCGTAGGGACTAAGTTTTTAGTAATAAATTTTTCATTCAAAATGAAGCTATTAGCAATTGCGTTTTTCTTTCGTCTTCAATGCTAGATAAATAGCGTATTTTGCTAAAAATTAAATATCTTGGAAAATAAATTTTATCAAAAGAAAAATTTTTCTTAAACCTAAATTTTCGGAATTCAAATTACATTAAATTTTTAAAATAAAATTTTTAATAAAAAAAAATAAAATGTGGTCAGCTAATAGTTCCAAATTTCAGAAATGGTCATTACTTTTTTTAACTAAAATTCAGAAATATATTTTGAAAACTTAATCTTTTCAACCTAAATTCAGAAACATTTTATTATAATAAAGTTTTTTTTTTCGAAAAGTTATAATTATTAAGTATCAAGTATTTATAAAAAAATTTAGCATATAATTTTTAGTACTAAATATTTTTAGTACTTTTCGAAATAATTTTTAGTACCCATAATATAAAATAATTTTTTGGTCTCTAATTCTAAAATTTTATCGGACTATATTTTTGTATATAATTTTTAATGTCGAATGTAAGTTAGAATTTATAAAATCAAAAAATAAGTACAAACTTTTTGTACTAAAATTTTTATGGCATATATGTAAAAATTAGGTAGAGAAAATTAAGTATTTAAATTGAAAACTAAAATCTTAGTGAAGCGCTGATACTAAAATTTTAATTTAATTTAGTACTAAAAATTCATTACTAAGTCGTATACCCAAATATTTGTTCTAATAATTCAATACTAGAATCTAGTACCAAAATTTACAACTAATATTTATTCCTAATCATGGGTATTGCAAAATCAATACTAAATTTAAATACTAAAAATTTAGTTAAGAGCTGGTACTAAAATTTTAAGTATTTGTAT
Organism: Neoceratitis asiatica; assembly: GCA_030068015.2. Lineage (NCBI taxonomy): Eukaryota > Metazoa > Arthropoda > Insecta > Diptera > Tephritidae > Neoceratitis > Neoceratitis asiatica. Next base: position 32,172,729 of record CM061524.1, read on the forward strand.
TACTTAAACATGAGAGAATAGATAAATAAACTTAGCAAATTCAAAGATTCAATGCAATTAAAATGTTAGAAGAATAACTTTTGATAAATATAATTTTGAACCTAAAACTCTTTTAACTAATATTTTTTTCGGAAAATTGTGGACTAAATATTAGTATTTAAATTTTGGTCTTGTAATTTTTTTGTTCTTCTTACAACTTGACGGAAAACTAACGATTTTGGTACATACAAGTTTTTGAATCATTTATTAATCAACAAATTTTGTGTACTAAAACATATGTACTAAACATTTTGTACTAAAACTAAATACTGAAACATTAATGAAATACTAGTATTAAATTTTTTAACTCTTACTTTTAGTAATATCCAGCTCTAAATTTTTAGTACAAATTTTTTAGAACAAATTTTTCCAGTTCAAAGTTTGGTAATGAATTTTCAATTCTAAATTTGTAGCTAATTTTTTGCAAGGTTTTGTATTGGTTGTTGTTTTTTAAATCAAAATTTTAATGCCAGTTCTTGACTAAGTTTTTAGTTTTTTATTACTAAATTTTCCTTACTTAATTTTTAGTACTTAGTTTGTAGTATCACATTTTAGTACTAACGTTGAGTAATTTTCAGTTCTAAATTTTTAGTACTATTTTTTTTAGAAAATTTTTTGGGTACAACTTTTTAATAATATTATATTTATTTCGCTTTTCAAATAAGACTAATTGCAAATTGCAATCACTATTATTTGTATTGTCAATTAAAGCAAATTAATAAAATTCCCAAAAATCATAAACACAATCGCAATCTTTGAACTAGTAAAGCTTCATATGATTTTAGCACTTCTAATGATAATTATATCTTTTTCTTTTATTTCTTTGAATTCTTCTTCTTTTCCTCTGTTTACTTCAAATTGCTGATATTGTCAACTTTGTCGACACCAAACGGCCTTTAGTTTTATGGATTGTTGTTTCCGAACAACATTGTTTGCCAAGTAATAAAATTTACTTTCATCTTGGTGCGCTTAATATGCGAGCGAAGCTTTTGATTTAATTAATTTTTATTAATAGTTGTTTGTATGATTTGATTGCCAATAGCGCACACAAATAGATATTGGTCTGTAAAAATTCAAATATACACATAATAAGCTGAGCCTTAATGGAAAAGTATAATGAATTTATGCTAATATGTTACAGTTGCTAATTAAATACGAAATTTGGCAAGGAACGAATTTTATAATATTATTTTTTTATTTAAATAATAATTTCAGCGAAAAATGTAAATAAATTACAAGGTAAAAATTGAAAATTAAAAAAAATTCCAATAAATTTAATGTTCATATGAAAAAACTTTAAAATAATTTGAAAATATAAATTTTAGCTAAGAATTAATATAAAAAATTCAAATAAAGGTGTACAAGTAGTTGAAGTAAAAAAACTTTAAAAAAACTTAAAAAAATTTGAAATTTCATTTCAGCTAAAGTATTTAAATTAATTTTCAATATTCCAAAGTTAAAGTTCATATATAAAAACTTAAAAAAAAAAATTTGAAAATATAAATTTTCGCTAAAAATTAATACAAATATTAAAATAATGTTAGTCCATAATAAAAAAAAATTTTAAACTTAATTAAAATTTTATTTCAGCTAAAAATATTCAAACAAAGTGAAAGTTCAAATGAAGGCATTAAAAAAAATTAAAAAATAAACTTCAATATTTCAAAGTTAAAACTAAAAAAAAATTAAAAAATAAAGTAGAAGTTCATAAGCAAAGAACTAAAAAAAACCAATAAAAAATGAATTTCAATATATTTAAATTAAAGTTCATATACTATAACATAAAAAAACTTTGAATATATAAATTTTAGCTAGAAATTAACAAAAAAATTCAAATAAAAGTTAAAAAAAATAAAAATAAAATTTAAATATTAATTTCAGCAAAAAAAAAATTCCAAAAATATTAAAATTCACATGGAAAAAACTTAAAAAAATATAAAAAAATATTAAAAAAGAAAAATAAAATAAATAAAGAAAATTTGAAAATATTAATTAGCTAGAAATTATTAAAAAAAAATATTCAAATAAATATAAAGCACATAAGAAAAATGAAAATAAAAATATGAAAATTTAATTCCAGCTTAAAATCAAAAAAATATTTAAATAAATTGAAAGTTTAAATGAAAAAACTTAAAAACAAAATTTTAAAATTAGTTTCAATATTTCAAAGTAAAAGTTCATATACAAAAACTTAAAATTAAATTTTTAGCTAAAAATTAAATAAAAATATTCATATACAATATCATAAAAAAAACTTTAAAAAAATTAAAATTTAATTTCAGCTAAAAATCCAAAAAAAAAAAAAAATTCAAATGAAATTAAAGTTCAAATGAAAAAAAAAATTTTACAATTTTTTTAAAATTAATTTCAATATTTCAAAGCTAAATTTCATATATAAAAATTTAAAAAAAAACTTATTTAAAATATAAATTTTAGCTAAAAAATAATAAAAATTATTCAAATTAAATTAGAGTTCATATGCAAAAAAAAATTTACAAAATTTAAAATTTAAAAAATTGAATTGAATTTAATTTCTGCTAAAAGTCAAAAAGTTAATCATATAAAGTGAAAGCTCAAATGAAAAAAAACCTAAATATTTTTTTAATAACTCAATATATCAAAGTTAATATATAAACACTAAAAAAGGTTTTTTTTGAAAATTTAAATTTTAGTTAGAAATTAATAAAAAATATTCAAATACAGTACATAAGAAAAATCTAAAAATATTGAAAATTTAATTTCATCTAAAAATCATTTTTGATAAAATAAATAAAAAAATTTCAAAGTTGAAGTTCATATATAAAAACTAAAAAACAAATTTGAAATTAATTTAAAAACCAAGTACTGTCGAAATTTTTCCTAAAATGTAACAAAACATTTAAAATAGAAAAGTTTGTGTGCAAAAAAATGCAAAGGGTATATTTCTCATTGCCACTTGAGTCAGAGTTGATACAAATTAATTTAAAAAAAAAATTTCGCACATCATATATTTTAGGCAATTTGGTTTACCAGCAAACATATAAAAAAGGTGAAGAAAAAATTAAACGCATTTTGGTTAAGCAAATGTAACACATCTCAAAAGAGCATCTGAAACTCTGCGACTCCACCTTGTATGAGATGGATATGTATATAAATATGAATAAAAATGCGGACAATATACATACATATGTATGTACATTTGCGTCAGCAATTCATTGTGCCTTCCACAGCACAACATGATGATCAAACTTAACATTCAAATTTCCATTCAAATCTCGGGTTTTTTACTTGTGCTCCGCTACCTAATCGTTTTACTGTCACTTCCATTTTAAATATTTTAACTATACAATGTGTGACACAATGACTCCTGCGGTCGTCCCACGTCCGGTGAATAGTAAAACTTATAAAAATAAAAAAATAAAAAATAAAAATAAAGCAATAATAATAAGAGAAAAGAAAAGAATTGGCATTGCCATATTTGTAGTACGCTTATGCACATATGTAAGCGCATATGTAAGCGCATAGGTAGGTTTGTATGTATTTTAGTAGTGCAAAAGTTTAGTTCGCAAAATGCATGTCAATGTCAGCAATGCAAACATAAATTACGCAATAAATGTTTTACATTCGCATACAAAAAAAAAAATTTAAATAAAAAATAAGCGACACGAGATACTGATCTTGCGCATGCGCCACAGTTAGTTACTCGCCGCTAAGTAAAAATTAAACAAATACAATTTAAGTTAAGGAAGTAACAAAGAAAATACAACAAGCGTACATAAATTGCGCTGTGTTGTGGCAGCATGCTCTGTGAGTTATTGAGTTATATGTATGTATGACCTTACAGTTAAGTATTTAATTAAATAATTTAAAGCGTAATGAGAGGTCAGTAGTTATGGCGCATGTGTTATAATTTTTTACACTTAGTAACGAAAGAAGAAAGGAAAATTTGAAAAATTCACCTTTAAGTGAGTTTATTTTTAATAAAACAATATATATTTTCCTATCATTTAATTAATTGGTTAAGCCGAACGATTACCCTCCCCTCGCCCAACCGACACGAGGGGCGCCATCCGCATAACGTACGGAATTCGCCGAGTCATGAGAGCAAGAGTTTGTTAAGCGTCGAAATTTAAAATTGCTCAGCTACAGAAAATAAATTCCTCAGCTGAAATATAAGATTATTTATACTACAATAGAAAATCAGTGAGTTACTTGTTAAGAGAAGTTAGTATATTATTATTTTTTTTTTACGAAGAGTGAGTTTATCAAGTCAATCATGCTGGAATAACAATTGAAATAAAAATAATAAAATAAATAACAATTGAATATAAATGAAATAAAATTTACTTCACCCAAGAGAAATAAACTGCAAATCAGTCCATTTAGAAGCTTGACCAAAAAAATTATTCCAAACATTTCCCCGCAATATCACTATAAAATCTGTTTAAAAAATCGATTAATTTTTTTAGGACAAACGAAAATTTTATAAAAAAAAAAATTCCAAAAAAAAACTAGAATAAAGAAAGAAACATTGAAAATCCCGTATTTATTATTACAAAAAACTTCATCTCTCCCAATCCCTTACTTTTTCTCATTAAGCTATTAAATCTTTGAATTCCTAAGAATTTCTGTCAACCATAAATTTTGTTTTCTTTCTTTCTAATCAATACCTGATAAATTAAAAACAAAATAATAATAAAAGAATGCATTGCTAAGCAAAACCTCAGCTGCTTTCAAGCAAGAATTAAGAATTGCGAATTCCGGTCTTTTTTAGGAAAAAAGCAATCTCATATTCATATGAATTTGTATGCAATCATGTACAAATATAACAAAAACAATTGTTAAAAAATTTATTATTTTCCACAATTGCATATCGCATAATTTTTCATACACAATTTTGAATTCTGAACAAACTGGAAAAATAAATGTAATTTTAATAATTTTTGTATTGCAATTGATATGCTGTCTATGTTATCAAACCAGTTTTAGTGCGTAATAATTTTTAAAATATGTAGTTTTTTTATACATATGCACTGCATAAGTTATCGCAGGAGACAGCAGTTTCCGGCTTTTATGATACAATTTATGGCAAAATTAACTGTTTTTTTTTTTGACAGCTGAAAAGAGCAGCTCAGTGATTTTATGTATTTTGAGTTCTTTAAACTTTAGTATGTTGCATAAATTTGGCTTATAACGGTACATTTAATTTTGTATAAATTAATTATTAAATTTTTAATTTGTGCTATCTTGCTATTTGATAATCAGTTAGTAGATTTGTCACAAGCACGGTACGAATTTTCATGCTCATTTAAACACCATAAAATACGGAAGAGATTTGCTTAAGCATACGCTTTTATGCAAAGAAATCTGCTTTTATGCATCAAATGGTATATTAAATTTTATTTTTCATTCTAACAGTATTTGTCAAGAATACGGTAGTGTATATAGATTATAGTAATTATTATAGTCAATATTTAATAAGAAAACAAAACAATGATTTTAAATTAGGCCACTGCATGCAAGTAATTTAATGACGCTTCAAACAAGTTTGTGCCTAAAGTCTTTTGTAATATGTGCTGTTTTAATAAGAAAAAAGTGGTTTTCGTTATCAGTTCTTCATACAAAAGTTTCCTCAATGAGTTTGAAAATAAGAATTTTAGTATCAGTTTCTTGAATTTTATTTTTAATTTATTTATTTAATCATTGAAATTCTTCATACTCTACTTTAATGTAATTTTAATTCTGATTTTCAATGGAGCGATAACAGTTATGGGTTGCTAAATATTTTTCCTTGAAAAAAATATATATAAATATATTTCAACCAAACTTAATATCTATATGTTTAAAAAAATATTTGCTTAAAATATCAAATATATGATAACTTTTAGCAACTAAGACCAACTTCTATCTGAATTATAATTATTATTTTTTTTTTATTAAAACTATTTTTTTTTTACTTTGATCATTAAAATTATTTCGTGGTTCCGTCTTTAAGAGAAAAAAAAGTCTCTTCATATAACCTTAAGGGGTTATACGCAATTGTAAGGCTTGAAAATTAGGTGTTTTTAATTTGCTTAATAGAAATATTTTTTATTTGTCAATTACAAGTGTTGATAACTTATTAAATGCGTTGCACGAAGTAATAATAAAAATTTAGTTTTTAACAAAATGACGTCCAGCTATTTAAAAAAAATGGGAGTTCTGCTTTCGGTCAAACCAAAATCTTTATGGCATTCATGAACATACCAAATTTCGATTTTAACGATTCTCAGCGTCAATATTTATTTAAAATTGCTTGAGTAGCATCGAAATGGCATACCATTACATGTTTTCCTGTTTTTTTTTTTTAATAAAATCACATATCTGAATGTATCGGTTGTATGGGGCTATATGATTGCCGAAATTCTTATTCATAGATTTCTTATTGAAGTATTTATGACCCAAAATCACACATCTAAACAAATTAGTTGTATGGGAGCTATATATTACCGTGGACCGATTCGGCCGGTTCCGACAAATGATTAAAACATTAACAAAATACACGCACACACATACTCAGTTTCATTGAAATATCTCAAAAAGAGAGAGAGTATTTTGCATTTTAGCAGATGTACGAACAAACGGACAAGGCTAAATCAATTCAGCTCGTCATTCTGGTACGATTGTTATACATTGCGGTGGGTCTATTTCTTCTTCTTTTGGTACTTACATACATCGGTTCAAAGTTAATGTACCCTTTCATGTACATGAAAGTTATAAAAATCGTCAGCGAATGAAATTTTCGGTAAAAAAATTAATAAGTATTTTATGTCTAAGATATTTTTATAAAAATTTGAAACTGATTGGTTGAGTCATTGTATGTGTATATATAAGTACATTCCGAAATTGAAAAACAATTTGAATTAAAAGTTTTTCTATGTCCTTTATTCTGCTAAATGGGTTTCAGTTTCACATCAACGAGTTATTTAAAATATGAGAATCAAATCAATCAATTAATTATTCCAATTCCAAAGTGTAATTGAAAATTTTCGTTAACTAAAGGTTAATTTATGGATACGGTTACTTTAAAACTCCCTCAAGCGAAGCAAATTAAAATTGGATAGTTAACTCTCGAATCTGAGCTAATTTGCCACTGGAGGAAAAACCCCTGTGGGTTAGGGATTCAAGAATTTACCTGCGGTAAGACATGTCTGTCGTAAGAGGCGACAGAAATCCAACCTTACACGCGACAGACGGGTCTTTATATCAGAATGACCCTAATTTCTATCCGGCCAAGGACTGTCACTTCCACAATATTCCTCGAAAATCCATTTGGGGAACATTTTTGCGGTTACTACAACAACAACTTAGGTGAATATTTTTTAATTTAATCACTTTTGTCCAATATGCAATATACAAGTATGGTATATATTATTTTGACTACTAAAAATTGAAATAAACTTGAAAATTTTTAACTTTAATTTTTTTTACTAACCGTTTATTAATTTTCATTTAATTTTTTCTTCTTTAATAGAATTAAGCGGAAATGACAAATTTTTTATTGCTGCATAACAGCTGGAGCGATTTGCGACCGAGCTCCTCCTCCACTTTATGGTATGCGTAAACAGTATTAATCCATAATTTAAAATCTGAAAAAATTATATTTGGACAGATTTTCTCTCCATTTCTCAATAAAATTAGATCAAAGTCATTATTTAATGGTCACCAAATGATATTTACTATACATTTTATTGAAAAATAAAATATGCAGTATTAAGCCATGGAATCTTGTATTTAGTTAATTGCTTCTTGAGCTTAAGTACTTTTCTATGTTCTATTTTTTTTTAATTTCAATTTATTCGAAATTTTTTATTTCTATTTTCGGAATTGTTTACTTGTTTTAAATACTGATTACTTTTAATTTGATTTTCACTTTTTTGCCCGCTAAGAATTAGAATCAAAAATGCTTCGTAAAGGATTAAAGACCAAGAAAGTATAAAGAATTTAAGCTGTCCTTAGTTTTTTCTTCTTTTTTATTTTTCATAAAAAGCTTAAAAATAATATTTTCAGTACATCACTTTTAAATACTACCACGAATATTTTTAAATTAATTTTCAATTTATTCCAATGCTTTGTGGTGCCACATAAACTATGTCAGAAGAAAAAAAAAAAAAAAAAAGATAAAAATAAAATACTAAATAAAATACAAATTGCTTCAAAGCTTTACTACAACTATAAAAAAATCAGGAAAATCTAACTGAAATTTTGTATTTTCGAATTTTTTTTTTTTTTGGAAAATGAAACGAAAAAAAAATTATTTTGATTTTGTTTCCCAAACTTTCATCCCGAAATTTTTTTTTAATTATTCTATTACATTTATTTTAATTTTAATTTTTTTCACTCTTCCTCTCTCTCTTGCAACACCACATACAACGTTTTGTACGCGTATTTTGGAATTCTACATGTATTTGTTGTTCACTTAAATGATCATATCTCTGAAACGGCTGCGCCAGTCTCATGAAAACACATTAACCTTCTCCTAATAACTCGTAAAAATTTGGTGATATTTGATCTGGAGGTTCGCAAGTTACAGGCGTTCATCAAAATTTGCATTGATTTTTATATATATAAGTATGGATATTTTGAAAATTTTTGAGACTTCACTTATTATTATTATTTATTTATTTATTTATTTATACTTAATATTGCTTTTAAATGTGTTTAAAACCTATTTTCTTTTAACTTATTTTGGCAGAATTGTGCACCGCTATTTGGTAAACAAACTTACCGTTAAAAATATTTATCCAAATAATCCTTTTTAATCCCTTTTTAATTGCCTTAAAATAGTCAAAATGCGGCAAACAAACTGGAATTGAGAATCGTAGTAGTTAAGGTTTAAAATCCTTTGAATGAAATTAAAAAATTTAAATTTAAAATAATTTTTTTAGATAAAAAAAAAATTTTTTTTGGTTTAAATTTTTTGAGTTACTTTTTTATATTTTATTTAAATTATTATATTATTTAGATTGTTTCTTTATTCACACAAAAGAATTTTATTATTTTATTTTTTATTATTTTATATTCATCTAATTTGTTCACCTAGCCCCAAAAGGACATTTGCATATGGATACGAAATAATAATAAAAATTCACAATATTTTAATTTCGAAATTTTTTTTTACCACACACCACTTTTAGGCGGTCACAGTTCGTTTGTTTATTATTATTGCTAGAATACCGTTAATTTGAAATTTCTACTTCTCTTCAACTGCGCACCGCACAATTTTCGAATGCATTCACGCGCGACACTCACTTGTTGAAGCCGTTCACTTCACTGAACTACTTTTTATGCAATGCAGTGCAAAAGTAGTCCCCGCTGCCGAGACAAAGTGCCAACAAAAGCGCTGATGATGGTCCGGCAGCCGATAGGCAAGAGCTGAGCTTAAATGTATAGCAATAATAATAACAACAACAAAAACAACAAAAGGCGCAAAGAGCAGCTTAACAGCTTAGACGAGATCGACGAAGCGTCAGCGCGATTAACGCGCACGAAAACCAAATAGCAACACCAACACCAACAACAATAATAACAATAACAATAGCGCAAAGCGGTAAGGCGCAGCGCAGTATTAGACCAAGCACATACACATGCTATGTATAGCAATTCAAATGTATCTATGTTCGTATGTATATGTGTACGTAGGTGAAGTGACGAGTTACTGCCGATCATCAAACAAATTCAACAAACGATTTAAATTTTTGGTCAAATAGAGTTCGTTTATTAAAAAAAAAAAAATTTTTTTTTTTTTTGTTTTGTTTACAGGAATAATGGGGAATGCACACGAGCCGAACGAACGGAACAAACGGTATGAATGGCACAACGGAGCCTCTGAGTTGCTACAGCAGTGCCGGCAAAATTTTGCAGACACGAACGATTGAATGGCAAACTTGAACTGAACCGGGAATGCGAGTAACGTATTGCATTTATTTATAAATTACCAAAGAAGTTGGTAAGCCTACCAATAAACGAGTGTGATCTATGCATACTGCACACATACTTGTACATACATGCAGATATGCATGTTGATCTGAGTGGCTTAAAACAATAAAACAATAAAAAGGTGAGCTCATTGGTGGGGAGTAGAGAACTTTTTATTGCAAATTGTTCTCAGTACAGAGTCAATTGACAATTGTCAATAGAATATATATGTGTGTATGTATTTATATATGTATTGAAATTGACAATGTTGCCTTGGAAGCTGCAATGTGTTGCTGTCGCTGTGAAATCTCTTCAGCTGCTTTGTGTGGTAGTTTCTGTACATATTAAAATAAATTAATGCAGATACCTATATGAACATATGTGTGTATGTATGTATAGCATTGTGCCTTTTTATTATTATGAGGTGAGTTAATTGACGCGGTAATATTTATTATTAATTTTCAATTTTTATTTTTTACAATAATGTAAATTATTTTGGTAATTAAAGTTTTTTGGTACAAGGACAGTGGGGAAAGTGGAATATTTTAAAGTTGTTATTTGACTATGTATATAAAAAATAATGCATTTAAACGAAGACGGTAATATTAGTAGGTGTACCAAATTCGATAGAAAATGATGTTGCTTCTTCGTTTTATAATTTATAAATAAATAAAATTAAAAATTCTAATATTATTCTCCATTAATTACTTTAACGAAAATGTGCTTATCTTGTCTGATATTTATTCATTATTGTGGCCTTTTTAATTAAAACTAGAAAGAATTGCGTTTTCAGTGTTTGCCGAAGTCTGTATATATTTCATGAGCATATCAAATTTATTGCTAAATGCGAAATTCGATTTCGACGATTATCAATGTCAATATTTTTCTTAATCTACGTGAGTAGCATACGAAATTTTCCTCCATTAAATGCTTTTTTTGGCGGTTTCTTGGCTGAAACCTTACATCTGAACGAATCGGTGTTGGTTTGGGGGCTTTATGATATATGCCTCCGATTTCACTGTAAATATTTAGTAGAATATTCGTGTGTGATGAATATCAAATTTCACACTACTTAATACAGTTTTGGCGAATATTTGGCACAAAACCGCATATCAGTAATCCTGAAAAAATTTTGTATGTTCCATTGTGCATACACCCCAAGCAATTAGTATCGTTTTAGAATTTTCGGCATCTGCATTGTGGCAGCTTCAGATCCGTATTTGCAATTTTTCAAACATTTAGCAAAAATTATCAAAAATATGTTTCACTCAGAAACTTTATGAGCCATCTGCATTCAAATTTTTAAAGAGCTTGCAACTCTCTTTTTCAAAAACTTTTTGAAATCTTTCTAGTTTGGTACCCATATTGTTACATTTAATTTTTGAAATCAGTATTTTAAATTAAAACTTTCAGACAGATGGGAAACCTTATCAAAAATATTTTCGTATCAAGCCTTTCTTAAATATCTTCAACGTTACAGCCATATTTCTCTTGATATTTTCGATTGTATTTAAGATTTTAAAAAGATGACATCCCATCCCTTTTTGCTAAAAGCCAACAAAATTCTGTTTATTTTAATACCCTCGACATTATATTCCATTTAACTTACCAATTTAAGTGAATTTTTGTATATATGAAAATTACAAATTACGCCCCCTTTTCCAAATTTGTGAAAATATAAACTATTTGCATGACAGCTGAAACACTCAGTATAAATTTCGTTGAAATTGGTGAAGCCACTCGAAACGAAAACGGTTATTTCACACGTACGGAATATCTGAGACGAACTTAATGTTTGAAAGGCTTCTATGGCCTGTTTCATACTGTTTCGACTATTTTTTATTATTATATATATATATATTTTGTTGTTTCGATGATGCTCGTGAAGAGGAAACTCTCATAAGTACAGCCACACCTACCCTAACAGTATGCAAGACTTTTGCAATCTCACAGCTGCACCTACGTACTAAACATCTCTCCACTCACTACCACTCTCCCCGTGGCATTAATAATAAAGTAATAAAAGTTTTCGACTATAGTAATACTGATTTGTGTAAGATTACATTGAGGACTTCACAAAGCGTTGAAAAGTGGCCGGTCAGTATTATCCTGCTCGTTTATAGGCACGTAGGAAAAATATCAGGATGCTTATAAAGCTCGAATTATTTTATTTATTTTATGGGAGTTTCTGCAAAGACTTTTATTTTTTTTGTACCAAAGGAATAATTTTTATTTTCGAAAATTTAATTTATTTATATTTTTATTACGAAATGTTAAAATTAAAATTTTTTATATTATTTATTTGTTTTTAACAGTTATATTTATATATTAGTTTGTAATTTTAAAGAAGCTGTCTCGATTATTATTGAAGTGTAGGCAAATTTTGATAATCATAGCAAGAATATATTAAATAAAAGAATATACGTTCTGCAAAAGAGTACCGTTTTCATAAAGAGAGCTGCAAAATCTAGTTTATTACTTCTTTCGATTTAAATTGTGCGCCTCGAAATTGTATTTTGGGATTACGAAATATAAGAAAGGGGACCTCAGCTACATCTGGTGAATGAACTCGCTCTCACTAATGATATAGAATGCACAGGTAATACTATTTATTTGCTGAATGACCTTCTGGCTAGAATTCTGAGGCCATAACATGTTGTAAGTGAGGGTGGCGAAAATCAGAGGAAAAAAATCAACTTTACCTTGAATTTCGATCGACTCAAGTTGATCATTCCGAAGTTTAATGTCGTAAATCTATGTCTCATTAAGAGATGCAATACGTTTTAAGGATGCTGGGTGTATATTTTTTGATCAAAACGAAATGAGAAATGGCTTACGAGTCGAGAAAACTCCACATTTAAAAAAGTGTAGAAGATTTTTTAGAAAAGAATAGAGATGTGTTGGTAATTTCGATCGAACTATATCTTTGCAAACTGTACAGTGCACAATTTTTTTTAGATTTTAAGCGAGTTACACATACATATATGTAAATTCACTTAAAAAGCTGTCAAATTGTCTGTAATTGTAGTTTATTCACGGTAGGAAGCATTTATTGTCCATTGTCAAATAAATACCGATGAATAGATTCATATTGGAACGAATTTTCGTCATCCCTTGTCAATTTTGGTTTTGTAACAAACCGGTTTCGGCGAACCGCCATCTTCAGTGCTTCATTTCGTGAGAACGAAATGACGAAAATTCGTTCCAATATAAATCTAGTATCCACCTTGTCGGAAAAACACAAAACCAAATCAACACCGATGAATATATTATATGCATATAACCGCTATTAAACTTTATAAAAAATTTCAGAATATTGTATTTTATATGCACAATGCATGTTTTCCATATAATAGCACATTTTCCACTGTCATAAATTTCATCATTGATTTACTAAGCCCCTTTTTCCACCCATCACGAATATCTAATCGATCCGTTTCCATTTATTACAGTGAATGATTGATTTCACTCACTGTGTAATACAATTTACGAAAAACTAACTAACTAACTACAAGCACGAGTATATTACATGCATATGCTTTTTATGACTAACGACATACATATAAATCAGCGAAGCATAGTAAAATGCCAGGCCAAAGCCTGCAAGGCGTCATCCACAAATGCCGGTCACAAGTTCAAGCTGGCTGTGGCAATCAAAAGCGAAAGCCCGAAGGTGTTTAAAACCATTTCATATAAAATACGACTGAATTGCACAAAACCAAAAAAAAAAATTAAATCAAATGAAACCATAAATATTTTATTTGCCCATAAATAACACCACCCGCTCAGTTACGCTCCAGCGGCAGCAGAAATCAGTATTGATATTTCTCAATTGATTTACAATTTGTTGGCATAATAGTGTTTTGCGTTTCGTTTTTTTTTGTGCTTGTTTATTTGGTGATTTTATGTCTTAACAATATTAAGTGCAAATATTTTACGATACAAATTTTTCAAATACGTAAATTTACCAAAGTAAAGTAGACAATGTGGAAGGTAGTCGGCGGAGTACACGTTGCAAGCAGAATTGAGTTGTTGCAACATTTTATATGAACAACATGCTGCTACTACTATACTCTAAGCGTTACTTCATACTCATAATTTTATTCATAAATATTTGAAAAATTTCTTTATTTTTGCGCTTATGAGGCTTACAAAATTAAATTGTAATTTATTATTAAATATAATTAATGACTGTTACAATTAAATCTGATAGGTAAACAAAAAAATAAAAAATAAAATATTTTTCGCAAAATTTATTATTATTTTATTTTGCTTAATTAAATTAATTGAAGTTTAATGAAAATTAATTCGTAATTGTTATAAAAATATTCCACGCTTGCGAAAACATTTTAATTGCACAAATAAAATTCTCAAATTACTATATCAATGACCTGAGCCACTTTAACTTGTATTTTGAGGGGAAGGTAAGCAATTAAAACATAAACGAAATTATTTTTGCAAAAAAAAAAATAACAAAAAATATTTTCTACAATTTTCTTACAAGTGCGAGTTTGCTATTTTGAAAACCATTTAATGTCTTTAAATTGTTTTTTTTTACCTTAAATACTCAATTTCAGCACAGGTTATTTTTGGTGCATTTTTTTTTTTTTAACTTTTTACACCTTTCATGGTATATTAATTTTGGTCCGAGGTCCACGTCCACCTGTCGATATGTCCACCCTCAATTTTTGAGAATTTCAACCAAACTTAGTAGGAAGATGCATATATACCTTTAAAAGATCCCTTGTCGTAACCGGCCAGACTGGACCACTATAGCGTATATACGACCGATTTTTCAGATTTGAAAAACGTTAAAGTTGGTATATTACACATAAACGCATAATGAATTCCATATTGGTACTGAAAATCATCGAATCGGATTGCTATATCATATATCCCCCATACAACCGCTTTGTTCAGATATGAGGCTTTGGGTCAAAAATCCGCTAAAAGGCATCTAGGAGCGTGAAATTTGGAATAATGTATAAGTATTTTGAATTTAAATTTCACAGTAAAAATCATCGAAATCACAATACTATATAATATATTCATGCTACAACCGATTTTGTCAAATAAGAGGTTTTGGTCCAAAAATTAGACCAAACTATGTATAAAAAAAGGTATAAAGATAGCCGTTCCTTTTTGTTTTTAACTAATTTATTAGTTTTTCTATATTTGCATTAACTTCAATTTATAATTTTCAAAGAAAATATCAAAAATTAGCAAGCAATAAATTTTATTATATTTTTTATATTCATCATAAATGTTTAATGTGATTTATTAATTTTTTGGGCGAGGCCTTAACGCCGCAATGTCTACATTAGTGTTTTGGCAATGCACAATGGCAAACAATTTTATTATGCTATTTATGATACCTTTGGGTATCCAATAGGAAATCTAAATAAAAATCTAAAATAAATAAGATTCATTCCCAAAGAAAGTGGTCACAGGGGATATTTCAATAAATGAAAATTAAAAATAATTTATTCAAAATAGTAATGAGTAAAAAAATTAAAATATTCACAAAATTAAAATAAATATAATCTCTGACTAAAATATTAAAAGAACTACATAATTTCTTAGTTAACGAGAGTTAATTGTTTATTGCGGACTGAAATTGCTTGTGGTGATATTTAATAAGCTTTATTCCAAAGGCCTGAGTTTTTTTTTTTTTTTTTTTTTTTTTTTTAAATTAAAAATTTGTTATACAACAAAGAAAAATGGTAGAAGTGACAGCTGTATCTGATTTATACCTACTCACCTTTAGTATTCAGTTGATGATATCTCCACGTCTTCCACGTATAAAAAATAATTCTAGAATTCATGTCCTACTGGGTATTCATGTGAAAGCAATTTAAGCTGTGAGTGCTTTAGATTGATGTGCTAATGCAAATAACTTAATGCCATTTATCAATGATGTCACATTAAGCGTAGTAGCAAAACATGACATACGACACTTTAACTTGACATGAATACGCTAAATTTATGTGTGTGAAAAGTCAAGTCTATTGTATTAAGATTATAAAATAGAATTCGTGAAATATGCCGAATACAAGGATATAGAAAATGGCATATATAATAAAAAATAAACAAATTAAATGAAATAAAATATAAAACAATAAATAAATAAAATAAATTAATTGTTTTTTGCTGCCTGTAATTGTTTGTGGTTCTAAGTGAATGAGCTTTATGCGAAAAGCCAATTTTTAAGTATTTTGAATTGAATATTTTGTTATATAACAAAGAAAAATGGCAGACGGACAGATATTTCGGAGATTACCACATCTCTTCATCAGACTTTATTTGCCAGGGATCGAACCAACGGATCCTGACTTCACAGACGAGTGCTCTGCCACTGTGCCAACGTCAGCCATGTAATCTGTTTTTGCAAAATTCAAAATTACTTTAAATGAAATAAAAAAAGGATAATAAAACGAAGAACAAAACAAAAAATTAAAGTACATTTAAAAAAAATATTTTAAAAACATAAAATAAATTAAAAAATTTAATACAATAATTTAATAAACAATTTTAATCTAAAATTTAATAAAATTTTATAAAGCAAAATAAAATAAAGTAAAATAATATGAAATACAAAAATAAAATAATAAAATGTGACAAAAAATAAAAATTAATTAAATAATATAATAAAAAAATAAATTAAAACAAATTAAAATAAAATATGTATGTATATATTAATGTACAAATTATTTCGGTCCTTTTTTGCATTCAAAAAAGTGTTTTTTTTATCGAAAAAAATATAAATTAAAAATACATCACTAAAGTCCGATTAAATCGACTATTTTTCCCATGTCTCTGGTAATTTTCGAATACCATTTCTAAAAAATGAGTCCTCTCGATCTAATCATTGACCTATTTTTCGATTTGTTCAAAAGACCCGAACCGGTGACCCTCCAAATCGTTTTCATCCTCGAAAATGAGAAGTCGGAAAGAAAACGATCTGGAGAATACGGTGTAATGAAGATAATATAGGGTAGGACCTCCCATTTCAGCATTTCCAGACAACTTTTGATCATTACAGCCATTACGCGGCGCCAAGTGCTGTGATGTTGCAAAGTCACCTTTTCATGCCATGCGGTCGTTTCTGGTTGGCTTTCGCGCAATGCATTTGTTATAGTCGACAACATTTCGCATAAATGGTTTCGCCCGGTTTTAGCAGCTCGTATTACACAACAATCGTCTGATGGAACATATTCACCAGGCTTGGCATAGTATTTTTTCTTTTTGCTGTTATCCACATCTCCAGTTACGATCCATTGCAAAAAATCCCTTCCTTTGAAGTCTTTCAAGAAGCAATTTTGGGGCGAAACCCCGCCTTTGGACATCTCTCGAGTTCAAACCGTACGGCAGCTTATTTCCTTCCAGTAAAGCCTCCAATTCCCTATCTCCAAACTTTTTTGGATGGCCAGGATATTCATTTGATGGGCTTTAGCTGCATTTTTCTTCCAATTAAAATAGAAAATCGAAACTTCCCGAAAATTTTGTTTATTGAACACAAATTCGGACATTTTCGAGGAGGCAAAATATTATGCTGTTGTCAGAAACAGATGTTATTGTAAACTAAATAAATAAAATTAAATAAAACACAAATAATAAAATAATATATTATAAATTAAAATGATATAATACACAATAAAAAAATAGAAATCATAAACAATTAATTTCAAAAATTAAATATAAAAAATAAAATAAATAAATAAATTAAAAAATAAATCCATATTTATAAAACAGGATGTATGTGGCTTATAGACTCCACAAGCAATCAGTCGAGTTTGTTCAAGTTTTCAGGATGGCTGCATTGGAGCTCGGAGCGTGTTCCAGTGAAGTTTTTTCCGTATATTAGGCCTGGGGCCGATCTATTCCATAAAAACTTATTCATAATTTGATTTACTTGACATTTAGTACACAGGTATCTTTCTGCTTAAATTAACGCAGGAAACACTGTTTCTTCCGGGAAGTGAGTCTAGAACCGTTTAAAAAAAAATTCAAGATTATGGTTCAGTTTACTTGAAATTCATTTTTTCCCAGGAACTGCGCCAGAACCCATCTTATTGAGACAAATATTTTTATGGTTTGAATTTGTTGAATACTTGTGCGAAGATATCTTTTTGCCTTGACGAGCAAATGCCGGAAATTGAACAGAGAGCAAGTAATATTTGCTTAAAATTTAATATATTGTTACGTACGTATTTTTGTAAAGATTAACATATATGTATATACAATACTTTTTTCTGGAATGAGAATTACAGAAAAACGGATTGACGAAAATAGACATGTTTTGGATAAGAATATAGATCGTCTGTAGATCACTATCTCATGTTAATATACAGTCTACAGTTTTGAGTTTTACGATACGGCTACATCCATATGATTGCGAATTATTTTTAGTTGTCCAATATTATTGTACACAAGCGCAGATCAAAATATGACCAATTGGTTTTTTTCGAGTTTTTCAAATTTACATTTTCGTGCAAGATTTTGAGTGGCGACTAATCTCTGACTATCTCTGGTAATACTTGGTCCGAAGCAATATGTAAATATCAAATATTGTACGCAAATAACCCACTGTAACCATTGAATTTCGTGACGTGCGTCTTGATGCGTTTTTTTTCTTTTCAAAAAATTGAGGGACCTATAATTTATATTAAGCTGCATCCGAACGGTCGATGGATTTTTATAAGGAGCTTTTTATTTCGTGTCAGATATTCACAAAGAGGGCTTGAATTTCCCTGCCGAGGGGCGACCGCAATTAGAAAAATGTATTTTCTATAATTTTGTATGTTAGTTGAACCTTGACTCAAACCCTGGCCTTCCGAATAGTAGTACGCAATGCTAACCACTCGGCTACTCGGCTATTGCGGCCGCCGTAGGTCAATAATATATAAAGAAGTATACTATTTGGATCAACTGCATCATTTTTTACAATGTTAATTATAATATCTAAGTTCAATAAAATATGAAAACACACCAATAACGTATGGCCAGGCATTGCTAGTAGTAATGAAATAAAATTAAATAGAATAAAATGAAGTAAATTGAAATAAAGTAAATTAGAATCAAATATGATTATAACAAGAGAAAAGTGGAAAATAAATTAAACTTAACTTAAATTAAATAAAATTAAAGAAGTATCAAATAAATAAAAAATATAATAAAATTAAAATCTTTAAAAAAAAAATTAAAATATTACAAGCGGCTCAATAAATGTTAGGATATTCGTATGTACAATAAACAAAGTGTAAACTATTGGGCTCTAAAGCCACCAAACAAAATCAAATTTAAACAATAAAAGCCTTTACAGCAGGTCAAAGCACAGCGGTAGCTTAGAGTCACGTTCAATACTGGTCCGCAAAAACTGGCATAAGCTGAGAGAAGAAAAATAAAATAAAATAAAAAATTAAAATGGAAAATTTAAGCATAAGATTTAAGACAGATATATTTTAGTCTTTGGGTTTGTAAAGAGCTTCTTTTATTGCATATTATCTGTAGGGTATTTTTTTGAGTGGTTGCGGCTGCAACAGCCGAGTGGTTAGCATTCCTTATTACAATACTGAAGGCATGGGTTCGAGTCCAGTAGAATAAACAATTATTTTGTAGTATTTGATTATTTCTTGACTGCTCGATAAATATTAATAATAGTTCATAAATATTTCCTTATTCCATTTTTAAATAAGCGGATATGAACTTGTAAATTTTTTTGTCATTTCTGAACTCGCCTGAGACTAGTATATTTCTTTAAGTCTCCATTAGATGAAATTTAATAACTTTTATAATGTTTAATAAAAAAAAATATATTTTAATTATTATGCCATAAATAATATGCGTAGATGTATGCAGATATATATGATTATTTTCTTTTATTTAAGATTCTCCCAAAAAAAAAAATAAAAAATTCCTATTTAATTATGCCCTTTTTCAGCATTGATCTCTGGTATACAATAAATAATAGAATGGCAAAATTTTTTTGCTGATTTTCTTTTTCTTTGAGTAAAATTAAGCAAAATTATTTATCTTTAGTTCAGTTTTAGACGCATTTCTAGGTGTGCCTAATGCTGGAACGCGAGCGCTTCGCTTCATAAAAGTTATTGTTATTATTATTATTGTGACTATTATTATATATTTGTTTGAATTTTTCGTAAATTATTGCTTGCTAATGTCCAGACTTGCCCACAATTTAACTTTATTTACGATTACATTTATATGTATATGCATAGGGTTATCTATTTTGCGGTTTCCAAACTAAACGTAAAAAATGCACGATCTCAGTGGCCAATTGACCACTGAGAGAGCTTACGCGGTCGGGAAGTTTCTTTCACAATAAAGACATATTCGCTCGTGTTGTGTGGCATATAGCACCATCTTCTTGGTACTACATATTGCCCAAGTAGAATTGCCGGTTATCATACGACCAAAGTTCTCCGAATTAAAAGTGAAAGTCTCGCCATTATCGTATTCAAAATGGCCTCTATTCAATTATTTGAGGATTCTCGGAGCTCTAACAACGACCATTTTGCTTATTGAAGTATCCGCCGAGAGAGAAATTCGCATCGTCGCAGAAGAGAATTTTTTTGGAAAAATCACGATCCACTACTTGTTGTTTCAGCACAAAATCGACGAAACTACGACGCTGTGAGTGATCAGCTGGCTTCAGTTGTTGAGAGAGCTGGACTTTGTATGGATCTAGGTATAAGTCCAAGTCCAAGTACGAGGTGTGTTCAAAGGAAAATGTGAATTTTGAATTTTTTATTCATTAATACCTTTTTCTTCCCCTTCAAAGTCCCCCTCGGATATAATACACTTGTGCCAGTGCTTTTTCCAATCCTTGAAACACTTCTGAAATGCGCTTTTCGGCATGGCCATCAGTTCTTTCTTCGATTCTGACTTGATCTCATCCATTGTGGCAAAGCGCTTTCCTTTCATTGATTTCTTTAGTTTTGGGAATAGCAAAAAGTCGCAGGGAGCCGAATCTGGTGAATATGGTAGTTGAGGCATGATTACGGTTTTGTTTTTGGCCAAAAAAAAAGCCGAATAAGCATTGATGTGTGAGCTGGTGCATTATCGTTACACAGAATTCACGATTTGTTTTTCCACAATTCCGATCGTTTGAACCGTATTGCTCCACGCAAATGTTGCTTAACTTCCTTGTTGTATTCCTTATTAACTGTACGACCTTTTGGCAAGAACTCATAATGCACCATTGTAATCAAAGAAAAGAGTGAGCAAAATTTTCAACATTTCCTCTGAACATACCTCGTACGTCATAATGTGCGGTAAGAAAGTCCCAGCTCTTGAGAACGTCAAAAAATAGTCACATTCGCGTTTTCGGCTACGATTTCACTTACAGAGGTAGCGAAGCGATATTTGTGGAGGAACGAGCAAAACGATGATGCACGGGTCTCGGAATATCTGTAACCCATCCAATCTCTAAAAATTTCTTTAAAATTTCAGCAATTCATTGGCTAGTTGGACGATTGTGTGCACCATAATCTCCTCTTAAAGCAGGCTACGTTTGAATCACCATTTTTGTAGTAGAGCTTTAACACGATGTGTAGTTGTTAAGCGATCCATTTCCATAAATGCCTGATTTTTAACTAAAACAAAACATGTTTGGTTTGACAGTTAGGTTTGACAAATTTCAAAATGCAGCCCCACACTTTCGAAACCACTAAATGTGTACCCCTTTGTATTTTTCATTTTATAATGCTCATTACCGTCAGAGAAAATTGAAAATCCTTAGCATTTAATAAGAAAAATATTATTATTTTCTTTTTTTGTATGTCTACCAGTATTTAATAGAACCATCACAGCCGCTTCGAATTGAAATTTTATTTGATTTTCATTTGCATTTAACACACACATAATTTATGTAAATATCAATAGCTAGATATCAATAAATATTGTATTGCTTTTTCTTCGCTTATTTATTGCAGCTGTGCCAAAATACACAGCTGATGACAAGCGCTGATAGGCGAGCGGGTAGCAGAGCTTTACAAGCCATATGCTTGTATATAGTAGCGTTACGAGCTTGCTTAACATATTTCTTTGTCTGCTTATGCTTATATGTAGTTGTTGTTGTTTCGTTTTTGTTGTCTATTTCCAATAGTAAGCCATATACTATAGATACATGTATATATGTATATATGTATATACAATATTTTCTGTTATGGGAAATAGATTAAATTGTCTGTGCAGAGTTTCTTATTAGCCTTTGGCCGCGGCTTTTTTTATTTTTATTTTTTTTTTTTGATGTTTCTACTTCGTAGGGGGTACGTGGGGAGGTCTCGACACTGCAACATGAAAGGTTAACTACGTATATGGCTGTACACGTACCAAGAAATCAATGGGTCAATTAGAAGTCATTGCAAAAATGTTAATAATTCTATTGTGTCTGTGTGTTGTTGCAATTAAGAAAACAAGTAATACTGAATAATGTTGTTGTGGCTCATTATTTGGGCAAAAAAATGTATCACAGCATAGATGGAGAGTTTTTACAACGCTCTTTACGCTGTAAATAGTTCCAGATGATCTGGAAATTTCGAAATTCTTTAGCTCTAACTCTCTTTATGTTATTTGGAAACTGCGACGTCTTGGTTGTCTACTAAGATCCGCCCCAATAAAATTCGGGAAAACTTCATAGTGGTGTTTTTTGAAACTTTCACTTTCACTTTGAACCAGGCACTGTGGACCATACTTCGTAATGGTAGGTGCCAAACTTACTTACTCGTATATTTCTATGATTTCAAGCAAAATTCAAGTTCTATAGAACGTGTGTCAGGAATGTATAAAGACGGCTCGACCTAATTTGGTCTCACAAAAGCAGCTCTAACTCAATATAACCTATTATCTCCCTATTTGTCTGAATTTATTGAAAAGGAAAAATCGTTTTCACTTGATTGGTTGATAAATATGATACTAAACTGCAGAGGATTTCCTCTTTTTCAGAACTCATCAATTTCTTCAGTTCCTCTAGGTTCGAGCAACGTTCCAAGTATTTATAATAGGTTGCTGATAAGATACTGCCTAAAGTCTCCTCATCTAGGTCGTTCTGCACAATGAATGAGTAAAACTATGTTACTGCAAAGTGAGCCTAAGATTGTGATGTTTTTGATCCCTCAGTTGCAGTTTCCAAACAGTCTGATAGTTCTAACATAACCGATAACTATAGATTTATCAGAAGAAAATTTTCTGATCTTTTCCATCCAATAACGTCCAGATTTGTGGATGATTTTTTTCATAAGTTCATCATTATTGGAAACACCCACAGCTTAGGTGATTTTATTTAGAGCTTTGGGCTTATAGCTGAGTACACTCAGAGGTAGTTCTTCTCTTCTCTCGTTGGTCCGGAATACAATATTTTCAGATGTTTCTTTGAAAATACCCTATTTACCTTTCGGTCCAAGCATACTGTACCCAAATCTAAGTCAGAATGAGACTACCAAGCCACTGTAGCGTCATTTCAGCAGAACTTATAGTGATCATAGAAGCCGCCGATTGCCCGTTCAAATCTACGGTCACAAGCTACTATACCCGAAACCACCTCAAAAATTGCATACACAGTGGTGAACCCAGAAACATCTGGGTATATTTCTGTTCACGGCAAAACATACCTATGATGAAGAAGAGTCTGTCGAGAACTACCTTTTTAACCATCCATGCCTAACCAACAGGCGACAACTCACGCGACAGTCGGCTCTACATACTGGAGTTGAACCGGACTTTATCCGGTAATCAGCTATCATCCTTTGGGCGACCTAACTCCATTTAAGTCATCAAGTAATTTTAGTTTAAGTGCCTCTTCAAAACAACACCTTGTTACAGGGTTGCTTTAAATCCTTCTGATCAGGGCTGGTGTTGTAACCAACCACAATCCGATGGATTATTTCTGCTGAGTGTGACAAATATGGCTCTACCATTCTTCCATCTCGGTTAAATACGACCAGTGCAATGGCTGTAGTCATCTTAAGACCTTATCAGGCCTTAAGACTTATAGGAAGTAGACTATGCGTTGATTGGCTTCATTTTGGTTAACCCCCGGACGTCCACAGCCAAATTTACCTCCCCGCAGAATAACTTTTAACCCTCTCCCCTTTTCTTACCACCAATCCCATCCATCACCATCTCCCGTGCGTGGGCTACAATGCAGCTCCAGTACCCCGCACTATATGTTCCATGTATCAGACCATAGTGGTCGAGAAGTGACATCCGTCATATACAATTCCTGCTCTGGCTGGTGTCAGTTTTGGACATGATCCTCTCGTGAGTTTCCAACTACCACCAACTGCGGCACCACTTCCAGCGGACTATGCAGCAGCAACAACCAAGACCCATGCACCATTCCCTCATCCACCAATTTATGAACGTCTCTTCGAAACACATTAGATTAATATAATTGAGCTGCAAGTGAATCAAGGGAATTATAGACTAGATAATCGACTTTATGAGCCGGGAGCACCTGCGAATAGCTGCGATCCAGGAAATGAAATTGACAGACAAAGAAAGGTTGCTCGCCAAAGACTAGCGATACGTAGTTAAAGAAGCTACAAACTTGTCATAACACCGTCTTAAGGACCGTGACAGAAAACCTCCTTATGGCGCCGGCGCTTCACTTAAACAGTGAAACATCTATGCTCACAGTTAAGGAGCATGATTTTATGCTTTGTAGGCAATATCTGTTGGGGGATGCTAGCTTCGGGATCATCCTAACAGTTACTGGAAGCCTAACCTCCACCTAAACACATCAGGAAGGAAGTACTTGACTATCGCTACTACGTACAGCAATATCGACAATAGCCACTGGAGAGGAGGGCATTCCGACAGGCTTTAAACACCATTCACCGAGAGTCCATTACCACATTTGTGAACTCTCTTTCCGTGATGGCGTTCTCGGAATCCAAGTACCACCCATTACAGTACAAGAATTCGAACTGCCTCGAGAGACCTGCGTAACACTGGCCTTAATTATGCCAGGTTATTCTAGTTAACTTCATTCATACCTATCCTGACTTGACCCCGACATACTCAATATATCTCCTGCATTAGTCACCGCACGACATTTTTGCATGCCCATTAAAACCAGCTCATCTCTAACACTCCTCTCCCTCTGGTCCAAACCTGTTGAAACAGCACGCACGTTTTCTGGGCCTTCTGTTAGATGACCTCGAACCGCTACAATAATAACAGCAACCACCAAGCAACATTTTGTGCCTCTCCAAGCCTTGCAGTTCTCACCACGAATCGACCGGTAACCCGAAACGCTCATTGCAGTTTCAGCCATTCTACTTGCTGAATCCTTTTGACTCTTTTAATGCATACGAAACGGAAGAGATTATACCATGTAGCAGTGCGGCAAAAACTTTATGAGTATTTTGAATTTTGAGCGAGAAGCTCGGCCCATATACGAGTATATGGCCATATGTTCCAATTGCGGAATAACAAACACACATTAAACAGATCAAGGAAGCAATGGAGCTTCTTTTCCAGTCTATAGTGTGCATCCTGATCCTTTAATAACGATAGATAAATCTGTTGTTATAAGCCGTCTCGGAAGAAATAAACTCAGATGTATTGGCTTTAATTGCAGAAGAAATTTTAGATATCATCCCCACTAGTGCTCCAATTCACGTCCCTACCTCTAAACTCTGATATCAAAATGGCACTACTTTGCTAATTAGGTTCGAGGAGAAAGTTTTCGAATACCTAACCAAATTAAATATTTAAATAATAAAAATTGTACTTTAATCTCCAGCCCGCCATGCTTAGCCTCCAAACCGGTAATGAGAATTAAAAGAGAAATAAAAGTGAATGCAAAAACAGAAGCAAAGCAAGGCAAACTGTAAAAAATGTTTAGAAAATTAGAACAAAAAATTCGCAAAATGTTAGGCACCCCACCACCACCAATTAGTGAAGTGAAAAGTTGAGCACCACACGAGATGCCTCTGTCCCACCAATTAAACAAAACTAAAACCTAACTGACCTGCGCCAAGCGATACAGCGCTAAACTTGGTCATTTCGAGCAGCAGCGGCAGTTAGAAAAATTAACAAGTTGCTACAACAATAACAACAAAACAACAACCACAGTGACCATACATAATGTATGAACAATAACAATAACAAAATGCCAAAAAACAATTTCAATTACAATTTGCGAACAACAATAATAATAAAAAGTAAAAATTAAAATCAACAACAATAACAACAAAGAAATGAAGGCAAAGTCTTAAGCGCAAAAAAAACCACGGTAATTGCGAGCAATTGTTTAACTATTTGTTGTATTAAGAAGGTTTATTTATGCTGCTGCTGCTGCTGCCACTACTAGTGACTAGACTCGATCTCGCTGGTAGCTCGCTGGGCTACCTCAAGTTCTCGTCTGTACATTCTGTTGCCGCTGCTGCTGTTGCGTAGTTACTGGTAAATGTCTTTGGGTATAATTGCGATATGACCAAAGTGGCAATATCGTGAACATGCTTGGCGTGCTGTTCTTCGAGTGGAGCGAGTGCGAGGTAGGCGGACGAAGCAGCTCGAACTCGTACAACATCGAAAGTTAGTGAGTGAATAACAGAAACTTGGTGATCCACACGGCCACGTCATGTGTGACCCCGGCGAGACGGGAGTAAAAGTTCAAAACAAGGCTGCCAAATGGTTATTTGTTCACTTCTTTTAAGCGGCAGTTGGTTGGCGGTCGTGTGTTTGGGCGGGTGGGTATGAGTTAAACAGCAACGTTAGAAGGTTCAACTGCAATTGACGCGCAATAGAACTGTGGCGGTGGCTAGCAAAAGTAATAGTATACAGAATTCACTCACGAGGTAATTGCAACGGCTGGAGCTAAGTATGTAGATGGAGTTCATGCTTACTATGATGACAGTAATAGGTTCAAAATTCATATATTCTTCAGTTTTGTGTGGTAATTCCCAAGTACTCGGTATAAAGTTCACAGATCGATAAAAAAAGAAAAAGTCTACTTTATGGGAAGTATACTCCCACAACAAAAGCTTTTGGAAAGTTTTACTTCTTTATTGTTGTGAACAGTTAACAACAATACGCTGTTCGTTCTTCACTTAGCCAATTGAAGACACCAAATGAACACAGGTCCCCTTCAACCTGATCCTTCCTCTTTCTCTGCTTCCAACGGTGCGTATTGCGTCGAAAACTTTCAAAGCTGTAGTGTTCCCATCTGTCCGGACCACATGATCTGGCCAGCGTAGCCGCTCTCTTCTGATTCGACAAACTAAGTCAATGTCGCCGTATAACTCGTACAGCTAGTCGTTCTTTCGCATAACCTTTCGGCTCCTCAGAAGTTGTCATCTTCTCTTCGTTCCTTGAGAAATTACTTTACTTTAATCGTATTCTCCTCATTGACTATCCGATGCATTTCTCGCGCCTTCTTGTTCCAAAATGGAGAGAGCAAAACTTACGGCGCGTTTGTTCGGGGCAATGATCTCATTATCAGCAGTAGTACGCTGATACACATCAGCATTTTTCAGCAGTAGTACGCTCCCTTACACATTTCTTACAAGTTTAGATGACCTCGATGACTTAGACTAGTTTTACCACTACTAGACGGGTTCAGATGGCCGCCACACTCTACAGCTTTCCTGGCGGGCATTAAAAAGCGCTAAAATATTTACTAAAATTAAGTAAAAGAAGTCAAAGGATAAAGAGTCACCTTGCCTGAAAACTCGTTCAGTTTCGAACGGCTCATAGAGATCCTTGCCAGTTCTGATGGAGCTTTTGGTGTTACTCAGCGTCAGTTTGTATAGCCGTATTGCGGGGGTTACACATATGTAGCGACATAGAGACAGCTCATTTTCAGGCGGTCGGAGAGAACTTTAAAGTCAACAAAAGTTTTGTGTGTCGATGCTTTTCTCGCGGGTCTTTCCCAGGAATTAACGAATGGTGAATATCTAGTCAATGGTGGATTTGATGTTATTCGAACTTCATCGTGGTCGGGTGATGCACTATCTGTACCAGCGTAAACGATTGGTTGGGGTTAAGATTGGAAAGTGCTCCCTCTCTGCACAAACTCTCTGAAATCAGTCTCTTTTTTGATAAGATAGTGGTGCGAGTCGATGTTAGAACCACGGAGAGTACGCACATCTATAACATTGGAGACTTGTCTTACGTCTGTCACAACATGGTCGATTTGGTTTCGAGCCTTCATATCCGGTAACAGCCAAGTATTTTGATGGATTTTTTTGACGATCAGCCCTAAGCCATCAGAGGATGTTTTGTTATGAACGCCCAATTTTCCGGCTATTCTAACAAATATGCCTTCTCTGCCCACCCTGGCGTTAAAGTCAAAGTCGCCTTACTATTAATGAGGACATCAAGCAGCGCCACTTTCCCAATTCAGAGACTGGACAATCAAGGTGCACGATCTTCATTTCCTATTTCTGACCTAATCCAAACTTCAAAGCTGCATAAAATTAAACAGGGGGTTCCGCAGGGTGGTGTCCTCTCCCCGTTGCTGTTTAATTTCTATATTTCGAAGCTTTCTCCACCACCAGATGACGTCTCTTTGATCTCATACGCCGATTAATGTTCAATTTTAGCGTCTGTCCAGGATATTGATAACCGTTGTTCGAAAGTAAACTGCTATCCTGCCGACCTTTCCTACTTCTTCACTGCACGACATCTTCACCGACAACCAGCGAAATCCTCTGCCACCCTTTTCACCGGCTGAAGGAGTACCGGCTAGAACTTAATGTGAAGATCGATGACGTTAAAATTCCGATCACGAAAAACCCAAAGTTACTGGGAGTCACATTTGATAGCCTTCACTCCTTAACTCCGCATTCGACTGCAATTGCCACCAAAGTACAGAGCTGCAACAAAATCCTCATATCGCTAACCGGTAGCACCTGGGGAAAGGGCAAACAAATACTGCTGGCAGCGTTCAAGGCAATTGGGTGGCCGAATATAAGCTATGCTGCACCGATTTAGACCCGGGGACTCGCGAGACGCAGTTGAAGAAGCTTCAGACTTGTCAGAACACCGCCCTTCGGACCGTGCTGGGAAACCTCCTGATGGCGCCGGAGCACCACTTACACAGTGAAACATCTATGCTCCCAGCTAAGAATCATAATGTTATGCAGTGTAAGCAATGTCTGCTTGGATGCTACTGTCGGGATCATCCCAACAGACACTTTTTGGAAGCTGAACCACCACCTAGGCACATCAGGAAAGGAGTACTTGGCTATTACGACGCCGTACAGCAATACAGACAAGACGCGCTGGAGAGGACGGCGTACGGACAGGCTATAAACACAATTCACCGAGAGTCCGTTTACACCTTTGTGAACTCTCTTCCCGCGAATGGTGTTCTCGTAGTCCAATCACCACCCATAGCAGAACAAGTGCTCGAGCTGCCTCGAGAGATCCGCGTAACGCTGACACAATTAACGGCTAGATATTGTAGCAGGCTTAACTCCTACCTTTGCAGACTCGATCCTGACATACCCAACACATGTCCCGCATGCTACGAATCCCGCACGACACTAACCACCTCTTTGCATGCCTACTTAACCCGACTCATCTAACACCCCTCTCCCTCCGGTCCGAACCCTTCGAAACAGCACGTTTCCTGGGCCTCCCATTAGATGACCTCGATGTTTAAGACCAGACCTACCTGACCCTAGACGAGGTTTGGAAAAGCCGTTATAACAACAACAGCAGCCTTAAATTATAGTCCTTAAAATATTTGCAGGGATTGCCATCAGAAGTAATTCAAAAGTAAAAAAAATTTATTGTAGGAAACTGAGGGGAAATGAGAAAAGGAAAGAATCTTGGCCATAAAATTAGCTAGTCTAGTAGTAATCGTGAAGATTTTTCTTTCTTTCCTTTTAAGTAATGTGCTTTTCTGTTGTTGTTGTTATTTTTTCGATCTCACTGTGTCCATATGAATTTGGCGCGCTTGCGATTGGCCGCTGTGGCTAATTATACATTTGCTCTTGACGTTCGGCGTTTGGGTTATATTTTTTGGACGCAAAAAAAATTTTTTTTGGCGATTTTCTTCCGTTTTGTTTTCCCGCAACCACCAACAACAACGTTAATTTTTAATTTTATTTCGCTTTTGTTGCTTTTGTTAATGACGTGTTTTCGGTTAATTGGCTGCTTACATTCTCATTCATTCATTTATTGGTGCACATACATGCATTTTATTATTTTTTTTCGATTTTTTTGTGTTTGTTGTAAACTCATTTACTCAGCTTACTCGAATGTGGGTGATGCCTTTATTTCCAACAGCCTCTGAGTGCCAATTTAATTTAGATAATATTTTTTTTTATTCTTCAACATTTTTTGGTTGTGGCCCGTTGAGTAGCATATGTACAGTTGACACCTGTTGTGGACATAAATACTGTTCCTATACATGTATGCTTATGTCCAGCTTTATGCTGCTTACCTTCCCAGTTTTTTTTTTTACATAAAAACGTGACTTTGGCGTTTTTGGATATTCAGCTTCCGTGCACTTCAGTCCAACATATCCATACAACACTTTCGCGTGTCTGCAGCAAATTATTACATTTAATTTGAACAACATGCAAATATGGCGTTGCAGATACTCATGGGATTATGGATTTGTGGGTGTCTGAATTTGTGAAAATCTATGTTAACTATAAGGAGGAGAGTGGACATAATATATATTTTTTCTGTTTATTTTTGTGATTTCTGAATGCAGAAAAGCAGATAAGTTATGTAAGCAGTTATCTATCGGTTAGATTAGCTAACAAGGCAGATCAGTAAATAAAATATGAAGCTTTTTAGGGAACAACAATTAAAGTTGACATAATTAGTAAAAAAAACTATAACATTAAAAAAAATAAAAACAAAATATAAATATAATTAAACAACATAAAAAAATAAATTTAAATAATATTATTATACATAAAAAATGAATTTCGCAAAAAAAAAACTGACCAGGGTTGTATTAGAGCATGCAATTATTGCCGCAGAACTATACTCAATCCATACTCTTGCCTCTACCTCGCGTACCCAGAAAAATTGGATCAGACTTTAAGCAAGAAACGGTATCCAATCGGTGTGAGGTCTTGGAACACTGCTGAAAGAGAGAAAGCGCTTCAATTGACCTACTTAGACATATGCCGTTTAATCGAAGTGCGGATGGCGGTCTTTAAGCAAGCAGCTCGCTATATAAATTTGTTCCAACTGAAAAATCCCAACCTGCTTGGCGGGGTTATGCTGGTGCCACTTATAAACCAGCTCAAATGAAAAGCTTAACAAAGCGTCGCATGAGAACTTCCAAGTTCGCTGACGGCCGCTGCAAACGTATTAAGGGCGAAGCTTTAAGTGCAAGCGCCCAGAATGTCGGTTCCCTTAAATGAGAAGATGCCGCTGCCCAGTTGGTTGATGCCCTCATAAAAAGGTAAGGCAAATAGTACCGCCATCTTGAAAGTGCGATCGACAGGATAAGGACTGAAAAAGATAGGATCTTGTGACTTTTATTACAGTGACAATATAGAGAGGCACGAGTTTGATGTTGTATTTGTGGTAGGAGAGAGGTTCAGGCATTCAATACTATCGTTCACACCTCTTGTCGTGCGTCTCTCCACGCCCGGCATTAAATTTTGTCACCAAATTACTAAAGTGGCTCACGCTACGATAGAAGAGATGAGTACAAAAATGTTTTCTGTGAGCGAATGGAACATACCAATCCTTATGAGCGCTGCTCGTTCCGGCATCAAAATCATAATTGTCAACATTACCCCTGGATAAGCAAAAAGGGTATCTTTGGCAGAACCATCAGAAAATTCAGCCTCGCCACAAGACATCCCCAAATAGGTTGGGGCTGATCAAAAACTCCATCAAGCTATTTGGTTGTCACCATAACTAAATATTTGAAACCAAATCAATAATGTTGTAATAGATGAAAACATGTATCCGGTGCCTTAGATATGTATACATGTCCAAGGGATCCTAAGATCGACTAGAAGCACCAGCCAAATAAAATAAAATTGTAAAAATTTAAAAACAAAGTTAAAAAAATTACTTAAAAATTAAAATGAATAATCGAATTAAAAAATTCTATAAATTAAATGAAGTTAAAAAAAGCAAAAAAGAAATTAAAAAATTAAATCAGTCAAAATAAAATAAACTAAATAAATTTAAATAAAATAAAATCAACCAAATCAAAAAAAAATATATAAAAATTAAAAAACCTAAAATTAATTTTTTAAAAATTAGTCAAAATAAACAAACAAAATTTCCAAAGCCAAAATAAAATCAAATCAAATGAAAGAAATAAAACAAAATTTGAAGAAAAAAAAACAAGTCGGCCATTCGAAGTCTTTATACCTTTCATGTACATATCGAATTTATTGCGAATTGCAAAACTTGAATTTATGTCTGTAGAATATCAAATTTTATGCTCTTAGATGCTTTTTTGGCGGATTTTTGACCCAAAACCTCATATCTGAAAAAACCGTTATATGGGGGCTAAATTATATAGTATTCTCACATATAAAAAATCGGTGTATGGGAGCTAAATGCTTCTTTTGACTGAGTTTTAAACAAAACCTCAAATTTCAATCAATATAATTTTCAGAACCAATATACAATTTATTATGTGTAGTATACCATGTTTCATGTGCTTAGGTACTTTTTTGACGGATTTATGACCCGAACTTTCAAATCTGAAAAATCGGTCGTACATAAGCGATAGTGGTCCGATCTGAAAGGTTCCGACAAATGATCGTTTAAACGTGCAGATACATCTTCCTATCAATTTTTGTTGAAATATCTCAAAAATTCAGGGGATAATTTGCGTTCAAACAGACATACGGACAGATGGCTAAATCAATCTGCTCGCGACTCTGATACGATCGGTATAAATTTCGGTGAGTCTATCTCTTCTTCTGCTGGCACTTACATATTTCGGACCAAAGTTAATATACCATATCATGTACATAAAAGTTATAATAAAGGAATTTAATAAAATAAAAATATTTGCGTCTTATCGATGCCAAGTCCGTCTTCACCTAGTTGAAAGGCTGTCCTGGTATAATTAGGTATTTTTACGTCCTAGATGGTCCATCCATTGAGTCCAATTTTCAATGACTCGTTCGAGCATTTCAACTGGTAACTGGCGAATGACAAGCGTGATGTTTTTCACTAAGACCTGAATCGAAGCGGAATTGTCCGCATAGACTTTAGACTTTACATATCCCCACAGGAAAAAGTCTAACGGTGTGATATCACACGATCTTGGTGGCTAATCGACCGGCCCAAAACGTGATTTATGCGATGTGTGTGAAGTGGCGCGGTTTTGTTGAAACCAAATGTCGCGGAGATCATGAGCTTCAATTTCAGGCATCAAATAGTCGGTTATCATGACGCGAAAACGGTCTCCATTGACGGTTACATTCTCACCAGCATCATTTTTGAAGAAATATGGATCGATGATTCCACCGGCTCACAAACCTCACCAAGCCATTGTTTTTTCTGGATGAAATGACAGCTCTTAAATCTCTTCAGGTTGCTCCTTGCCCCAAATGTGGCAATTTTGCTTGTTTACGTACTCAATGAGCTAGAAATGGACCTCATCGCTGAACAAAATTTGGCTCAAAAACGTCGATTTTCTTGGAACTTTTCAAGAGCCCATAGAGCGAAGCGATGTCGCTTGGGAAGGTTGAGCGGCTTCAGTTCCTGAACAAGCTGTATTTTGTACGCTTTTAATTTAAGATCTCGACGTAAAATGCGCCAAGTCGTTCCATACGTCAGTCCGAGCTGCTGCGAATGACGCCGAATCGACTCTTCACGTGTCTCTTCGTGTACACTCTCAGCTACGACCGCTATATTTTCTTCACTGCGTGCCGGACGTGGTCTATTCGGTCGAATATTATTCAGTAATGAATGCTGGGTCTCAAGATGGATGATGGTGTTGACCATAAGTTGAGCGAAGCGCACGATACACATTCTTTACAGAACGGGAATTTTCGTAGCAAAGTTGAATGATTTGTAAACTTTCTTCAGGCGTAAGTCTTTCTATTACGAAATGCCAGACAATACTGAACAAAAATAACATTTCAGCTTGACACGACTCACGCGTAATTTGTGAAAAAAGGCTATTGAAACCTCTATTCGGATCACCCTTCAGTAGTAAAATACGATTTCCTTCAAATAAAACACCAAAATCTCTTTTGATATTTTTTTTCAACATTTTATTTTTTTGTATGTAAATATATATATTTATATGTAAATACTAAATTTAACATAATATTTATATGATTTATATTAAATGTATGATAACCGTATATATATGTACGGAGTTGTATAATGACTTTGAATTGCTATAAAAAGCAATTAGTAAATAGATGAGAACAATTATGAAACGTATTTATAACTTAAATTTATGAATATATAATTATGTTTATTAGAGATGTACACATAAAGAAAGGAAATTTTTGCGGAATTAATATAAAAATTTATTGAATTTCATAATAAGAATTTTTGAATAAAAATTCGCTATAAATTTAAGTAATTACAAATTTTTAATCTATTATCTCTCCTAATTGTAATTTAATTCAAATTATTCGATTTTTTTCTATAATAAAAATCGTATATTCATACAACGAGGTACATCTCTAATAAAGGAAAAGTTTACTCTTAAAAAAGTGTAACAAAGCTTACGAAGCATACAGTGTGCCACTGTAAAGTGTCAAATCACTTATTTTTCATGTTTAATTAATTTTTATTTTAATTTTATTTAATGTTAATTAGTTGGTATGTAACATGCTATGTAAATTAGACACATTATTATCATAGACAATGCTTTGAAAAATATTCAAATTGAATTGAATATATCAGGACGTTTTAAAGTAGCTTTTTTGCCGGAAAGTAGTGGAATGCGATAAACTTATTCAATTTTTTATCTTTTTTGTGAAAAAATAGAATAAAATAAACGCAAAAATAGAAATAAAAATTTTATTTCTAAATATAATAATTTTTTAATTTTAAATTTAATTGATTTTGAGATTTTAAAACTAAAAAGAGCTAGAAAAATCGAATAAAAACATTAAATTTTAATTTTATTTTTCCAATTTATTAAAAGAAAAAAAAAAACATTTTAATTTTTTTCACAAAATAAACAAATTATTATTTTTTATTAGTTTCGAAAAAAATATATAAAAATTATATTGAAATATATTTTTTTTTAAATATAAAAAATATTTTTTATTTGAAGCTGCTAATATTGAGATATATAAAATATATCAAAAATATTGTAAATAAAATATAAATGTGGTTTGAAGTTTTTGATTTTTTTTAAATTGCCCAATAGTAAATTTTTAATGAAATATTGAATTCTTCTTTCGAAAAGTGCATTAGTATGTATTTTTTAAGTTTTTAAGTTCTTATATTATTAATTTTTGTCGCCTCAGCTGCTCTTATGAGAGAGTACTACAATTAAATTTTGATTTTCATTATTTAAAATAAATATTAAGAATACAAATTTTAGTAAAGCGATAAAAACCCAAACCCAAAAATGATAATATATAAAGAATATATAAAAAGTTTAGAATTTTTAGTAAAAAGTTTGAAATTTTTTAACCATTAACTGGATAGAATGGTTTCGTGAATGAATAAAGAAAAATATTATTTAAAAATATTTAACACAAATTTGCGGTCTTAAAAAAATGTTGGAAGGAAAATATTTTGATTTAAAAATTATTTTTTTTTAATAAAGCATAATTATAATATTTAAATGAAAAATTTTAGAACATAATTTTTGTTAAAAAAAACCTTTGAAGCCCTCGAGAAAATTTAAAATTTTATGCTTTTAAGTTTTTTGAAAATTATTTTCAAAATATGTATATAATATGCAGAGTTATCGATGAAGCGACAAGTTAATTTAATTTCATCAAAATTGGTAAATTCCGATTTTAATTAAATTTTCTCGAGTTCTAGAATCTACATTAGCACAAAATCAAATCTTATTTAGCTGCAATACCAAAAAATTATAAATATAATTTTTTATAAGGAAAAATGAATGGAAAAAAATATTAGTAAGAAAATGAAATTTTTTTAAAATATTTTTTAATGTTATTAACCAACACAGCTCTTTAGTACTATCTAGTACAATAAATGTATATGTAAGTAGATGTGTATAAGATTGTTGTATATGTATATGTATATATTTTTTCTATATATCAAACTTCAGCACTTCAGCAAGTATAGTTTTTTTCTCTATTCCTCATTTCACTTAACATTTCATTTATGCAACAATATTATGTATATAGTTAAAGTGTATGTGTATGTGTTTGTTTCCCGTTTGCTAAAATCACATTCGATTACTCTGTAAAGGCCATCTGTAGAAAATAATATTCGCCAATTCTTACATTTTTTTGATTTTGGCATAGATTAAATCTTTACAATTTCATATTTTTTTTTTTGCTTTTTCTTCTTGTTTCTTTCTGCTTTATAATTTCAGTATTTCATTCATATGTATGTATATGTTTTTGTTTGTGTTAGTTATGTGATGTGAAACTGTTTCGTTATTACCACTTGCAATTGAAATGCTTAACCGGAAACTAATTTTTATCCTCTTCGTCACTCACATACATTCGTGTTAAATCCGAGGCGACCGATGCACAATCGCTGCTGTAAGGAGAATAAGAAAAAATGATAAATGAATTTTTATGTTTTTAAATATTAAAAATTCAAAATTATGTGTTTTGACCTCATGCTACAATACAACTCGAAATTAATCCAAAAAATTTTAAGGCAAAAACTCGAAACACAGATCAAGAGATATTCGAATTTTTTCTTCGCGCAAATTATTTTAATAATTTATTAAAAAAAAAAAAAATGAATGTGTTTCAAAAATTAGTCGAACCGAGTCAAATCGCAGCTGCGGGGCGCCCATTTGCGATCGCTGTTTCGATTAATTACACGATTTTCGAGCACAGTGCGCAAAAGATCGATTGTAACGTTGGTTGTTTGGCACTTAGTGCCATCCTTTTGAAATCAGATATCATCTGTTTCATTCACTCTTCAACATTTGAAAGCAAATAATCCCTGATCCTGACACGGCAACGATCGGCATTGACGGCAACGGCATCTCCTACTACGTTTTCTAAGAAAAACGGGCCAATCATGTCGCCGATCCAAACACTCCACCACTCGTTGAGGGTGTATTGGTTTGTCTATGGCTACGTGTGAGTTTTCTAACCTCCAAATGCGACAATTTTACTACTAACATAGCCGCCGAGATGAAAATAAGCTTCAACTGAAAAGATGATTGTTTTGACAAGCGATCTTCAGTACATTGAGCGGAACGAATTCGCATTGGAAGGTCATGAGGCTTCAATTATTAAACCAATTGGACTTTATTAGCCTTCACATCGAGAGATTTATGCAAAATCCTACGCAAGAACGTTCTGTGGACAAAAATATAGAGCTACATATTGAGCATATACTGAGCATATTTTGTGCAATAACGAACCGATTTGGCAAGTTCGCTGCACAAATTGCTCCAAAAATTGCCTGGAAGGCGATTTAGCCCGAATTTCATGCGTAATTTTCTTGAAGCTGCGATTGAAGACTCAACTCAAGTAATTTTTTAATATTTCCCCAATTATTTCCAAGTGTAAACTAAACCTATTTCTAAGCCTCAAACTTCGCACTGAATATTTGACATATCAAAAATCTCTTGAAGATGTCGAAGCTCAAATGAACCGTAGTTCAACAAGCTAACGATACATGGCTTACCCAATACTTGGTATTGTCGATTACTTACAACGGAAGGAAGACTGCTCTAAAATAAGTGTAACGAGAGAGGTAAAGAGAATTTAGTTATACAAAGATCAGCAAAACCCTTAAGTTAACTAACTTTTAATGAAAGCTTGAAGGCCCTTGGCTCAATATTAACACTGCAGTATGCAGAACTCGAAAGAAAAAGATTGCGGGCAGACGAAAGGAAAGTCCTTCTAAATGGTGTATCCTCAAATCACCTCTCGAGCTGTGACAAAGAAGTTTCGCTTACTGTTCCTGTAGTAGAGAGCAGAGTATTTAATTTTTGCTTGTGTGGCCATATAAGGCTTTTGAACAGTCTACTTACAGAAGCCTCATTCTCAATACTCTT
The DNA here is from genome assembly GCA_030068015.2 of Neoceratitis asiatica. Classification (NCBI taxonomy): domain Eukaryota; kingdom Metazoa; phylum Arthropoda; class Insecta; order Diptera; family Tephritidae; genus Neoceratitis; species Neoceratitis asiatica. The sequence continues at coordinate 32,210,818 of CM061524.1, forward strand.
GGTCACAGCAAATTCTACTCCGTTATGTTCCATTCGGCAGCGCAAGCAAAAGGAATTTTTAATGTGCGCCGGGCGCCAGTAGTCTACACCAAATCTATAACATTTTTCGTTTGCATTAGTAAAATATAAATGTAAAAACACAAGTAAGGATGAGCAAAATTCGGTTGCAACCAAACAGTACGTAAGTTTTGGCCTATATAAGTGCTGATAGGTTTCTAGGCTAGCAACGACAGTAAGAGGTAAGAAGTCGATTGTTTGGTAATGCATATTGTCTTAATGTTAGAAATATTAGAGCATACGTGGTTTCTCAGTAAGAGAATTGATCAAATTGTTTTACATTAAGTCGTACATATTAGGTAGATTCGAGTGGCTAGCGATGAGCTAGCATTGAAACCCATTGTGTTAACGCAATGTTGACTGGATCAGCTTCACTGTCCACCCAATCCAATTCCATTAAAAATCTTATTGGCATATTTACTTTACTATCTGCAATCTTACAGACAGGTCGTCAACGAAAGCAGCGCGCAGGTATCGGCTTCTAGCTTTGACCAAGGTAGTACAGTAGCAGAGGATTCCATCAGGCAGTGACCAACCATAATCCCTATTATCTTAGAGAAGCCTTCTCTTTTGTGAGAGTAAACTACTTATACGTGTAACCTTTTCAATTCTATTTCGCAAAGCTTGCTCAGATTTATTGGAAGTCGCAGTGTGAGTCGTCCTTAATTCGTCCTGTTCATGAGTATGACATACCAATGCCGTATTTTTAGTGAGCAATCTACTTGGTCATACAAATTCGTCTACATTACAGATTTTCTCTTTGTTCCTCTGTCCATAAAGTCAAGCGAGAGATTGTTAGCTCTGTTTTGACATTTCCTGTCGTGTTCAACGGCAATCGAGAAATTTTTTGAGTTTTTCGTAAGCGAGGCCAACAACAGAAGCACAGTTTGACTGTCTCTGGAAATAAAAATCTCGTATGAATGAGGTCTCCCACAAGGGGGGAAATTGCAAATCACCGCAATGACTGGTTAGCTCAAAAGAGCGTCAAAAGAGTAGTTTTTGTCGGCAAACCTTCGCCAACTGTGCCATCGATCCATCAATCTATGCTTATAATATTTCAATTTACAGACTGACCGAGTGGTTAGCAGAGTGTACTACCATGCGAGGATCTACGCCAAACCAACATCCCAAATTATAGAAAATGAATTGAAAAATTCGGTGACGACTTAGGAAAAAAATTTTAGTTCTTCCATTTGTTGGGGAAATACCAAGGACTCACTGCAGAAATTGGAGTAGCAGCTCGGTTGGATTACATTTAAAGTCTCGTCGTAATATTACTTTTGCGACGTCTGAATGAATACATTGGAATAGTTTTTGAAATATATATATATATATATAGTTCTTTGTAGGTGTTGTCTCGCCTATTTCCAAAATTTTACATCGTGGATTTTCTCTTTCATACAATTTGTATAGACATTTATAGAAATTTGGCACATTTATGTTATTTTATGATCTCACAAACCACCGTCAGTTGAACAAACTCAGTATACCTTGCACAACAGTACGTTGGGTATAACGCATAATTGAGTTATTTAATTTTGATGTTAAGTGTTAGAATGATAGATAGGTCCCGTTAGGCTTCACTGATTTAGATTAAGCTGAAATTTTTTCACGCTCTTTTTCCCCGATTGATTCGCAATCAATAAATATTTTTTATTAATTATTTAAAGTAATTAAAGTAATTAAAGTATTGCTTCTATTGGATAACCAGACAATTAAATATGATTAAATAGAAACATATGTAAGTCAATATGTATTAGTACATATGTAAACAGACAACATTCACATACCGCAAAAATGTTGGCGCCATTCAACCAAGCGGGAAGAAACAAGAGTACAATACATACAGACAATCGAAAATTCATAACAATAAAACCCAACAAAATTCTTCATATCCATTCACATGCATAAATTGCAATTGCATACCAATAAACGCTTGTATAGTACAGTGTGTTTATGTGCCTTCCGTACTTATAAGCACTAAAGTACTCAAATGGTAGCTGCCTTACAGTTGGCCAAATTGAAAAACGAAAAGCAAGTGGCAGTTTGTGGGCAATTAGACAAAAATGGTAAGGTAAACAATCACGACTAAAGTGGAGAATAGCAAGAGCCACACAGAAGTACAGGGTTATGCATTTAGTGGTTTCGGAGGTGCAGGAGTGTATTTTGACATCTGTAAAACTTATCTGTTAAGCCAAACATGCTTTGCTTTAGTTAAAGTCGGGCATTTATGAAAATGGATCGCTTAACAAACGCACAACTCGTTAAAATTGTTGAAATCTGCTACAAAAATGGGTATTCAAACGTAGCCACGTTTCGAACTTTTAGAGAAGTTTATGGTGCACACACTCGTCCAACTACTCAAGCAATTGGTAAAGTTTTATAGAAATTTGTAGAGGCTGAATGGGTTATAGATATTGCAAGGCCTGTGCATCATCGTTTTGGTCATTCCACAACTCAAATATTGCTGCGGTAAGTGAAAATGTAGCGGAAGACCCGTCTATTTCTCGACGTTATTAAGAGCTGGGACTTTCTTATGGGACATTATGACATATTTTGCACTTGGACTGTCACCTACATCCATATAAAGTCCAGACAAGCAATAATTGAAAAACAAAAATGGTAAAGTAAATAATTTTCTTCTGCGACGAGGCACATTTCTCACTCGGCGGTTACTTAAAAAAGCAAAATTGTCGTTGTTGGAACTCTAAGAATCCTCAATAATTGAAGAGAGGCCACTACACCCAAAAACAAAACTTACTGTCTGGTGCACTCTTTGGTTTGGAGGTGTAACTAGACCTTACTTCTTTGAAAACGATAATGGCAAGAAAATTACTTGGACAATATGTGGTTCCAACAAGATGGTGCCACATGCCACAAAGCATGAGTGAATATTGCCTAATTGTGCGAGAATATTCTCGACCGTGCAAGCTCTATTCTTGGCGATGTCAATTGATCGTGGGATTCGACACCGTTGGACTGCTTTTCGTGGGGTTACGCGAAAGACCGGATAAACCTTGAGCTCTTCAGAACTTGAAACTTAACATTCAGCAAGTTTTAGCTAAGATGCCGTCCAATATGTGCCAAAGAGCGGTTAAAACTACCTATCCAAAAATTCTCGAAGTGGTCATTTGAATGATGGAGTGTTTCATTTATAATGTCAAGGATCAAACTTTATTTAAAAAAAAGAAGTTTCACGAAAAAAATATAATAATTTTAAATGCATTTTATCGTTTATTTTTGAAAACCACAAAATGGATGAATCTGTATAAGTAAAAAGGAAACCAAATAAACCTATAGCGCTGCTGTTATTTTATACTGTTTCATGTGTTTTTTTTTTTTTGAAATTTTTTAAATTTCTTGGCAGTTTTTTTATTTCTTAATTTTTTTTCTTAAACTTTTTCATATTTTTTTTAGGTTTCATTTTTTATTTATTTATTTTTGTTTTTGATTTTTATTTTTTATTAATTTTTGTTGTTTTTTTTTTTTTGTTTCTTTTATATGTTTTTGTAATTATTTTAAATTTTTTGGTAATTTTTTAATATTTTTTTTATTTAAACTTTTTTTTTGTTTAATTTTTTATTTTTTTATTTTTTGTTCTTGATTTTTTTATTTTATTTTTTTTTTATATTTATTCATTCATTCATTTTTTTCTAATTTATTTTAATTTTTTAATTTTTTTTTTTGATGTTTCATGTCTTTTTATTTGGTTTTTTGAATTTTGTATTTACTTTAACATTTTTAATTTTTTATTTATTTATTTATTTATTTATTTATTTATTTATATATTTATTTATTTTTTGTTCATGATTTTTTTTTTAATTTTTGTTGTTGCTTTTATTTTTTTTTTGTAAATTATTAAAAAAAATTTTTTTTATATTTTTTTAATTAAACATTTTTTATTTTTATTTATGTTTAATTTTTCATTTATTTATTATTTTTTTTTTTTTTTAATTTTTTTTTTTTTTTTAATTTTATTTTTTTTATTATTTATTTTATGTTTACTTTATCATTTTTTAAATCTTTTTTTAATTTTTATTTATTTATAATTTTTTTCGAATTGTCCATTGGTGAGTGAAGCAGCGAGCCATAAAAGCGCATAACACAAATCTACGCAATAACTGTGCACGTGTAAGGTTATAAATGAAAAGAACCTCAAATCTTTTCGCATTATACACACACACACAAATGTTTACGTATGTCTGTAATCACCTTAGAAGGGGTCTGCAGAAAAAAAAATCGCAGGTATCAATTTTTATTTCGCTTGCGTACCTTCATTTTTCACCTGATTTTTGCGCTTCACTGACGACGCACAATTCAAAAACGTTTCGAATAACAAACAAAAATACATAAGTAACAAATTACCAACATACATATATGTGTATGACATATAAACATTTAAGCTTATATGCGCCAAAAATAGTGAAAAGTTTTTATTTGCACCATTTATTTAGTTCGCATTTAAGGTAAAAACTCATTGAGCATTCCGTCCATTTTTAATCGAGATTCATACAAAATGCCTGACGTGCATGTTTTGGCTTGCGTGTATATACATAACTACATGCATATATAGCAAGTATAGCATAATATTTAGTATTTGTGAAATGAGTGAGCTACTCATGGAATTATGAACGATTACGTTTTTCTGCATTTTGCGCATACATCCATATTTCTGCATATGTACATATATATTTATATGTATGTTACGAGTGCGAGTGCTGCTTAAAGTGGCAAAGGCAAGTAGCTTGAAATTAGCGAATGACACGCATCGCCATTAATACTGTCTTAATTTGTTGTCTAAATAAAAATAAATAAATACATATATATATATATATACATATATACATACATACATACATACATACATAGGTGTGTACGAGTACACATATTGGGGTGTGTGATTGTGCAATGAACAATTCGTCCGATTTGTAACTTACTTTGGCGGAAAATTAGCACAGAGAACACGTTATTATTTGTAGCTACAAATCGGCTAGGCGTAAATGGCCAAAAGGGTAAAAATAAAAATTTAAAAAAAAATTTTATTTTAAGTATAAATTAAATTAAATATGTAAGACGACTTAAATTAATTCGAAAAAAATGTGGCATGAAAAATGAAAGGATAAAAAAATAAAAAATAAAAATGTGTATACGAAAGCGTCAAGCATCATATTAATGAAACTCAGAGAGTATTTTAGAAAATGGTGGAAAGTAATTTTTTTTTATTAAGAGAAAAAAAAGGGGCACCAGTAAAGGCGAACACCTAAGATTATTTAAATCATATTATTAGTATTGAAGCTCAGCAGCAGTGTTCTTCAGCAATTTTGTAAGTGTATCCTTCAGATTCAAATCCAGCAATCTGATACAGCTGGCTGATGTTCTCGTAAGACTAAAGGCTGGCACCACCGCCTTGCAAGAACTGCGATGAACGGGATAAGAACGGAAACGACTGATCTCTGCGAATGCATGCACTATAGCAACCATATGCGTGGTGGGAGAGACACTTATTCGCCGCGTCCTGGCATTCAGCTTGGTTAATGAACATTAAATCCGCATTAAAACGAATTTCTATAATATATCGCTGATTCGATGTTGAAATTGTCGCAAATATGTTTGCCTTCAGTACTAGATTTCAGCATAAGAAAATTCATCAAGCATTCCGTCCGGAACGAAAAGCATGCAGCCAATAACGCCAATTAATAAACACAAGGAAGGCTCGATACGAAAAACTGCAATTACAACAGACAGCCAGCATATTTTCTACTCGACTTGCACTCCTGCTCTCTGAGAGCACTCTTCAACAACTCAATATAGGGGAACTGTTTGGTATCATTTCAAGCTGCTTACACGTACAGCTGAAAATGAAACTATTGGTTTTCGACAAGTTCAAAAGAAGAGCTGTTACATTCTCATCGTATTTTTGAGGTAAAAGACCGCCAGTTTCGCAACGTTACGATCGACCGCAACTCGAACGCTAAGAGAAATATAACGAAAATTGACAGCAATATATTTGCAGGAAGAAAAAGAAAAAGGCTGAATTGAATGATCAACAAAAAATTGAAGGAGAGGACCAACAGGGAAAATGCTAGAAAATTCTCCCAAAAAAATTTGCGTGTTTCAGAAAGTTTCAAACCCGGAGCTTTTTCCTGTATAAACGAGAAAAACAACACACTAACCCAACTTGAGAGCATTCATTATAGGATAATATTCGTCCGAATAGACCACGACCAGCACGCAGTAAAGAAAACATAACGACCGTAGGTGAGAGTGCTCACGAAGACTGTGAAGAGTCGATTCGGCGCCGTTCGCAGCAACTCGGACTGACGTATGGAACGACTTGGCGCATTTTACGTCGAGGTCTTAAATTGAAAGCGTACAAAGTACAGCTTGTGCAAGAACTGAAGCCGTCCGACCTTCCCAAGCGACAATGATTCGCTCTTGAAAAGTTCCCAGAAGATCCGACGTTCTTGAGCCAAATTTTGTTCAGCGATGAGTCCCACTTCTAGCTCAATGGGTATGTAAACAAGCAAAATTGCTGCATTTTTGACGAAGAGCAACCTGAGGAGATTCAAGTGCTGCCATTTCATCCAGAAAAAAAAACGGTTTGATGTGGTATGTGTTCTGATCGAATCATCGGTCCATATTTCTTCAATAATTATACCGGTAAGAACGTAACCGTCAATGGCGACCATTTTTGCGCAATGATAACCGACTATTTGTGCCTGAAATTGAAGCTCGTGATATCTGCGTTATTTGGCCTCAACAAAACGGCGCCACTTCCCACACATCGAATGAATTGATTTATTGAGTGAACTTCGATGAGCAGATAATTTCACGTTTTGGGCCGATCGATTGGCCACCTAGATCGTGTGACATCACACCGTTAGACTTTTTCTGGTGGGATATGTAAAGTCTAAAGTCTATGCAGACAATCCTACTTCGATTCAAGCCTTGGCGTAAAACATCACACGTGTCATTCTCGAGGTACCAGCCTATATGCCGCTATATCTGAGCTTGATATCTCTGAAAAACTTATAAGACTGTGGAAAGTGAAGAACTTCTCGGAGCCGTTCAAGTCTTTATCGTATGACTTCTTTAATATTTTGATGAAGAACTTAATACAAGCCGCAAAGCTAAACATAGAAGGTGCAATCTTCTGTAAGAGCTGGCGTATGCCGATGATAAATAAATGATATTTCTCAGAAATATTTTTGTTAGCTGTCTTACTGTCAATATATGTATATTCAAATAACTTTATTTATGGTTGTCACCCAGTTGTATCCATAGCAATAAATAACAAAATAATTTTCCACCAAAAAAAAAAAACTCAAAAATACTCACTAGGCAATTTCATGCTCGTACACAGACGCCACCATAGCGCTATATTCACTTTCCAGATTACTGTGAAGACCGCCAAGCGTTGTGGTATTCAATGCACCACCAGCACTGCCAATGGCGACAACAGAAGCACCAACAGCACCCCCAGCAATGCCGACAATACCACCGAAATGCAAATCTAAGCATGTCGTTGCTTGTTCATTGCGTTCGAACGTCTTTATTGCACCATCGAAATGTTGTTGCTGTTGTTGTAGCAACATTTGGTGTTGATGATTTTGTTGTGCTTGTAAATGTTGATGCTGTTGTTGCTGTTGTTGTATCTGTTGCTTTTGTTGAGCTTGATGTTGTTTCTGCAGCTGTTGTTGTTGCTTTTGATAAATGATAAATTTGCCAGTGGCTGCCACTGCTGCCGCGGCGGCTGCTGCCATTGCTGTTGCTGTTGCTGTAGCTGTCGTCGTGGACATTTTATATGGTGAGTATGTTGCTGCTGATGTTGTCATTGTTGTTGCTGCTGTATATCTGCGCACACCGCACTGTATTAAACCCACATTATTTGGCTCATGTTTGCCATTGTAGTTGTTGTTGTTGTTGCTGTTGCTGCTGTAGCTATTGCAACTGCCGCTATTCGCCGCCATGTCGGATTGATTGTTGACGATTATATTGCTGCTGCTGTTGCCGCTGTACTCACTGCCCGTATAACTGCTGCTGCCAACACAAACAGCGCCCGTATTTGTGTTGTTGTTGTTGTTGTTGCAATTGTTACCGTTGTTATAGTTGTTGCTGGTATACATGTTGCTGTCATTATTGATTTCATTTAAATCGTTGACATTTTTGTTGTTACTCTTTGTGCTGCATTCGCTGATGTTGCTGTTGTTATTATTGCTGCTGTTATTGTTGTTGTTGTTGCTGCTGTTGCTATTACTACTATTATTATTACCACCGTTGCTGTTATTATTGTTATTCGTCTCAGTATTCAATCCAATTATATTGTTGATGGATGGACACTGGTCTGTGGGGATTATTATTGTTGTATTTGCCACCAGAGCAACCGTTGCATTTGTAGCCGTAACTAATATATTCTCTTGTTGTGTTGTTGTCATTGTTGCCGTTGATGTTGTTGGCGTTGTTGCTGAGGCAGTTGTCACCAGTGTTGATGGAGTTGTCGCTGCTGTGGTTGTGCTACAAAGAGAAGAGCAAAAGAAAAGCGAAAAAAATTAAAATATTATTTTGACAACAATATAACGTACATACATACATACATACATATGTTATGTCTAGCATTTTTTGATACTTATTCTGCAGTGCAAAGCATTTATTGTAGAAAGTCACCCATTCAACTCCATTCACAATTTCAAATATTGCATTTCAAATTGAGTTTACATTTCGAATGCATACGAGTACGAGCGTAAATGCATGATTTTGAATTGGTAATTGAAATTGCATTTCAAACTTACATCACCCACATGTATGAATATACCGCAGCGCTTGCCTGCATGCTATGTGCATGTGTGTGATGATGAATTTAATTAACACAGAAAAGGCGTTTATCGCTGAGGTGAGCGAATAAGTTATGAGTTATCTGTGTGAAAATCGGTTGGACTGTTAATAGAAAACTAACTATGTCACCAATGAAACTCAATTGGATTTTACTCATTACCACCTAAGTGGCACTAGATATTCGACAGGCCATTAAGATGATGACATTTTCGAAACTGGGAAGTAACCGTCTTAGGTAATCTTTAAAAAATTAATTGTAATCTGAATTAATTCGAAAAATGATTTAAAAAGAAATTTCTTCTGATATGGTTTATCCTTGCAGAGGAGGTAAATATTAGATACGCCAATAATGGTGTCCGGGATATTCGACCTTTCTCTATATATTATAAATCATCGCATCCAAATCTTATGTACACATATTAGATTAGATTTTCTAGAGCTCAAGATATTGATCAAACATTTTCGAGTAGTGCGAGCACTTGAGAAACGGGCACTCGCACATTTGCTCATAGACAAAATATTTTTCTCAGAAGATTTTTTTTTTTTTATTTTGAAATTTACTATTATTTTATGCAAAGTGTAAAATCGTTGAAACGCCAAAGAAATTTTGACCGATAAAATTGAAAGTTTTTTGTTTTGCTTAGTAGTTGAGCAATGAGCGAGTATCGAGCGAGCATCGAGCTGTTCGAACTGCTCGACATCCCGGTGCATGCATCAGCTTCTTTTCAGAATATGGTCAGATGGAGGTACGCGGTGTACTCTTCCCAATACATAAAAAAGGTGGACCCCACGGTTTGCCCCAATTATCGTGCGATATGGCTTCTCAATATCGCGTATAAGGTATTACCGGGCGCATTGTGTGAGAGATTAAAGCGCTCCGTAAACGATCCCATTGGACCTTATCAGTGTGATTTTAGACCTGGTTAACTCACCATTGACCAGATATTCACCCAAGCGCCAAATCATGGAGAAACCATCGCTTTTCCATCGATTTTAAAGCTGCCTTCGATTGCACACAAAGGAGCTGCTTCTATGCCGCTATGTCTGAATTTGATATTTCTACAAAACTTATACGGCTATGTAAATTGACGCTGGATAATACCAAAAGCGCAGTCAAAATTGAGAAGAACCTTTCAGAACCATTCAGTACTAAAACGAGGTTTCAAACAGGGTGACTCTTTATCATGTGATTTCTTCAAATTAATGCTGGAGAAAATCATACAAGCTGCAGAGCTAAATAGACTAGGTACAATCTTTTAAAGGAGTGTACAATTGTTGGTGTCTGTCGATGATATCAATAAATTGGCCCCAACAACCGCACCGTAAGTTCTGCTTCCAGCATTAACAACACCAACAATGCCAGCTACGAAAGCCAACTTAAAATCACTATTTCCAACAGGTCCTACTTTGGACTTAGGCAATTGAAAAGTAGACTACTCTCTCGACGAATCAAAACCAAGCTCTACAAGTCGCTAATTATCCTCGTCCTGCCGTATGTTGCGAAAGCATGGACAATGCCGACATTCAATGAGATGGCATTAGAAGTTTCCGAAAGAAAGGTTTTTCGGGAAACTCTTTGCGCGTTGGCAGCGGCCCATACCGCATAATGCAACGAATAAAAAGGTAGCCGCTGTATTGGTCATGTCATCCGAATGGATGACAGGGCACCAGCGAAGCAGAGGAAGAGGAAGACCACCACTCTGTTGGAAAAAGCACATTCCGAAGAATATAGATATTTGAAGAGACTGGATCGGTTACAAATTTTATTAGGCCTGTGCATCATATTTTTCTTCGTACCACCTCAAATACCGCTACTGTAGTTGAAAGCCGAAGATCCGAGTGTGTTTATTTATCGACGTTCTCAAGAGCTGAAACTTTTTTACGGCACATTGTGGCATATTTTGAATTTGGATTCACACCTACATTCGCATTAAGTCCATCTGACACAGCAATTAAAGCCAGTTGGCCATTCAAGAGACCGTAGTTGCGTCTATTGGGTGCTTGAACAACAAAAAATTGGACCGCGGTTTTTTCAAAAAAAAATTCTTCAGCGACGAGACACATTCCTCACTCGGTGAGGTCCGGAAGTGTTATTGGACCTTACAGTTTTGAAAAAGTTAACGGTGGGAAAGTCACTGTCAATACGGAGACTTTTTTTTTTGCCTGCAATTGAAGAACCCGACTTGGACAATATGTGGTTCCAACAGGATAGTGCCACATACCTCACAACACGAGCGAATATGGCTTTAGTGCAAGAGAAATTTCCCGGCCGTGTAAGCTCTCGTCTTGGCTGTGTCAGTTGGCCATCGAGATCGTGTGATTTGACACCGCTGAACTTTTTTTGTGGGGCTTTGCGAAATCTTAATTGTGTTTATGCGGATAAACCGTTAACTCTTGAGCACTTGAAACCCAACATTCGTCAAGTTATGGCTTAGTACCGCCCACTATGTGTCAAAAAGTGGTCGGAAATTGTCTCAAACGGATCGGATCTATAATAGGGTAAGTTTTGAAACTCAAAAAATTTGATATAATTTGAAAGTTAATGTGTTATGGCCCAAAATAGATGATAGATGTAGAATTAAATTTTTTGTTCATTAAAATTTTCAACTTAAGAAATAAATTATTCTACATATTATGGGTCTTCATATGTGTAATCACTGATTACACTTCATGTTAACGTACAACTGAACAATTTCCTTTGTATATTAGTCATCTATTAACATATGTATATATGAATATAAAATGTAAATTTTCATCATGACAATGGATTATACGCCAATCGAACACACACAAAAAATTCACCTTAACCTTTGCAATTAAGTATTGTGTAAATAACAAAGGTTTCGACAATCATAAATGTATAAACATATAAATTGTTATTAAAAACAAAACAGCTACAAAAAAGTGCAATTTTAATGATTTTATTGTGCTTGCCACACGAATCGCTCCATATGCATATTGTCAATATACTTTTGAAGCAAAAAAAAAACAAAAAAAAGAACAAAACCCACCTCATAACCTGTTGACTACAACAGAAAATGGGTTTGGTCGTCATTTCAGCATTTGATTGGCACTAACAATGCATACGTTCGATGCACGAACAGCAGCAGCAGCAGCAGGAGGCAGACAGTGCTCATATTCCGAAGTGCCATTCATGCCACCACAGCCATCACAGTTCAATAGCGTTATTATTATTATTGTTGCCGCTGCTGCGGCTGCACAAACATCAATCAGTCACATAAATCAAATTAATTATTAAGTAAACAACACTTGGAAGTCGAAAAGTTCTCCAAGTCAGGAAAAAAATTGTTTAAGAAAATTGCTAAGGAAGGAAAATATGTAGTAGCAGCAGTGGCAGTGACAATGGTTGCTCTTATGTACTTATATATATGTATGTATATATATTTTGTATAAATGCCTGTAAATGCATTTTAAAAGTTTATGGCCAAAAGCTATGGATTGGCAGGAGCGCTTTGAACCTAATTATAAAGGGTATGTAACTGTGTAATGCCATATATTTTTAAGGGGGTCTAAGTGCTGATTTCACGCCTCCCAAAAATTATTTGTTTCTTTATGCCTTTTTAATGCACGAAAATTATGCATTTACAAACAGAAAATTGCATAGTAAAGCAACGTATATATATATATATATATATATATATGTAAGTATGTATACGATTGTGATTTTCTGCTCGAAGGTGTTGGCGTTTATTGTTGCTTTGCGATTTTGAGTTATTGGCTTAAAGGTTTCCAATTTCCTATTACCAACAAGTGTGTGTGTATGTATTTATTTCTTTGGTATTGCATGCAGGCATTAGGGTGGTAAAAAAATTTAAAACTTATACCTTGAATGTTATGATTTTTCAAGAACATACATATATGGGTATTAGGGAGGTGGAAAAAGTGTTATTTAAGGAAAAATTGCAGAAAATTTTGTTGAAATTTTTTTTCTAAAATAAATATATAAATATATATGTATATATAAATATACTTTATACAATAAGACAATTTTATGCAAAACAAAAATTTTTAAAATTATAATATTTTTATTTTCAATTAATGGTTCCTTTAAATTTAAATTAATTTTGTTTGCCTGCTTGAGGTCGATATATACAAAAACGCAATATTTATAATGTTCTCTGATATATTTCGGCTACACAACGGTAACCGCCTTCAGGTTAACCCTCAGAAAACATAAGAAATATTGTGCTTTTATTTCTATCGACCTCAAACTGGCAAACAAAATTAATTTAAATTCTTACTTTTTTCATTAACAGCTTTTTAATATACTCTTTTCATATTAAGTAATATTTAATAGTACAAAAATTTAAAAATATGCTAGCGGAAAACCATACTGGTATAAGAAAAATATTCAAAATATTCGAAATTAAAATTTTACCATTTCAAAAGTAAAAAAAAACTCTTACATAAGCAGTGTCCAAACAAACAAATATCGAAGCCCTTTCAATCATAGTATTTACGTATAGTACAACTCTTCGTAGCGTAATTTTTTTTATCGCTTACGTCACTAATGAAGCTTCAGTGACATATCATTGAACTTTTTACAAATCCTAGATTTTATTCATATCAAAGACTTTAAGCAAAAGTGTCGCAGTCATCACTTAAAAAAATCAAAACATAGTAAAGTCATCAAAGACCACAGCATGACAATGTCATGCATATGTCATGAACGAAAAAATTATTATTTCTATAAGAAATTCATTCAAGATATCTCAAGATACCAAAGTGACTGATGATTGACATTCTCACTACAGAACTGTTTTTTTTTTAATAAAACTTTTAAATATTGTAAAAAAACTACTTCTCTGCGTTTGTTTGTCTGTTCGTGATACGCTCAAAAACTACTAAACGGATTTTTTTGCAAATTTCAGTAATGTGTAACGCAATTTTTCAATTTATGTAAATAATTTATCAAGCTTTATGTCCATTTATAATAAAATTTTCTACATAATATACACACACTATGTAAAAATGCTTATATTTTCAAGGTATATACCGGCTTAACTCAAAAAGTACTCAGCTGTTTTTTTTAGCTTCGGCTGCAGAGTTAATATTAACAGAGATCACTTAAAAATTTAAAAAATTTAAAAAAGACGTAGTAAAGTCACCAAAGACCGCGGCATGACAATTTCATACATATGTTATGAACGAAAATTCTTCTTAATTTCTATAGAAAATGCATTCAAAATTCCTAGGGAAGTAAATTAATTTTCAACTAATTAAAATATTTTTAAATTTCTTTCATTTATGGAGTTGGATTCAAAATAAAAATAAAAATAAAAACTATTTTGAAATATATTATTTTTTAACCACCCTAATTCACTTTGCATACATCTTGTACAGAGCGTTGCTTTAAAGCTGCAGAACTAAAAATAAAAACTATCAAACCGTTTATTCTTTCCCACCTTTGTTTCATCTGTGAATTTATAGTTGTTGTTGTTTAAACATCAATTGGCAATTTTTGTTAACAATCAATTTGATGAATCGCTCACGCTTCAGGCGAATAACGTACGAGTGCACATTTACACATAGTAAATCATTGAGATTCAAAACATTTGTTTGACAGTATGTTAATAGTATGTTTGCGGTATAGATGTTGACACTGTGAACTTTATTACAATTTGCCGTAAGTTTGCTAGTTAACAAGCCTTTTAAGAGGGTGTATGAAAAAGTTTATTGTTAAGTGAATATATGTATTTTTTGCATCCATATTTTTGGTGAAAAGAATTGTTTTAGAAACTAATTGAAAGGTTCACACTATTTCAAATCAGTTTTAATATTTATTACTGTTCACACAAGTACTCAATTACGTAATAGAGATCATTTTATATCTAACTAATTTAATTTTACGCAATTAAAGCTTAACTTTCTCAACGTATTTTTTACATATCTTCTGTTTCGAAATACTTATTGAGGTTTTTTTCGGAAAATTATTTTAAATAATTTTTGCTTTTTTTTAGCAATTTTTATTGCCATATAATTTTAGCACCTAATTCCAAACCTATGCTATGCCCATTAATGCTAGTTTTTTGTTGTGAATGGATTATTAATTAGATTTTATGGTATTAAAGTAAAACTAAACAAAAAAATTTACATTTGACTTCAAATTTTTGCGAAGCTTTTTAACTCAATTTTAATTTAATTAAATGATTAAAAGAAAAATATTTTTGGTGTTGCTATAAAAATAGTCCTAAAATGCGATAAAAGCAAATTTAAAAGACATGAATTGCTAAATTCAATTGAAATAAACAGACTTTATTTTAGTTTTATTTAATTTTTGATCAAATTTTAATTATTTTATTTTACTTGCGCAAGTATTTATGAAATTTTAAGTTTTAATCGCTAAATTTTTTTTTTTTCAAATTTTAATTTTCAATAGTTTGAATTTTATAATCTTTTAATAATCTTTCATAAAATTTTAATTCTTGACAATATTAATTTTAAAGTTTTTCTTAATCAAATTTTAATGCTATAGTTTTTAACCATTATTAATGTTTTCATAATTTTAATTTTATAAATACTTGTTATCAAATTTCAGATTTTCGTAATTTTAATTGTATAATTTTTTACCAAATTTTAATTTACCAAAAAAATTTTTTTTATATTTTATCAAATTTTAAAATTTTTAATTTTATTTATATAATTTTTATATTTTAGTATATCATATATTTTTTTATGAAATTTTATTTATTTAGTCATTAGTTTTATATTTTTTATCAAATTTTAATGTTTCATATTTTCAGTTGTGTAATTTTTCATCAACTTTCAACTTATCAAGTTATTTTTTACTTTTTATTTAAAATTTGAAATTTTTAATTCTATTTACAAAGTTTTAACTTTTTTTTATTTTTTTTTATTTAAAAAAAATATTTTTTACTTATTTGATTTTATAGTTTTTTTTTTAAATTTTTGTCATAATTTTAATTGTATAATTTTCTATCAAATTTCAGATTAACAAAATTTTTTTAATTTTTTTTTGTCAAATTTGATTTATTCAGTCTTTAATTTTTATATTATTTTTTTATCAAATTTTAATATTTCATAATTTTAATTTTATAATTTTGAATCAAAAATTTTATCAAAAAAATATTTTCTTTAATTTAAATAAATTTTTACTTTTATTTAAAAAAAAATTTAGGAAATTTTCTTTTTTAAATTTTTATTTAATTTTATTTTAATATTTATCAATTTTAATTTTGTTAAGTTATTTAATTTTATAGTCTCATTTTCAAATAAATTTTAATAAACTTAATATATCTAAATTTTAATTGCATAATTTTTTATTAAACTTTAATTTATCAAAAAAAATGTTTACTTCTTTATCAAATTTAAAATTTATTTAATTTTTAGTTATATATATATTTTTATGAAACATAATTTTTCAAAATATAATTTTTTTTATTTATAACAATTTTCTGTAGTCATTTAATTTTAAAGGTTTTTCTAATAAGATTTAAATTTAATTAAAATTTTTAATATTTATCAAATTATTATTTTCCAAAATTTTATTTCATCAAATTTTAATTTATTATATTTTTAATATTGAGTTATTTTTTAGATTTTAATATATAATAATTGTAGTTGTAAAACTATTAATGAAATTATAATTTTATAAGTTTTTGTATAAACTTTCAATTTTATAGTTGTTCTCATATTTAAATATTTTATTATTATTATTCTAAACTTATGAATTTTTTATTAAATTTTAATATTTAATAAACTTAATTTTTTAGTTTTTTATCAAAATTTAATTTTTTTATGATAATTAGTTCAAATTTTTATGATATTTAGTTCAAAAATTCAAATTTTAATTTATCACAATATTTATTTTATGGCACTTTTTATCAAATTTTATTTTTCATTAATTTTATTTAATTATTTTTTCATAAAATTTCAGTTTTTTATAATTTTAATTTTATACATAATCTTTTGCCAAATTTAAATTTTATTAATTTGAATTGTGTAACTAGTTTATTTTCCAAATGGGTGTGTGGATTGTTATTTGAGATTTTGTTTTAACTTTTATCGTTTTTTCTTGATTTGTAATTTTTTTTTGTTGCCGAAGAAGCATACATACTTATACATACATACATATGATATGTGCTTGTACACGCTCCCACACAAAAAAACCGTCGTTGTTAGTTTTATTATTTCGAATTAACATATTTTGCAAATTTTATGCTAATTATGCTAATTTGCAGCAATAAATATATATAAATATATGCGAACTAGAAAAAATTTAGAGATGTGTGAGATGCGCTTAGCGGTAAGCACCACTTTACAGTTGTATAACAGTGCTAATATTTTCTTTTACTGACTGAGATGCGCGCTTAAACGGATGTAATGCTGTTTATATGCATGTATTAATGTATATACATACCATATTCATGAAAGTGTTTAAATTTGAATGAACTCGTAAATGTTAGCATCGAGTTTAAGTCCCTTTTAGCTACAAAAAATACCCAAAAATAAATACCCAAAAGGAACAGTTAGTTTTATCTGTTTCACTTTCTACGGTTTAACTTTGTCGGCGGTATTGTGTCAAGTCTCTAACTTCCTTAGCAACCCGTCTGAACAAAAGAGAAGTGCAACATTAATACATCGATATTTGTTATTATTAATGACACTTGTGTGAGTTAAAAGTCATTTCCAGGCTCATCAAGAAGGGCATTTCAAATTAAATGGAGTCCGCATAGCATCTCGTGAGGCAAACGATGCTCACAGCGTTTTTAAAAAACAGCAAAAAGAGTATCTATTCAGCGAATAACGGTATGATAGTCCATAGTAGCAGATGGTCAAGAATATTTCTGTCGAGACGTGGTAAAGCGAGGTGAGGCAAAAAGTTGCCCATCATTCAACTCTTTGGTACAGAACGTGTGAACCTTAATTATGAGAGCTTAACCCACTCATCAGTTTTTCACCCGATATATGCTACAGCTGATGGACTTCGCCGATGCCAGAAATATGAATATCAGTATTATTAAATTTCAGCATATAAAGGTCCATTACCTCACACAAAGAGGCTGTCTTGAGAGAACAAACCAATAACACCTCTGCTCAAATCGGCTCGCTACATTCCTAGTCGACTCTCACTAACGAAAGTTTAAGCAGAAAGCGATAAACATGAGAAAAGTAGAGAGATTGAAAAGCATAAGGTGGTAAAGCATGAGATGGTAGGTAAAATTTCGAGACTGAATACTTTTACAATAGGCACGAGAAAGTATATCAGGTAGCTGTCGCTCAAATCTCTAAGTATATGGAGAATGGTTTCGAAATTCCCGAGAATAACGAACCCTAGCCAGCCATCAGTGACGATGGCTCTAAGGAGACTACAGCCAGTGGTAACAGTCAAGGTTCCACCGATCGTCATATGTATATATAATTGGAGCTTAAGCTATTTCGGATGAACTCCTTTTCATATTTCCCAACAAAGATAGGGATCTATACTTTTTTCTAAGATACCGTCACTCGACTAGTCGAGGAGTATGAGATACTTTTTATTTTATGTTATGCGAGGGTCGATCGCAATTAGAAAAATATTATTTGGTTTGTTCAGGATTCGAAACCTCTAACTTACGCATGACAGTACGTACTGCTAACCACTTGACTACTGCGATCTAACGTTAAATACTAAAAAATATTGAAAACGAGCACCTGTTGGCTGACTTAAAAACCACAAAAGTGGCACACATTCCCTACAAACCGTATACGGAAGTGCAAATTCGTATGTATGTATATATATAAATATGTATATTAATCTCATGTATTTCATTAATTCCACTCTGATCATTGTCGTTCAGTGAACTATAAAATTGTGTAACACATTGCATTTGCAAACCTTTTGGGTTGATACTCGTATATACAGATGTGTATGTATGTATGTAGATTAGTTTTTTAATTTTTTTTTTTTTTTTTTGAATTTTAAAAATTTGCAAATTAATTACAAACGCAGTAATTTAGCTAACAGATAATATAACATATGTATAACATATGCATGTATGTAAGCAGTGCTTATTGCTAGCTAAGCGTACACGATTTGTACCCATTTCAGTTCATCAGATAAATTTAATGAAATTCATGCAGATTTTTTGATTTTTTCCGATTTTTTTTTTTGTGAATTTTTTTTTGCGTTATGTCAATGCGGATATGTAGTGAAGCATTAAATGAGCGTTATGCGATCCACATTCATGTATGTATGTACATACTTAACATTTTATAATAAATTGTGAATTTTGAAAATATGTTAATTTTTTTCGGTTTTTTTTCAAAATTTATGTGCACAAAAATACTTGGTTGAAACTTAGTTCATATTCCCATCCATATTGCTGTTATCGCTTGGCGAACAGGAAAAATTAATTCAAAATTCGCTACTCTAATTTTATATGCATTTACCGTTAGGTAAGTTCACTAATTTACCGTTATATGTTATATGTTTCGCACATATAAGTATCCCATTAAATTTCTGTAATTAATTAATTTTCGTACTTCACATTTCTAATCTGTAAACTCATAAAATTGTAAGCGCTTGTTGACTACTGATTGCCAATTGTTAATTGTATGGTTGTTGTTATTGTTTTTTTCTCTTCTGTTTGTTGCTGCACACTTTATTGAGTAGTGCTAGCAATACTCTTGCATTGAAAACATATGTATGCACGCACATACATGCATATATGTTTAAGCTTTTCCACCCTGCGCGCTTGTGTACTTGTTTGCATTTGTTTGTTTGTTGTTGTTGGTTTTTTTGCTTGTTCATATTGATTTTCTTTTACGCTAATCAATTGTTTATATTACTGACGGTCACTGTGCCGTAAAAGGAGTGCTGCTTTATGTATTGCAGCAATACTTGCTTTGGGTGTGTAATAATAAATAATAAATTCATAAAATATTGTTTTATAATATTTTTAAAGCAGAAACTATGAATAATTTTACATTTACTTACTTAACTTTTATGGATAAATATTTTTATTGCTTTTAGTTTTCTTCTATTCAATGCAAATTTTGCACATTCTTTGATTAAATCATGAAGTGAAACAAATTTCTATTTCAAAAATTATAAAGTTTCAACTCATATTGTAGGGTTGTCAGATAGCATGAAAAAAAGGCACAACACATAATTTTCTCTTCCCCTTCTTGTACTAATATTTTTCGAACCAAGGGCCTATATATATGGGTATATTTCACCAAAATTATTAGAAATAGTTTTTTTACAAGCTTCAAAAAACGAGAATTATTAGAAGTATTTATAAGAAAAATGGTAACATTTGCATACATTTAGTGTTCCAGACCTTAAAGGCATTGTGGGAAGCTAAATAGTTGAAGATATTACGAAAAGTGTCATCCGTCTGGCATTCTGAGAGAACTGGCAGATGAATCGTGATGAAATAGAATGCCTAAACTGCCTGCAAAACCATCAAGATCATATGTAAGGGCAGCGCAGAAAAATACACCCACTGCAGATGAGTTTTAGATCTAACGACAGTCTGCGATAGGGGATTAAAAGTGGTGATATATGCAGCGTAGGGAAGGCATAAGTGAGGCGTTGGAGCATTTCCTGGTTTTCTGTCCAAACTTATTTTCTCGTAGCCATAAAATGCGCAGAAAAAATACATATCGAAATACAAAAAAATACTCCGATTTTACCGTAACTATCAGTATCAGGACATCATTAGATATTTGAAAAAGGAATTAATGCTTAAAATATTAACAATGAAGTCATTTGGAACACAATATTAATTAAAGCCCAACTTGCATAACAATTATTGGAAATTCCCCAAAGCTGCTCTTTTAACAATAAACGTCTTCTAGGATATTTAAAAGTATTAAGCTAGGCTGGCGAAGATGGTGATCTAAGCTTGAATAATTATCAAAAAGAAGACTACAACAAAGCCGTTGCCAACTAGGACTTTATTACGATCCGTTACATTTTCAAATTTGCCAGGAAGCAAAAAACGATAATGGTGCAACATAATGAAGATTTATTTTTATTTTTATTCTACAATTTTTCTATCAAAACGCTGCAAATCAGTTATATGAAGCAATTATTCAACTTATTTTGGCGGCTCAAGAAATAATGTTATCTATTTAGTGGTTTTGAAAATCACAGGGGCATATTTTGACATCTGTCAAACTTAACTGTCAAACCAAACATGCTTTGTTTTAGCTAGAAGTTAGTCATTTATGAAAATAGATCGCTTAAGAACCGCGCAACGCATTAAAAATGTTGAAAGCTACTAAAAAAAAAGGGTGGAGATTCAAACGTGGTCACGTTTCGTACTTTAAGAAGAGATTAATTTGCACATAATCGTCCAACCACTCAAGCAATTGGTTAAAATTTAAAGTAATTTAAAGATACTGGAAATTTGAACCAGATGGTGCCACATGCCACGCAACAAGAGCGAATATGGCTTTATTGCGAGAGAAGTTTTCAGGCCGCGTAATCTCTCGTCTTGGCGATGTCAATTGGCTACCAAAATAGTTCGATTAGACACCGTGGGACTTTTCTTTTGTGGGGCTACACGAGGGACCCTGATTAATATGTGAGGTTAAACCTTTAACATTTTATTTATGCTTAATTTGAAAACCGGAAAATAGATATAACAGCAGACAGATTTTTAAATGATGTAAATTTTAATTTCTCGCATTAGTAAACAAACGTATATATATGTATATATATATATATATATGTATATATATATATGTTAAGAGAAATAGAAGAGAACCCTGCAAACAAGGCGAGTACTCCATGCACGCGTGAAATATATAATCCACGCGGACAATAGAGTAATCCAAAACCTGCCACAATCCATACAAAAAATATGATCCAATTAACATTGTGATGTCCTAGGGCTGGACCATATAATCCATCTCTGCATAACACCCGAGTACTCCATGGAGTACCTACAGGGAATTATATTTTGGAGTATATGCGAAAAATTACATTCGAACATACTCTTTAGTTTCGAATAGCATTTTCTATGGTCAAAGTTAGTAAAATATAATATTTTTTATATAAATTTATATTAAAATTAATAGATTATTGTTGATAATTATATAATATCTATTAGTTTGCGTATTTGTTCTACGCATTTTCATTGAAATATTAATAAATTCTGCACGTCTTTTGCGTACCAGCAGAACTCAACAACGAAACCAAAGATGACTAGATACGAAACTCTTTATTTCGTGAGAGCGCTCTGAAAATCCACATTTTTATAACATTTTCAAACGATCGAACGAGCGATGAAAAAGTTACTCTTTGGGATTTCTGGAAATTTTTTGGGCTTTTTTTGATTGTAAAAATGAATATTTCTGCACCTTTACAGCTGTGCTTGGAAAATATTTGACTTCAATAAATACAAACAACATTTGTTCTTAATTTTAACATACAAATTTATCGTGCTCAATGAAAATTTATTAATAACCTAAAATGGTGCGTTTCATTATTGACGAAGTGGTACTGAGGCTTGTTTACAATCAGCTGTTCAAAATTCCTTCATTTGGCTTTGCTACCAGCACAAAGAAAATAATCGAGGAACGCAATTTATATACATTTTAGAGAGTTTCGTATCTAGTCATCTTTGAACGAAACGAAACTGACTCAGTTTCATTTCCACACATTTTCTGTATACGAGTATAGAACTTATTGCGCAATTGTAATTTCGTCTAGTGGTTGCGATCGGTATAACACGAAGAATGGTCGTGACGCACAAAGTTAGTGTACAGACATGAGTTGGTTCAAAATTTGCCACAGAGGAATATATTTATAGGTACTCGAATGGACCATATGTTTCATAAATATTTGCAGGGTTAAGTAATAAACACATACATATGTGTACAAGCTTAAGCGTTTTATGAAAATGAGTCGGTTAGCGACATACTTGATAGAAAGCATATTCAAGTTTTGGTTGGTGGGGAACGGAAGTTAGAAGCATTATATGTATGTACATATTTAGTGTTATTTAAAATATATTTAATGTTTTTATTTTATTCTTACGGCTTTGGATTCAACGACAGCTCATAGGTGATTAGCGCCGTTCTTCATAGCTTCGTTGATTATTTTCAATATTGAGAAATATATTCTTGTAAACATATGTAAGTGTATATGTTAGACACTTTTTTTTCTTTTTTTTTGTAAATTTTCTTCATTTTATAACCATAACCGTAAATATGTCCACTCCTATTCAGATATATATATATGTATATATTTGTTTATGTAAAATGTTCCCTTCACCATAGATATATTTTTTAGAAAATATTTAACATCTTAGTATTGTTTAACTTCTACATGTGCTTCTTCAAAAACACGTATGTAAGCGCGGAGCCTTAAATAAAAAAACACAAAATCATTGCCAATTAATATATTGTAAATAAGGAAAATATTGATTTTTTGTAATAGATCTCTGGCGCTTCAAAAATTTGGTTTAACAAAAGATGTATTAACTACATGTATGTATGTATTTAATGTTATATATATATATATATATATATATAAATACGCAATGTTTAGGGGAAACATTTTTTTTTTTACTTTCTCTTCACTCTAAATTTATTTGCCTACCTTTCAATTGAGTCTGTCGTCGTAACTGTATTAGTGACATTAAGCGGTATATCTTCTATTGTTGTTGCATTAATCTTTATTTTGCTTTTCATCACTAACTGCAACCAATTTGGCACAGGCGGCAATGGTGCAGGCTCTGGCGTGAATCTATGATGAGGTTAGTTGAAAAAGTTGAAAGAGATAGAGAAATGTATACATTATAGAAAATTTAATGAAATGAAGTAATGTAGAAGGAGATTTTTTTCAGCAGAAAACAACCCAAAGTAAAGATCTTTAAAAAGATCGCCTACAAACTAAAAATCACCTACAAACTTCGGCAAATGTGTTTGAAAAAAGAAAAGTTCGCTTTTACCAGAACAAAGGAGCCTTTCATCTCCTGGTATCGTAGGAGAGGAGGTAATATTAATATCTGCTTTTTTTTTTGCATCTCTGTGACTCAGATAGCTACTTCCAAGTTAACTGAGAACCTAAACGGGGTTAGGTCGCCGAAAGAGTCACAGCGCTTGGTCGAATAAAATCGGGGCCGACTACGGTACGTAGATCTATCTAGCTATCGTGAAAATTCCTCAAATCTCTAACCGGCAACACTTGGGGTAAAGACAAATAAATGCTGTTGGCAACATGCAAGCCAATTAGTCGGCCTCGCAAAATAAGCTGCTCCGATTTGTACGCCGAGGACTAGCGAAACGCAGTTGAAGATATTACAAGCCTGTCAAAATACCGCCCTTCGAACCGTGACAGAAAACCTTCTCTCATTTAAGGTGTGTAAGCAATATCTATTGTGATGCAAATGTCCACATAGACACATCAGGAAGGGAGCAAAAAGCCACCGCGATTCCGTACAGCAGTAGCAACAAGAACCGCTGGACAAGACGGCATACAGACAGGCTGTAAACACCATTCACCGAAAGTCCGTTAACACCTTTGTGAACTCCCTTTCCGTGAATGGTGTTCTCGGAATCCAAGCACCACCCATTGCTGGCTCAAGAGGCCCACGTAACACTGACACAATTAAGATCTGGCTATTGTAGTAGACTCAACTCCTACCTATCCAGACTCGACCATGATATACCCAACGTATCCTCCACATGCAACGAATCCCCTGACAACACGACACTAACTACATCTTGCATGCCCACTCAACCCGACTCATCTAACACCCCTCTCCCTATGTTCTGCGCCCGTCGAAACAGTACGTTTCCTGGACCTCCCAGTTAAATGACCTCGATGACTAAGACTAGACCTGCCAATTCCTAGGCGGAGTTAGCGATCCGTTACAACAACAACAACAACAACACAGCTACTTCCAACTAAGAAGGTATAGAAAATGTCTGTAGAGATCTAATGATTAACTGTGGTAGGATAAGGAAGGCAACTATATACTCGGATAGTCAGGCGGTATTGTGATGGCCCTGTCATCGCCAATAATATATTATAGCGTCTTCAGCAACAATTCTAGAAAATAATAAGAATAAGAATCTTTCCTGTAACGAAAAAGTTAACGAGCGATTTGGTTATAAGAATAAATTTATCCTGCCTTATATCAGTCGTTGCCGCAGCTGTGAACTGGAGGGCAATAAAGAATGCATTTACTCTGTGAGTGTCCAGCTGTCTAATAAATTCAACACAGATCACTTAGCATTCGTCAGGTATCGGACTGTGTAAAATAGAGAAACAGATATTTAGGGGTGATGCCTTGGGAAAGCGAACTGCGTTAAGAGGATCAGTTATAAGGTCGTTCTGTTCAGCAAAATGATGCTTATCTAGGTAGCCGTGACGATGTCAGGATTTAATTCATTTTTTCATTTAAACATCGGACAAAGTTTTCTTATTAAGAAAGTAGGTTAATTCCATACTTTCATAACCTCATTTCTGCTTAAGCGGTAAAGAATTTGAGAAAACTCTCGTCTTAAAGAAAAAAAGGTTATTAGAATATCAAAAATCAGATATTCTATTTCGTCAACACAGAGAACAGAGGCGTAAAAGGATATTTTTTTGTGTAGAAGGAAACAAAATTATTTTTCTTTTAGTCTAAACACACTTATAGCTGTACTTACCTTATAATCGGATTGCAATGCTTCGATTTGGGTACAGCGAATACATCATTGGACGCACTTGCCTTCTCCAGCTTGGCATCGACCTCGGGTACCGGCGCTAACATGCTGCCACTGCCACTACTCAAACGTCTGCTGATACTTCCTCTGCCACTGCTATTACCGCTACTGTTTCCACTGCCAATACTATTTCCACTACCGTTTCCACTTTCCATTGCAATTCCACCGCCACCACCGCCTAAAGTCGTATACTCATCGGAACCGCCAATATCCATTTCCAAACTGGACATTGAGCTAAGCGAACCACGCGCTGCTGTTGCATGGTGGCAACCTTGCAACTCTATTGCATTTGCATCCTCAAACTGACTCATATCGAACTTGATCAACACTATAAGATCAAAAGTACAAGAGAGACAGAGCGAGAGAAATACACACAGAGAGAGAGAGAGTGTAGAGGTAAAAGGATAATAGAAAAAGAAAAACATAGCAAAGCGAAAAAATAAAAGAAGCGAACGAGTGACCGAATGACCGAACGACGAGTGTGCGTTTACATCGATATTGAAATGTTTTCAAATTTATTACAAGAAATAATAGTTAATTTGAGATTTTAGCACATATTTTTTTGTTTTTTGTTTATTTAATACGAATTGGATTTGGTTTGGTTTTTGTTTTGCTTGTTTGTATTTTAGTAACATTTTGCGTGGGTTTTGTATTATTTTTGGAAATTTTTAATGTTTTTTTATTTAATTATTGAAATTTTAGTTTGTTTGTTTGTTGCGTTGTTCAATTTTTTTTTTTTTTTTTTTTTTGGTTTTTTTATTTCATTATTTGTATACATATACATAAATGGATATGTACATTTTGTTTATATTAAATGATTTTTTTTGTTTGCAAAAGAGAAAGAAAAAGAAGCAATACGCTCAAAATTGTTAACATTGACTACTCAACATACACCCCACCTTTAAAAATTACTCACGTTTGTCCAATGGCCCCAATTTGCGCGCCAAACTAAACATCATTTCTGTCGTCCAAAAGTCGGGAATTCGTGCAAAAACTGATCCGGCATCAGCTGGTAGCTGGAATCCCAGCTTATGTAAGAGCAGCACAAATGGTTGATAGAGCATTGTTGTTGCTTGATCGCTGTTCCATTGTACGACAGGAATTGATTTATTTTTCACTGCAATTATTAGAGAAAGAGAGAGAAAAGAGAGGAATTTTTTAACTTATTTAACACAATATTTAATGAAAATTCTCAAAATGTAAAGGCATTCCTAGGAAGCGATGATGTGTTAGTGAACGAAAATCGAGAGCACACTCGCTCCTTGGCTCTACTTTAAACAGTAATAACTTTGAAATCGTAGACAGTTTCGTGAATGCAACCCTTTTGTAAGATACGGCAAAGACCGTGCGAGTCATGAGCATCGGCTAATAGAGTGTTCAGTGCAGTTTTACTGCACCATCTGTTCACCAGAGATGCAGCAGCAAGCAGGAGTGGCAATAAAACGAACCTTTTAGGTATCTTTAGGTATCTTTAGCACCACAGTCGATAAAATTAGCTTCAATTACGTAACTTCCCCAATATGGCTGAGGCTAATCGAATTCATTTGGACCCAAAATATGGAGACTTCATCAAGTTGTATGGCAGTTTCCAGATTTAAGATCTCATAACAGAATCAATCATACTATGACAGAAGACATATCATCTCCAGTGTTTTAGATGTGTATACGTTCCGGGGGAATAACAGCGATTCGGTTCGCTAAGCCTGTGTAGCAAAGAATACCATTTAGGAAACACAAGGACAAACAGTCGCACGGTGTTCGGTGGGAAGTGCACTAATGCTCTCTGAGAGCGCTCACCTAGAACTCAGGTGTGGGACTGACGAGATATTGCGTTAGCGATAGCTGGTCATGACTGCCACAGGTAACAGTTAGAACTTAATCGTCTAAAATCCTTCCGAGCCGTACCTGCCTCTGTTGAACGCCAGACAAATATTGATGAAAATATAGAAATAATTGCTTTTTTAACACGGCCACGCGTCGGCAGGGAATGTCTATACTTTCGAATATATAAGTATTTCTGACATGAAAATGATAGCTCGAAAATTTCTTTAGAGTTATGATTCTGAAATAGTGCTTCGAAATATATTATTTTCTACTTACATATATAATGATAGGCAACCGGTTCCATCACATATTGTAAATTTTGACGATCTTCACGCACTAAACAATTTTTCAATATTAATTTAATGTAACAGCATTCCAATAAGATATTTTGTAGCCAAACTAAATGTTTTTCCTTGTTCTCTTTAACAATAAGATCGCGTAAGATCTAGAAATATAGAATGTAAATTTTTATTAATAATAAAATCAATATAAAACTCAGCAAAACAAACACACCTGTATATCATCAGAAGGTTTAGCAGATGAAGAAGAATTTGTCAGCTCAATGCCCGACTCGGTGGAAGTCGAAGTTGGTGTAGTTAACAGAGCGCGTTGATATTCGGCATCTTCAAATTTCATAAGATCATCATACTCCACTAAAGTGATTATGTCCTGCAATGGAAGTACAAAAAAAATTATTTTGAGCGAAAATAATTTTAATTTTTTAATTATTATTTTTTTGTTTGACGATCAATTGAATTGAGTCCAGTTGAGTGAGTTGTGGTGCTCAACTTACCTGCTGTAACAATTGTTGTATGATCGAGATGCGTGATTTCTGCTTATTACCATTATTACTGAACAACTTGACAATTTTGCCAACAACATCATTACTCTTCTTGCTCTGCACATAATACCAATATAAAGTGTCCATTTCCTCTTGGGTCCAAGCGCTATGTGTTTAAAAAAAAATATATAAATTCACTAAAATTTCTAGTTATTTAAATGATTTTCTACGTACCATGCAGTATTCTCCAGATTGTGTTCCTTGGTTAATTCGGTCAATGAAGCTTTTGGCAAAGATAATGGACTTTTCTGTGGTGTATTTATGAATTTATGTATGACATACTCGATAAGATCGGACCAGTCCTAATTATAAAAGGTATTTTTTTTTTTAATTTTGTTAAGGCGAGTTTCACAACTCAAACACTGTTTTTCAACTTACATCGCACAACTCATAATCGGCCTCCCAAATGCGTGAGAAAGTCTTCAATATAATCGGTTGGAATAATGTACTAATTTGACCGAGGTCACCGCCCACGTGATGCATCATTGTGAAGATGCAATCATTCACAAATTCACCATTATTATTGAAATCCTCCAGTAGCATGCCATAATAGTTCATCACCTCGAGTGTGGCGAATCTATGCACAATATAATTTTGTAATTATTTAGAAAAAAACAAATGAAATCCAATAGTATGCTTACTGTGCAATATGCTCCGTCATCCGGATGCTTGTATCACCTTCTGTTTGTGTAATAAAATCCAATATTAAAAGCAATAAATGATTGGTAACAACCAAATCCTGTAGATACTGTTTGGTGTGTAGATTTGGATTGAATCGTCGCAAGAGCAATACGAAAAGACAACGTAAATCTTCGGTGGAACTGATTTGGGTTTGTAGGCGTCGCAAGTGTAGGCGGTCATCCTGGAAAAATATAAAAATTTCATATGAATACTTTTCAGCACGACAATTGATTACTCAAGGTTGCAAGAAAAGGTCCCAATAAAATACATTTCAACTGATCTAGATGAAGGAATATCTTTAAGATATTAAGCTGATTGCATTCTTCTTGTCTAACAGGCTCCCGAATCACTCCAACTGCGTACTATATACTTGTACGTTTTACGAAACCTTAGTAGCTTACCCCCTCTCACTATGTTTCGAACCTATTAAGACTCTCCGTTTCCTGGACCTCCAATAAGAATACAACCATTTATTTATTCACCTCTAACAAGCATTAACTAAATGTAACTGTAGCCTGCGAAAGGAAAATCTGACAACTCTGTCAACAGCCGGTTCTACGCACTGGAATTGACCCTGCTTTTTTTCCGATCAAGGGCTGTCACCCTTTCAGTGACCTGCCGCGACAACAACAAAACAAAGAAAACCTGTCGCCTCTTATGGAGGGACGAATCTTGTGGGGGTTTTCAGTTTATACCAACAGATAACTGTAGTCATAGGCTAAAGCCAAATCCAGAAAGATTAGTTCTAAAAATTGTGGTACACTCGGCGGGAGATTCTTCTTTGCGAGAATTTACCAATGCGGGACTTACTAAGTACAACAACAGCTATCCTTTAACTTAGGAAGGAACACGTCGGCTGAAGGCCTTTTGGTTTATACACTCAAAAAGCATTGGCCAAGGGTTTAATGTAAACCCTGAGCGAATAGGTCTAAAATTAATGGTGAGATCGATGGAAGAGCCGACTTTTTGAGAACTTCTCGTCGCTGTCTAATCTGGGATGGGTTTGCCGATTTTTGGTGAAAGGTCCTTCGTACTAGCATCTTCTCAAATCTATTCTTGAAAATTATTTCATGTGAACTCAGCCCGGCCAATGAACTCACTATCACACTCAAGTTCTTCTAGTTCTGAGGGAAATTTGCCAGATTAAGGCATCTCTTATGTCAACAAGTCTAATTGGTCCTATCTTTCCATTATTCTGAGAAACAAGCTCATCAAATACTTACTTCAACTTGGGGCATTAAAAATTTAGGTGATCCTCTCAGGAATCGCCACAATTTAAGAGGAAAGTAAATAAATAAGAGCGCTTTCAGAACTCACCTCACTCAGATGGGTGACTTTCTTGTATGTTTCGATTGCCTGTAGAAATTCACGTATAGCCGTTACGACCAAGTGCATGCGTCGCAAGTATGGTTTCAGATCACTTCCCTCCTGACGGGAATTCAACTCCAATTGTTCACAAAGCGAGACGCCTTCATAGGTTAAATAGCTGATGACATCGTAAGTGAGCACAGCACTGATATGCTCCATATCCAGCTCCAGTTGGGCGGCGAATTTTAGAAAGTAAGTGACGAGCCAAAAGAAATGCGAAGTGTCGATGGGTATTTTCTATGAAAAAGAAGAAAGAAAGATTTTGTTTATGTAATTGAGGAAGACTCGAAAAAAATCAAAGCCAACACTCACGATATTGGTAAGGAGCTGAGAGTGTAACTCGCCCACGAGACAACCGTAACCTTTGAGTAAAAAGTCGACGGTGAACTCTTTCAACAAGTTGGATATATCTTCATCGGTTGGTGTGTGTTGCACCAGACCTTTCATATTGATGCTGCAATAGTATACATATTGAATTTACATTGTTTTGCTATGTCTTAATACCCAACTTACAGACTGCTCTTACTGCGCTTGACAAGCTTCTTACGCCGCAATTCCTTCTTGTCCACCATCGTCATCACAATACGTTGTTTGCTGCGTTGCTTAGTGTTACATGGCGGCTTCTGATGTTGCGGTTTACCCTGGGGGCCATCATCGTCATTGCTCGAAGTGGATATGGATTCTTGATTCTCCACTTGTGTACCATAGCCGCAATCTGAGAGCTCCGACTGTGAGGACGGGCACTCACGCTTTTGTGGACAACTCTTACCCTTCGTCAAGTTCAGTTGACCCGAATGCGGTACCTTTTGGAAAATTTTCGGTGGTGGATCAGGCTTTTCGGTGTGCGTTTCAGTCATCATTTGCGAGAGCGGCTTGGGTTTGATAATAATTCGTGGCGCTTTGAATTCAGTCGAATCTACGTCGGTGGTACTGGTGATGTTGGTTTTGGTAGTGTTTTGAATAGGGTCAGCTGGGTGGTCAGTTTGTTGTTGTTTTAGTTGTTGTTGATTTTGACAATCATCACTCATATCGCACGATTTTGGTGAACCATCTTCACCCATGCAACAGCCTCCTCCACTCTCCTCCTCGCCATCAGCCATCTCATCCATTGCCTCGACTTTGGTCGATGCTGTTGATGAATTTTCGCCATCTCTGGCCGTACATAGCCGTTCGCAATCGTGATTATTATCAACGCTAGCCAAATACACATCGTCAACCTCCTTCTTTACATGCCCATCACACATCATCGAGTTTTGATATTCGTGTCCCTTGCGACTAACTTCCTGCAACGTGGCTTCGGTCGCCTCCTCACGTAGAGCTTGACGTCGATCTTCAGCGCTCTCCTTCTTGCAACCGTTACTACCTGTTGAAACACAAATAGGACTCTTTAGTGCACCTATTCGTGTTCGTGAATTCGCATTCGATCTTGCCGGTGGCAGCATCAAAGCAAATTCTGCTGTCACTTTTTCAATTGTAACCGAGCAGTAGGACTTACCATTGTCCGATGAATCAGAAGTGGGATCCGACGTGAGCATAGGACTGGAGTCTCCGCTACCCTGTTTCGGTGGCGAGGTATTACTCTCATTATCATCCGAACTCTCCGATAGCGAAGCTTCAAACCACAAATTCAACAACTTCTGGAGCGTGCTGACATGTTGATCTTTATACATCAAAGCGATCAGTTGCACCATAGTGACACCCCAAAATGCACGCTGCGGACAAGTCATCAGATAGAGCAACAGCTTATCAATGCTTTGTATGAAGAGATTCCAGAGAATCGCATTTTGCATGGACACCGGATGTGAACCACCCTGTTGGGTGTGAGCGGAAGGCATTACAAAGTTCACATTTGTCTCAGGTATATGCAAGACATTGCGCAGCAACAACAAACAGTTATTGATTTTGTCACATTTTTGCAGCGACAACTTCGGATCGGACTCCAGCAGATGTTTCATATATTCAACAACCGATTTCGTGCTCTTCGGATCGGTAAATGCCTCCTTACTCGTATAGAGTAACTTATTCAACTCAAAGATGGTATGACGACCGACTTCGGTGCGATACATAACATCAACGGAGAAAAGGCACTCTACAGGCACTGTCAGATTCACCAAAATGCGTATGACCGAATCGAGCACAGCATCATCTTTGGTATTCTCAAGTAGCGGTATCAAATCGGAACGCACATTTTGGCCGAAACCGATGGCACGACGAAAGGTGCGTAACGTTTGATCCTCATAAGTTAGTTTGTAGTTGATTTCCTCCAGTATTGCTGAGTAACGTAAGGAGAGAAATAACAAGAGAGCGATAGAACGAGAGAGAAAATGAGAGAGAAAACAAAAAATTATATTCATTGTATCTGAGAATTTAAAAAAAAAAAATGTTTTGAATACTCACATAACGCATCAGGACCAACAACGTAGGTATCCCCATCAAGGGAACCCAAAGAAGAAAAGGCGTTATATAATTGTGGCGTTGCCAATAGCCAGTCCATTACAGGTTTGTTGTTGTTGTAATTAAAAATTTAAGTTTGTAGTACGTGATCGTCCTCTTCGACACTCATTTGGCCGATTTATTAATTGAATTGGGTTGGAAATGTTTAAAAACAATCAACCAAGTTTCTGTCCTATCAAAGACCGTCCAACGTTTAGGAGTCTGTAAGTAAACATTTAAAAATAGATGCATTTTTAGTAAGAAAATGGAAAGTAAATAAATATTATTAACAGGAAATGAATATAGTTGAGGTTATGTTAGTAAGATGTTGATAATGATAATCAGATGATAAAGATGTATAAAAAATAAATTCAATATACAGTTGCTTGCGGTCAGGTCCTCAATCTCCTTTTAATAACTACAAAAAATTATATCTTTGGAATTTAGCTTCCAGCAATTTTTGCAAGGTGAGAGATTCAGAGCATTAAAGTCATTTCTGGTCATATGGGCGTCTTGTGGGAGGGTTATAAGAGGAAAGGAAGACATATTCGTAGAGAAAAGAATAGAGAAGCCGAAGTGGTTGGAAAGGAGAAGCTTGCAGAACTGACCAACAGCGAAAATGCCAGAAAGTTCTACGAAATGTTGCGGAGACTTACTGAATGCTTCATTACTGGTGCATGCATATTAATGTAGAAACTATAAAGGAGAAAACGTTAAAGAGGATCAGAGCATAATTAGCAAAGGAACAATTTTTCGAACTATCTAATAAAAACATTAATGAAACACCTAGAGCAGTCTAGCCCAGACTGCGAACCAAGAGTAATGGAATAAGCATCCCTGATTACGATTAAACTGAGTTATTTAAATATAGAGGCAAGTACTAGAGAAAACGTGACTAATCCTGATTTGTTGAGTTCACCAAAAGAGAAATGATCGGACCTTCTCAGTATCGCTGTAGATCGTCAACTTGAATTTTCTTCCACCAACCTTCTATTTATTTCTGGGGTTAATATCGAAAGAAAAACGCTGAGCAGCAACAAAAATTCGATCAGAATATGAAAAGTCATATTCAATCCGCCTTGTGCTGAACGAGACTTAATTTAATTTTGAAAAAAAAAAAAAACCGTGGCACTTTTAAGGTTCCACAAACTCCAAAATCCAAAGAGAAAAGCTTCCTAAAGCTTAAAGGGAAGTCAAAAGTATCTACTCATTTTGGAGTTGAGTTAATTCCTTTGCCAGCATTAAAAAAATACCGCAAAATCAATGCATTAAATATTAAATTACTTAAATGCATTGAACATGGAGCTTCACTCCAACGTGCTTCGAATTTCATGAACGTGCGAGAAACTACAACGACTTTGCGGAAGCAATTCACTCTCTTGCTCACTTCATAATGCACGTGGAAGCGCATCGTGCCGTGAGTAAGCATGGGAATTCATTTTCCTATCAAAATGCACAATTACATCTACATTAGTGGGTGTTAGTCTTAACAGTTATATGAAATTAACTATCTATACTTTAATGCGTACATACATACATACATACATACATATTTATAATTTTAGCAAGTAATTTTTATTTGGAAATTTTGTTATAATCGTATTTGCATGCATAGATAAAGTTGAACTAACGTCAGCACTAATGGAATTTTAATGCACATTATTAACAAACAAACAAAAAAACAAACAAAATTGGAAAAATAAAATAAAATGCAAATAAATCTTTTTGAAACACTCATCGAAGTCATGTAAAGCATTCTTTATAGAAAAATCTATGTGCTACATATAAATTTATTTGAGTTGCTTAGAATATAACTTTTTTATGCAAGAGCACTTTAGTACTTAATTTATATAAAATATTAAATATATACAAGCATTAGGAAAGCGTTTGTCTGTAGCGTAGCGATAATCACTTAGGTAATCGGTTATTTTTTGTACTTTTTAATTTGCGACGCAAATTTTCCAAATAATCATATAAAATATATATATATATGGATTTAACTGATACTGATAATAAATTTGTTTATTTCACGTTTATTTGAAAAAAAAAAATATTTTACTTACTCTTAATTAATATGTACATATTTTTTCGATGTGAGAAAATTCCAAAACCTTTTAAAAATGGTAAATTTAAAGTTTACTCATACTAGAATAATTATACATGCATTATAAGTACAGTCATGTGCTATAATTTATCTGCTTAGTTCTTGTTGTTGTTGTAACCCCAGAAAAATTCCAAAAATTAGGCTTCAGGCCTTGGCCGGATAAGAATCCGGGTCGTTCCCATATAAAGACACGACTGTCGCGGTAACTATTGCATTTTAGACGCTCTTACAACAGGTATTCCTTACCTTGGGAGACTTAGATTCGGTATACGAGGGTGGTTTGATATATATATATATTCATTCGACCCGAATCTCTTACTGCTTAGCCATTTCTTCAGGTTTTGAAACAATAGATAGTCTCAGGGAGGTAAATCGGTAGAATATGCCTGAAGGGTGAGCAGGTCGTAGCCAAATTTATGAATTTTTGCCAAGGTGACGTGTGCATCCGCACATTGACATTATGTAAACACAATTTTTTTGCCAAATGCATTCGTTTCAGCTTAAAAGGAATATTGTATCAGTCCAAGAGCTCTGAATATCGTGTGTTACCGTTTACAAGGTAATCGATCGTGATGTTACCGTTTACAAGGTAATCGATGTAAATGACATCCTGTGCATCCCAAAAAAAACTTTGTTCATAACCTTGTAGGTTGACAAACCCTCCTTGGCCTATGCTTCCGCATCCACCGTATACTCCAGATCTAGCCCCCAGCGACTAATTCCTGTTCTCAGATCTCAAGAGAATGCTCAACGGGAAGAAATTTTCGTTGAGTGAAGTGGTGATCGGCGAAACTGAGACCTATTTTGAAGCAAAGAACAAATCGTACTACGAAAATGATATTGAAAAGTTGAAGGGTCGCTATATCAGTGTATCACCCTTGAAGGGAACTATGTTGAAGAAAAACAGTTATTTTGCCAAAAAAAAAGTGTTTTACTATGGTAGGGCGGGTACTTTTCAATTGATATGTCATTTCTTCATAACTAAAAAATGCTGGACTTGATTCGTACTATCCAAGCCCCCGAATTTTTTTTCGTTTAACAATTTGAGAACGACGCCAATCGCAACTGTTTATAAACTACTTAAAATAGAAGTCTCAGTTATTGAGATTATTCAAATTACTTAAAAATTTAGATTGAGAACTTTTGTTTACGCTTTCATTAAATACATAGATACGAGTCTATATTTCGTTTCAGAATGGCTTAATACCTAGAGAATATAAACAGACAGTTAACGATCGAAAGGAGCGAATCGTGAAATGATCTTCACAACGGTTTCTTAGCACTCATAGAGACCAAGCAGAATATAAGTAATTATTTAAATACAGTAAAAGGCTAAAGAGGGCAGCATTGGTGTTTTTTTTTACTTTTACGAAACATCAATAATCTTAAAAACGGGACAAAATTTTACATCTTTTTTCAGGAATGAAAAAAGTATATTTTCTTAATGATGAATAGAACGAAATGTGCGGAAGGACAAAATTACCATAAAGGAATAGTAATCCAGTTGTATACAAGAAAAACAAGTTTTATGTAAACACATATACTCGTATATGTATGGGTAGAATACAAAATGTTAAAAAATATATATGTACATTTCAATAACTGATCTTAAACCAGACAAAGCCATTCACATTCTCTACTTACACAACCAATTGTTTGACACACACGAATATCAGACACGAATAAAGCAATTATAATATAAAGAGATGACAACAGGTTGCTAACATATGGACATATGCATATATATATAAATATATATGCACATGTATGTAAATATGCATGTAGCAGCTGTAGGCAAACGTGATAAACTAAACAAGCCCACATGCACATTTATATGGCATATCAACGTGTACGAGCATATGTATGCACATACGCTATACAATTATACGCATACAAACATACGTAAATTTTTATTTTTTTATTTTTAGTATACATATATTCGTACAAGCCCTTAACCGGTACGTAATCAGACGAGGAAAACGGCAATATAAATGGCAATATAAATGACATTTGGGTGAACAATGAGCAAGCCTCCTAAAAGTATGCTACGGAAAAAATAAAATTATAATGAAATTGATTGAAATGCAAAATTTTGAAAGTGGGCTTGACAGGTGTGTTTGTTTATGTAAGTTTGCATATTTTTTTGCGTGTTTTAGCATATATATATATATATATATATATATTTACATACAAAGTAAGGTTGGAGGAATTGCAGTGATGGACATTATTTTATACAGAAAAGAAAGCAAGCAAAATTTTATTTGCAGCTTAAAATTGATTTTTTTTTATGTAGATATGTATGTACATTTATTTATATTTCTAGCAGCATGTTATTATATGCTTATAGTATATGTATAAATAGCATATTTATAGATTTATTGTATAAAGCAGTTTTTCTTAGCCTGATAACCTGCTTAACAAAAATAGCTTTCTTCAGGTGACGAAGAAATGAAATGAAGAGTAAAATTTATCTCTAATTTTCTATTATAAATTTCCACATATGTATATATAAAAATATTTTTCCTTACTTGATTTCACAGGAATTGGGTTATTTTTATATGTCCATATATTGTATATATATATATATATATATATATATATATTTATATAAATATATACCATCTACCATCGATCATGCAACAATCAGCTTGGCCATGAGCAACTACGAATCCGTATGTCTGTCGCATGTGACCATTGCATCTCCTTGCTTATGGTATATGTGTGTGTGCACATATATATGTATGTAATTGCATGCACTGCTCTCTGCTCTACTTAAGTTTCATTCTAAGTGCTTTTGATTGTATAAACACTTGAGCATGCAGCCATTAACACACACACACAGTCATGTACATGCACACACCAATACAATTAGCTCACATTGGCTTTCACATTTCGTTAAAATGTGCAGCTTTGAGGGACATACGCGCACAGCATCGCTCAAATGTAGATATTATGCTAAATGCTTATATACATACATATATACATACATACGATATATACATAGCATATATAGCAACAAAAGCGGATATTCCACACACAGCGGTAAGTGTTTGGTGTTTGTGTTTGTCTGTTGATTTGGTCAGGCATTTTTCCATCGCACTGGGCAATGTCCGACAATGAACCAATAACAAACTCATACCTTCAGTGTTATGTTTTTTTATTTATAGATTTCATGTATGTAAGCAACACAAAGAAAAAAAAACGAAAAAGTGTAATGTGAAGACTTATGACTGTTTTTGTGTGTGTGTGTGTGTGTGTGTGTAGAGGCGCATGCACAATGAATGAATATAAGTGCGTATGTATGCATGCCGATTTTTTTTATGTTAATGTGTGGGTGTTTATATTTATTCGTGTGTGTCGCTTTTGTGAAATTATAAAGAAAAATAATCCACTTGTAGGTTAACTAACTTCCAGTAGAGGTGTTAGTTGGGCACATATAAGCGTGTATGTTAGTGTGTGTGAGTGTGCTACGTATTTATAACACATTTTACTATAAATAGCTTGATATTGCTATTGTTGCATGCTATAATTGTATGCATTAGAATGGACATTTTTAGGGTTAGAAAAATTATAAATACGCAAAGAAGAAAGTTAAAAAATTCATTTTGACAATTCATTTCTGAAAATTACCAATATTAAAAAATATGTGAGAAGAATTATAGAAAAATGCTGATTTAATACTTTTTATACTCAAATTCATTTGAGAACAATTAAAAAAAAATTTCAAACACAATGTTCATAAAAATAATTAATAAATATGTAATAAAAATATATTCATTTAATATATTCAAAAGCTATTGAATTATTGAAAGATTTTTTTTAATTTCGAATTTTTATATGCAATTAATTTTTTTTAATATATACAGAAATTTTCTGAAACTACCAATTTTTTATTTTTTTCATTTAAAAACCAAAATAAAGCTTGGACCAGGCACTAAATTATCTATTGAAAAAACGGAGGGTGCTTGTTGACCCCACACTGGAAGTATAACTTATATATGTCTATGTATATGTTATAGGTTTGCACATAATAATCAGTATTTTAGATTTTTATTTAATTTCATTACTGGAACATCAGTATATACTGTTTTTTGTTCCATACTTTGTGGTAGACGGGCAATCTCTACTCGAAATTTTTCATAATCGGGTGATGGCACTTCTATACCATCGTTATCGATTGGGGGTTCGGTCTGCCATTGAACAAAGTTGCGAAATAGGCTACCTGCTTTCTCTCCACTGCAGCTCGGCATTCCTCATCGTACCAGCTGTTTTTCTGGCATTACTGAAAACCAAATTGTTCCGAAGCAGCGATATGCAAGGAATTTGCTATTTCGTTCCAAAGCTCGGAGTCTCTCTCCCACCTGCTGATGAGTGCTCTCAGAGAGCAGGTGTGCAGGCCGAGTAGAAAACCATCGGACTATCTGCTGTGATTGCAGCTTTTTGACGCCGAGCCTTTCTTGTGTTTGTTGACGGGCGTTCTTTTGCCGCACAGAGTCGATATTTGGCCCTCGGAACGTACACACATCTAGAACACTAGATACATGTCTTCCATCTATCATAACATGATTGATTTGGTTGAGTGTTTTTCGATCTGGCGACAACCATGATGAATTTTCGTCTGCTGGAATCTGATACCACAGACGAACATATTTCGTCCCCGAAGTCAATTAGCCTCAACCCGTTTGGGTATGTTTCATCATGAAGGTTGAATTTTCCGATTGTTGCGCCAAAGATACCTTATTTACCCATCCGGGTGTTGAAATCGCCTAGCACAATTTTGACATAGTGGCAGAGGCAGTGCTCATAAATGCGTTCTAGGCACCCATAGTCATCCTTCTTTTCTGTCGGGGCTTGGACGCAATTCAACTATATGTTGAAGAACTTGGCTTTGATGCGCATTGCTTCTAGGCGTTCATCCACCAGGGTAAATGCTAGGACTCGGCGATGGAGACTCTCTCCCACAACAAATTCAACATCAAATTTTCGTTCTTTAAATGGCCGCTGTAATAGATTTCACAAGGACCAGCCTTCTTCCGGCCTTGTCCCGTTCATCGCATTTCGTGGACGGCGGTAATGTCAGGCTTTAGTATTACGAGGGCATCAACCAATTAGGCAGCGGTATCTTTCCAGTTAAGGAACCGGACATTCCAGGTGCATACCCTCAAATCGTGATCCTTTAAATGTTTGCATGGTCGTCATCCAAAAGGGGGTATCTCATCCCAGACATTTGTAGATTTTTCCTTGGAGTACAATTTTTATGTGGTAGGTTTCAAACCCTACGTGCAACCGCAGCGGACTCGCCTTCTCACTTTAACTCGCCTCCAAACGGATGTTTGTTGGCTACCCAGAGGCCCCATTCTCCGGGCACTGCGCCAGGAAAATCAACCATCAAGGATTGATATGCTAAGTTTAGACACCCAAATGAAGTTGTTACCGACGAAAACATCAAAAAAATTCACAAAATGATTTTGAATGACCATAAATTCAAATTGAATGCTATAGCAGGCACTCTAGAGATATCAACTGAATATGTAGATCATATCATTCACGAATATTTGGGTAGGAGAAAGCTCTGTGCAAGGTGGGTGCCGTGCGAGCTCACTTTTGACTAAAAACAACGACCAGTTCATGATTCGTAATAAACCCGAGTTTTTGCGTCACATATGTGACAATGAATGAAAAATGGATCCATCATTTCACGCCGAAGTACAATCGACTGTCATCCGAGTGGATTGAACACAATGAACAACTCCAAAGCAAGGGAAAACGCAACAGTCGGCTGGCAAGGTTATGGCGTCTGTATTTAGGGATACGCATGGAATAGTTTTCATTTACTACCTTGAAAAGGAAGTACCATCAACTATTACACGGTGTTATTCGACCGTGGGGACTTTTCAATTGACATTTTGTAACGCATAAATTAATATATTTCTATTTTCAACTAATTTATTTTATTATATAACTGAATTATAATAAATTAAATTTTAGGTAATCAATTTTGTGAATGAGCAGTTATGGAGTAGGAAAATATACAAATTAATTACATAACTACTTACTACTACAGCTCATATAATAAGCTCGCACAGTAAGTTTGAAGGTTGAATGTGATAGGAAAAGAAATTTTTTACGCGAAAATATTATTGTGTATATGTATGTAACATACAAAATATTTTAAATTTGTATGCACAAATTAAAATTTGCTTACTAAAGAAAGCTCCGAGATTGCTCATTTTACTCGATTTGAATATTTACTAATTGTAAAAAAACTTTTGTTTTGGAATTAAGAGCAATTTTATACATTATTTTAATGACATAACCGTTATAATTACGTATATATGAATAAGTTTTAAATTCTTATCAAAGGAATTAGTTAAATATTATGAACTAAGTAAGCATTTATTAACAAACAAACAAACGCTTTTGAAGCAAGTTAACCGTTCATCACATCAGATACGTGAAAACACGTAACGAAAGTCATGCGACTTGATACTCGAAAGCTGACAGCGCATAAGGGGATAGCAATTAAATTTTTGCACATGTAAGGTAGTTATCTGTATGTGTGTATGTATGCATATTTGTAAATAGGTTTGCGTAACAGCATGTATGCATATATATTGTGTTTTTCCAGATTCTCAAGATAGATAAGCTTTAATAATTTTACTTGAACAAAATCATTATTTAATTTAAAAACTTCTTAAGTATATTTCTGAAGTACTGAGTGTGATCTGAATTCATTGGATTATTTAAATTTATTACATTCTCAAGAATTTTTTATATTATTTTATTATTAATTTTTTTTTTCTAATTAATTTCCAAATTTTTCTCAAATAATTTTTAAATTGTTATCTTAAATTCTTAAAAAATTTCCCGAATCTCTCAATGCCTAGCACATAACATTTAAAATTTTCTACACTCCTGCTGTTGACTGTTGAAAAGCAGGACACACCCATTTTTTCACGTATTTACAAACGTGTTCCTCAAACGCCTGTTTCTGATATGCGTAGTGAACGTGTGCGGCATTTTTTTTTTACGCATAAACATGTGTTTTTCATGTAATCCTGCACGCATTGTAGTAAGGTGTTTTTTTTTTTTTTGATTATTTGCCCAAAAAATGGGCACATTTCTCACCTGTCAAAAGCAGTTTGTTTTGGCTGTCTGATTTGCCAGCATGCCAATCAACCAATGTCGGAAAAATGCACATGTAATTGTGCGTGTTACGTATGTGAAAATCTGCAGTAGTCATAAAAAATTATGTAAAATAAACAGCAAATCAAATTGCCATATGTTTGTGAGGAATATATGCATGTACATGTGTACCCGTATGTATGGTATATGCAGTCAAGCGCAGAAGTAGAACAATTTAAAGCAAGCAATTAAGGATGATATTTTCGGGAAAACATATTAAATTGCAAAACATAATAAATGGAATTTAAAAGATATCGACGCGAGATAACTATTATCTTTATATTTATAATTAATCAGTTTAATTTTACTTTAAAGTTTAGTAATTTAATTTATTTTATTTTATTTCATTTTATTTTATCTTGTTTTGTTTTATTTTTTATTTTACTTTACTTAAATTTTTATTCTCTATATTTTTATTACCTTTCATGTACATGAAATAGTGTATTGACAAAGTATGTAAATACCGACCACTAAAGCAAATATACGAACGACATTTCAGATTTGAATTTTTGTACCCTAAATCCATCAAAAAACATCTACGGGTGTGACAATTGGTATTCTACACACATAACTTCAAATAAATATTGATACCGAAAATCATCGAAATCGGAAGACTATATGATATAGTCTCCCTGCAATCGATACGATGACTTGCGTCAAAAATTTGTCAAAAAAGCATCTGGAAGC
Organism: Neoceratitis asiatica; assembly: GCA_030068015.2. Classification (NCBI taxonomy): domain Eukaryota; kingdom Metazoa; phylum Arthropoda; class Insecta; order Diptera; family Tephritidae; genus Neoceratitis; species Neoceratitis asiatica. The sequence goes on from CM061524.1 coordinate 32,253,522, forward strand.
GTGAAATTTGGCAGTAAATATCATCAAAACCGGAGAATTGTATCATATAGCCCTCATAAAAACGATTTTTTCAGAAGACAGCGATTATTTATATTAATTTTTTTTATTTTATTCAAATAAATAATACTTTATTTTATTTTTTATTGAATTTTATTTATTTTAAATCAGTTCAGTTTATTTATTTTATTTTATTTTATTTAAATTTTATTTATTTCATTTCATCTAATTTTATTATATTTCTACATTGTTTTATTTTTATTTTTCATTTCAATTTATATTTCAGTATACTTATGTTAATTTTTTTATATTTTATTTTATCTTATTTTATTTCATTTCATTTTGCTTTATTTACTTTACTTTATTTTACTTTATTTTGTTCTATATTATTTTTTATTTCATTTTGTTTTATTTTATTTTTATTTTATTTATTTTAATTTTATTTTATTTTATTTTATTTTTTTATTTTTATTTTTATTTCTATTTTTATTTTTATTTATTTTATTTTATTTTATTTTATCTTATTTTATTATGTATCTATTTTGTTTTATTTTATCTTTCATTTCAATTTATATTTCAGTATGCTTATGTTAATTTTAATTTATTTTATTTTATCTTATTTTATTTCATTTCATTTTGCTTTATTTATTTTACTTTATTTTATTTTGTTCTATATTATTTTTTATTTCATTTTGTTTTATTTTATTTTTATTTTATTTATTTTAATTTTATTTTATTTTATTTTATTTTATTACATTTTATTTCATTTTAATTTATTTTATTGTATTTTACTTTTATTTTATTTTATTTTATTTTATTTTATTTCATTTATTTTATTTTATTGTATTTTACTTTATTTCATTTTATTTTATTTTATTTCATTTATTTTATTTTATTGTATTTTACTTTATTTCATTTTATTTTACTTTTATTTTATTTTTTTATCTTATTTTATTTCATATTATTTTTTTTAATTTCATTAATATTATCTTTATTTTTATTTAATTTTTTGATCGTTCAAAAAAAATCCACTTAAATATTTTTATCTCTATATGCCAATATAACTATATTGCTGCAACCGTATTCTATTAATATACATTTGTATATGTAAGTAGTTTGTGCTCACATATTTATTAGAATTGTAAATTTTGTACATATATATGTTCAGTACATACTTTACTTACTAATTTCATTCATAGTTACAAACAAATACTTCACAATATACATATATGTATCCCTTTCTTCACAATATATTTCGATTCAAAAATAGCGAACACTAGTACAATGAAAGGATTTGAGTGGTTTTCGAATATATTAAGATTGTTTTTCAATAATTTGAAATTCTGATGATTTTTCTGGAGAGAAAATACAAATATATATATATAAATACATATTTATATATACATAAGTGCATATATACGTACATAGTATTTAAGACTACTTAACATTTTTATACAGCAGCTAAAAACTGATTTATATGCTCAGTTCAGCATTTGTGAAGTACTCTGCCCATAATAGATGCTTTGAAGATAATAATTAACAATAAAAAATTAATAGATTTTTTTAAATTCAACTAGTATGAGCCACAATAAGACAAAAAAGGGAGTTTCAATAAATTAAAATAAATAAATATTCAAAGGTGTTATGACGCAAGCTTTGAGCTACAAAACCATGTTCTAGAGTGATGAAAGCTGATTTTTAGTGTGAATCAAATATGAAAATTTGTTTATTAAGCCAAAACTCAAAAAAAAAAAAACGATAGAAATAAAAGCAGTGAATCTTCATATCACTTATAATAAACAAGCTAAAACCATTAAGTTTTGGAAAACCTGAAAGAAATTCTCAAAATTCAGCTTAGAAAAATGAATTTCGTCGTGATATGATGAGAAGGTTATGTTGCATATGAGAATGAAATTTTAAAATGAATTTAAAATATTCTTAAACTTACCTTTATAATTTTTAGCGAAGCTTTATCTTTTTATTCTATTAGATTTGCCAGATGTTGACTTATCTAATGCACTGTTAACTGTTTTTTGTTCTGTTTTGTGTAAATTGTTTTTTATTTTTATTATTTCTTTTTATTGCCCTTTTAAAGGCAGTACTGAGAGTTCATTCAGTGAAAAACTCTATTCAAAGACATAAAATTAAAAAAAATGTATTATTAACATATGTATGTATGCTTGTATGCATTCAATTGGAGCACTCATTTGTAGTGTTGCAGTATTGTTCTCAATTGGCGATGGTGGGTAGTGAAAAGCTCAGTTTTAAGTATAATTCTTGAAATAAAGTTTTTTCACAGAGTAGTTGGTTTACAAAAAAAAAAAAAAAAGCTCGTTGGAGTGTTTCTTATAAAGAAATTGTTTTTAAAGATTAATATTCACACAATTTTACGTCAAATATTGTCCTTTCATTAACAAATCATATATGTATATAAGTTCAATTTTTTCAAGAAAATGCGTTGCAAGTGCTCTCAAATAGTCATTAAAGCGCATTAATTTCCTTAGTTTTAAAATATCAAAACTTGAGAGCTCTCTCAGAAACAAAACCTAAACTTGTACGAGAACCTTTTCTCAATTGACGAATAACTCGAAAATTATTCTTAGGATTCACAATAGCCGAGTGTTTGCCAATGCGTACTGCCATTCGGGACAGCCAGGGCTCGAGTCCAGATTCGAGCAACATTCAAAATTATGGAAAATTTATTTTTCTAATTGCGGTCGTCCCTCGGCAGGAAATATCAAGCGCCGCCCGCCCATGTGTATTTCTGATATGAAATAAAAAGCTCCTCATAAAAATCCGTCGGCTTTTTGGAGGCGGCTTAGAATAAACTGTAGATCCCTCCATTTGTTGGTAAAAAAAATTCAAATACAAAAAACAAAAAGAGTGTTTTCGGAAAAGTCTAACTAATCCCTTAACTGGCCTCTAGAAGTATTAAGTATCCATTAAGAAGTTAAAAAAATTGCAATTGCTTCGGCTAGATTGTGATTAACGGGATTTTGAAGCTCCACTGTTGTGTGAACGATCAATGAAATCGACCTCAACCGAATGGAAATTTTAATTTATGCCATTTTCGCATTATTCCCGCTTCATTAGAAGTCCCTTTCCAGCACTGATGACTGAATAAAATACAAATTTGTTGCGTTTTGGTAACAGCAGTCGACCTTGAGCCTACCGTTATTCAACATTTTCAAATAAAATGTATTAGAATTGAATTTAAAAAGCTTAAAATTTTTATTTTAGCCGAAACATTATCCGATTTCACCAAAAGTAATATATATTTGCTACAATTCTTTTTATATTGTATAATAAAAGTTTCTCTCATTTTTCTTCGCAACATTTAATTATTTTATAATTGATTTATTTCAAAGCTTTACAAATGCAATACCACTTCGTGGCCATAATTCGTTTTACTGAGTCGTGTGCGCTCGCCGCTTAGCTGTTTCAAGCTGAGCTTATGTAAAATTGCAATGATGACGCATATGAGCTTTACGTAAACGAAAGTTGTTCTTAGTGATGGTTTTTTGTATTGTTTTTATTGTATTTTATTTCATTTTAGTTTCAGTAATAGTTTGTTTTTCTTAATCTCAATTCATCGCACACTTACGCGGAAATTTATAAAATCCTAGTCGTATATTGTTTCAAGCACATACACACACTCATATATATGTATGTATATTGCAAATATTTCCGCTAATTTATGCATTTCATTCTACGCTCTCACAAAGTGTCACTCATCCACCACATAAAGCTACACACTCACTATTCGCCGTCACACGCCACTACCACACATCGCCTTCACTGCCACCAACAAACACATCAACACTTACGCAAGAATGTACTCGTCTACACTACTTTAATTGCAATTTTGCTTCTACTTTCGCATTACAGTTTCTCGAAAAATCCGCTTTTCAACTTTCTACTTCCGTTTCCAACTGCCTTTGTAGTTGTGAGCAGAATAAATCTTTTCACTTCTTTTTTTATTGTAAAGTATTTTCTCACTTGTATTTATGAAAAATTATTTGTAAAATATTTCTTTGAATTTTATGAATTTAGCGCGTTAGCACATCCGTCCACGGCGATAGTTCGCGTTGTAGTGAGTTATGGTCGCAGCGTTGAGAGCCGCAACAGCATTGCAAATTTGCATTACGATGCCCAGCTCACATGCAATTACATGAGCCAAAGTGAAAAAGACAGACAACGAGAACGGACGGCTTCGTGCAGTGGAAAGCTTCTTCCACTATTGCGTTCTAGCGGCACAATCACACACACACACACACATTGCTTCGATTGTAAGACATGCGAGCTTTTTTTTTACCGGCTACTAAACACACACAGCACACAATCAATTATGCCGAGCATTGTTGGTTTGATTTTCTATCCCACTTCAACTTGCGGCACGTTATGGAAAACGTTCTACGAAGGTGGCTGTGCGCCTGCTCGGCTCACGTGTACCTGAAACGTGCGCACGTTTGGTTAGCTTAGTAAACAAACACAGCAACAGCGAAGCAGAGCAGCGATGCAGATAGCAGTAACAGCCGTAACGGCAATCATAACAAATAATAACAATATTCATTGTTTAGTTTCTATCATTACGAGCACAAACGCTGCTGCAGAGATCTCTCTTGTTTGCCGATGTGGGGGTGTGTGTGCGTGCGTGTTGTGTGAAAGTTCAATTTCCCGATAGCCACATGACGTACTTTGAGAATAACTTTTTTTTCAAATTTCAATGTAAATGAGCAACTGATATGGACAAAAAATTAAATTAAAAAATTAAAAAAGATAAAATAAAATAAAATAAATTTAAATAAAATTAAATAACTTAAAATAAAATGAAATAACTAAAATTAAATAAAATAAAATAAAATAAAATAAACTAAAATAAAAAATTAAAGAAAAATAAAAATAAATAAAATAAAATAAAATTAAACAAAATAAAATAAAATAAAATAAAATAATTAAAATAAACAAAATAAAATAAAATAAAATAAAATAAAATAAAATAAAATAAAATAAAATAAAATAAAATAAAATAAAAAAACTAAATAACAAAATTAAAGAAAAATAAAAATAAATTAAATTAAATTAAATTAAACAAAATAAAATAAAATAAAATAAAATATTTATAATAAAATAAAATAAAATAAAATAAAATGAAATAAAATAAAATAAATGAAATAAAATAAAATAAAATAAATAAAATAAAATAAAATAAAATAGAAAAAAATTAAATAATATAAAACAAAATAAAATAAAATAAAAAATTTTATGAAATAAAATGAAAAAATAAGTAAAATACAATAGAATGAAATGAAATAAAATAAAATAAAATAGAATACAATCAAATAAAATAAAATAATCTAAAATAAAATAAAATAAAATAAAATAATCTAAAATAAAATAAAATACAATGAAATGAAATAAATAAAATAATATAAAATAAAATAAAATAAAATAAAATAAAATAAAGTAAAATAAAATAAAATAAAAAAGTAAAATAGAATAAAATAAAATAAAATAAAATAAAATAAAATAAAATAAAATAATACAATATAAAATAAAACAAAATAAAATAGCATAAAATAAAATAAAAGTTTATAATAAAAATTAAAAAAAAATAAAATATATCAAAACAAAATAAAATAAAATAATATAAATTAAAATAAAATAAAATAAAATAAAACAAAATAAAAAAGTATAAAAAATAAAATTAAATTAAATTAAGTTAAATTAAATAATATAAAATAAATAAAATATAAAAAAATAAAATAAAATAATATAATATAAAATAAAATTAAAGAAACTACAATAAAATAAAATAAAATAAATAAAATAAAATGCAATACAATACAATAAAATAAAATAAAATAAAATAAAATAAAATAGAATAAAATAAAAATAAAATAAAATTAAAATAAATTAAATAAAAAAAATAAAATAAAATATAAATAATAACACAAAATAAAATAGAAACAAAATAAAGGAAATTAAAATATAATTAAATGAAGCAAAATAAAATGAAATAAAAAAATAAAAAATACAAAAATAAAATAAGATTTAATTTAATTAAATGCAATCAATAAAAATAAAGTAAAATTAAATTAAATCCAATTCAATATAATATAACAAAATAAAATAAAATCAATAGAATTTAGTTTATTTTAATAAAATAAATTAAAATAAAATATAATATTATATAACAAAATTATATGAAATAAAATAAAATAAAATAATTAAATATAAAAAATAATAAAAGATTAAATAAAATGATATTTAATAAAATAAAATAAAATAAAATAAAATAAAATGAAATAAAATGTAATCATTAAAAATGAAGTAAAGTAAAATAAGATAATACAAAATAAAATAACAAAAATCAAATTAAATAAAAAAATATAATTAAATTAAATTAAATTAAGATAAAAAAATTAAAAATTAAAGAATTAAAAATAAAATGAAATAAAACAAAATAAAATAAAATAAAATTTAATAAAATTAAATTAAATTAAAATAAAAAAATAAATTAAAAGAATTAAGTAAAATGGGTGTAAATTGCATACAAAATATTAACCGTTTAAGTACTTTATGGACTAGTGTATTTTAAGTCAAGAAATTCTGGTAACAAATTAGTATTTTTTTCCAACCAGCTTTATACATCTCTACAGGTTTCTTACATTTAAGTAAATATGTGCACATTTAATATATACTGGATGGAATCCGGTAACACGGTAGACGTGAGAGGGTTTTGCCATTGAATCTGGCTATGAGCGTTCAATAGCAATGGAGCAGTTGACCTTGTTGCCATTGCTTAGTTAAAGTGCAAGGCGGCAAGTAAGTCTTAAGGGTTTCCCAACACAGGTTTGTGGGTGGTCAATCAACGTATCGTAAGCACACATGTTTGTATGTAAATAAAAGTAAAATCTAATTATAAGTTTCGGAACTTTTATTACAAACTTAAATGTGTTCGAAAGTTAAGTGTTGAGCTTGCTTGATGGAAGACAAGTATTTTGAATTTTTTTCTTTCATTTCTTATGTACACATCTAAATGCTTCTCTTATCAAGCTAAAAGATAGAAAAAAACGAAGGCAAAATGGACACCAAAAACAATCTAAGCTTAATAAATGTAATTTTTTTTTAACGACAATTTGTTTAAATAAATTATTTAATTTATATAATTTATTTTATTTTAACTCAATATCCACAATTATACAAATATATTAAAGAAAATAATTTAAAGGCATATTTTTTGCCCACTTTTATTTAATATTTAAATAAGTTAATTATTTTCGAAATATTTCATATTTTACTATTTTCCTTTATATATAATACTTTAGTTATAAAGATAATATTTTTGTTTTGAAAATTGCATTTTCAGCGAAAAACTAGGTATCAAAAATAAGTTCGGCTTATACTTCCTTCGATGAGCATTCCTTTTGTATGAAATTTACATAAAATTATTATTTAAAATATTTTTTAAAGCTAGGTGACAGTAACCTATCCCCTGCTCATTCTATCCCAACTACAATATTTTCTGAACTATACTAAGTACTGGCCATATCTAACTGATTAAATCACCTATCTATCTCCTCAATGCTTAATAGATTTATTCAATCACGTTAACAGTGCTACATAACAATAACATGAGCATCAGGTGGCTATTTGTTTATACATATACATATATATCTGTATGTGCATAAGTGCTTGTTTTTATTCCGTTTGCACTATTATATGATTTGCTTACAGTGTTTTTTATTTTGCAAGTGCACACATTTGAGCTTTTAGCGTCTCCCCATAAGCGCTCCCTGCAGTCTGTCTATCTACCTTCTCTTAGCTTTTTTTTTTCTTTTTTTTTTGGCTTTCTTATTGTCTGTGTTTTTTTCACCTTCTTTCTAAAAGCTACGCTTTTAAGTTTGTTTATATTTTTATTATCATTTGTTTTGTCTTCTTATTCGCCGAACTTCGATTAAGCATTTTATACACACATACATACAAAGTGACATTCATAGAAAGGAGAAAAAGTCAAGTGAAAAGTTTTCTTCTGTTGCCTTTGTGAATTTTATGTATGTAAATATATATATATATATATATATATATATATATATATATATATATATATAAATTTTTGCGCATGTGCATACATACATAAAATAAACATATCTCAAACTAAAGCATTTGATGTGCCCTGTAGGCAACAAATATTTGAGTATGTGTATAAATAGTTTACATAGAGCCAACGGAAGTATTTTTTCTACGCTTAAATCCCATACCCCTCTATTTGCTACCTTTACATTTAACCATACTCTTCAACACTCAAAAATACGCCTTTCCATATTGGCAGTATTGATGCTGGAGCATTATGAAAAAAAAACATGATTATATTAAGCTGTAAATAGAAACTTTTTTATGTTTCTCTGAAATTTATTTACTTGATTAAGCACAAAACTGATTAATCCAATGACGATTATTAGTTAATCTGATACTTTTTATTAAAAATTAAAAAAAAACATTTTCAATTAATATTTTTAAGTTTGTTTCTGTCGACCGAAAATCGACAGGGCTATCTATTTTTTTATTATTTATTCAAAATAGACGTAAAAAATGCATTAAAAAAATTTTTTTTCACGAAATTCCTTTGAAAAGTTTGAACCTTGGCATTATAAATGAAACACTACATCATTAAAATGATCGCGTCGTGAATTTTTGCAAACTTCGATCCATTTGGGACAATTTTCGATCACTTTTTTACACTTATGCCAAAACTCGACAAATGTTGGTTTTCAAGTGCTCAAGAGTTCAAGGTTTATCCACATAAGCATGGCCTTTGGAGTAGCTTCACACAAAAAAAAAAAAAGTTCTACGGTGTCGAATCGCACGATTTCTATGACCAATTGACATCGCCAAGACGAGAGATTACGCGGCTGGGAAATTTCTTTCGCAATAAAGCCATATTCGCTCGTATTGTGTGGCATGTGGCACCAACTTGTTGGAACCACATATTGTCCAAGTAGTGTTCTTCAATTGCAGACCAAAAAAAAAAGTCGGTCATCATACGACCATAACTCTCCGAATTGACAGTGACATTCTTTTCAAAGAAGTAAGGTCCCATCACACCCCGGACCAAAGAGCTCACCAGGCAGAAAATGTTTTTGGCTATAATGGCCTTTTTTAATTGCTTGAGGATTCGCGGAGCACAAAATCCACCGAGTGAGAAATCTGCAGAATTTTTTTCTTTTTGGAAATATCGCCGGTACACTGCTTCTTGTTCAAGGACCCCATCGACGTAACTACGGCGTTGTGAATGGTCAGCTGCCTTCAGTCGCTGTGTAAGCTGGACTTTATATGGATCACAAGTGTAAGTCTAAGTGCTAAATACACCACAATGTGCAGTAAAATATTCCCAGCACTTGAGAACGTCGAGAAATAGACACACTCGGGCCTTCAGCTACACTTTCACTTACAACAGCAATACTTGAGGGGGAACGAGCAAAACGATTGCAATATCTGTTACCGATCCAATCTCTCCAAATTTCTTCAAAATTTTACCAATTGCTTGAGTGAGTCGTTGGACGATTATGTGCACCCTAATCTACTCTTAAAGTACGAAACGTGGCCACGTTTGAATCTCTATTTTTGTAGTAGGTTTGAAAAGTTTAAACGCGTTGTGGGGTTGCTAAGCGATCCATCATCGTAAATGTCTGACTTTTAAATTAAAACTACACATTGCAAAGATGACTAGATACGAAACTCTATAAAAATGTAGATAAATGCGTTCCTCGATTATTTTCTTTGGGCTGGTAACAAAGCCAAATGAAGGAATTTTGAACAGCTGATGGTAAAAAAGCCTTAGTACCACTTAGTCAATAATGAAACGCACCATTTTTCATCAGAAAACCATTTTAGGTTATCAATAAATTTTCATTGAGCACGATAAATTAAAAATTAAATACAAATGTTGTTTGTATTTATTGAAGTCAAATATTTTCCAAGCACAGCTGGTCCAAGGTGCAGAAATATTCATTTTTACAATTTTTTGTTAACAAAAAATGCCCAAAAAATTTCCAGAAATCCCAAAGTGAAACTTTTCCATCGCAGTGGCACGGTTTGAAAATGTTATAAAAAATGTGGATTTTCAGAGCGCTCTCACGAAATAAAGAGTTTCGTATCTAGTCATCTTTGACACATTGTTTGCTTTGACAGTTAAGCTTGACAGATGTCAAAATACAGCACTGAACTTTTGAAACAGCTAAATGAATAACCCTTTATTTTCTCAAATTCAAATCAAACTCTCATATTTGCTAGTAATTTTAGTGAGAAAAAAAAATATTATTTACTTAAATATACTTTAAGCAATTTTCAGCAGCGACTTTAACAAATAATTATTTATGTATTTTCTTTAATGAATGGAATCATCTACTTAGAGAAACCGCATAAACTAAAGGATTTCGATAGTTCTGAAGAGATTTCTTTACACTCAAACAATGATTTTAGCTATTCGAAGCAAAAATATATCGCTCAGAAAACAATAGTAGAAAAAAAATATTTTTATCGCTCGCAATAACAACTATTAAAAAATTTATATAAAAATCAATAAAGAATAAATTTACTTTGGTCATTATGCAGTGACTGGATTGAAGTGTTTACTTATGATTATAGCACAATCATTGCCTTGAACAAATAAAAAATTATTAGTAAATTAATTACCTCACTACCAAGCGGATTTATGACTTTTTTCACAGTCTTACTGCTGCATTTAAGTGCAATAAATATATACTAGCTTTGTCTTGTATTTTTTTAAATATCACACACACCTTCCTCCGTTCTACTTTGCGTCATAGACTTTTCTAAATTTTCACTCATAAAGTGTAATTTCGAGTTTAAGATTTTGCTCAAACATTTGCAAGTAGTGCGAGCACACTTGCTCATTGCTCATTACTCGAAAATTTTTGAGCACGTGCACGAGTATTTCGAGTATTTTGAAAAAGACTTTTTCTCAGCACTAACTTTTTATAACTTAAAATTTATTTATACAAAGTGTAAAAATCATTGCAACGCCAAAGAAATTTTGACAAACAAAATTGGAATTTTTTTATTCTGCTAAGCACTGCTCGATACCGGGGAATCTATAGTTATAGTGTAATGGGTGTAGTCTTGCGCCTGGATATGCATTTAACAGTTGCAAGGTTATACTCAATTCTTACTTTTGCGTCCGCGTTGTGGACCCTGAAAACGTGAGCAATCATTGTGCAAGATGCGCTAATATCAACACAGGCTTGAGTCATGGAGAGGATGAAAATTCCAACAAAGCCGCAGATGAGATATCCCTCTTTTGATGCACTTCAAACAATGGAAAATGTAATATGGACTACGATGTTCGGTTTCTTAATTTAGAAAGTGCTCTAGTAGGTGCTCCCCGTAGAGGTACTTTTTTCAATAGACTTATTTTTTTGACAGATCACACGTGAGTCGTGTCAAGATATCATGTTATTTTTGTTCAGTATTGTTTGACATTTCTTCATGGAAAAACTTACGCCTGAACAACGTTGACAAATCATTCAACTTTATTGCGAAAATTTACGTTCTGTAAAGAATGTGTTTCGAGCGCTTCCCTCAACTTATGGTCAACATAATCGACCTACTGAGCGTACTACTTGTATTTGCAACACCATCAGCCATCGTGAGATCCAGTATTCATTATTGGAAAATATTCGACCGAATAGACCATGGCCAGTACGATAGCACGCAGTGAAGAAAATATAGCGGCCGTAGCTGAGAGTGTACACGAAGACCGTGGCGAATCGATTCAGCGCCGTTCGCAGCAACTCGGACGACTTGACGCATTTTACGTCGAGATCTTAAATTGAAAGCGTACAAAACCCAGCTTGTTCAGGAACTGAAGCCGCTCGACCTTTCCAAGCGACATCGTTTCGCTCTATGGGCTCCTGAAAAGTTCCAAGAATATCCGGCGTTTTCGAGCCAAATTTTGTTCAGCGATGAGGTTTGGTGTGGTTTATGGGGCGGTGGAATCATCGGTCCATATTTCTTCAAAATTGATGTCGGTAAGAACATAACCGTCAATGGCAATCGTTATCGCTATTTGCTGCCTGAAATTGAAGCTCGTGAACTCCGCGACATTTGGTTTCAACAAAGACGGCGCCCCTTCCCACACATCGCATCAATCAATGAATTTATTGAAAGAACAATTCGGTGAGCAGATAATTTCACGTTTTGGGCCGGTCGATTGGCCACCAAGATCGTCTGATATCACGCCGTTAGAGTTTTTCCTGTGGGGATATGTAAAGTCTAAAGTCTATGCGAACAATCCTGCTTCGATTCAGGCCTTGGAGCAAAATATCACGCGTTACCAGTCGAAATACTCGAAAGAGTAATCGAAAATTAGACTCAACGGATGGATCATCTGAAACATAGTCGCGGCCAACATTTGAAAGAAATAATCTTCAAGAAATAAAGGCCAAAGAATGTTCTTTCGAATGATAATAAACCTTCCCCATTAAATTTCAATTTTCTGTGTTTTTTCTTTAAAAAAGTAAAGAACCTCGAATTGGATCACGCGTTAGAAGCTAGTTGATGTTCTCCTGAATGTAAAGTCTGCCATCACTGCCTTCCGGCAGTAGGACGAAAAAAGATACGTTCTTGTAACATTTATTACCGTGACCGTATGAAGAAACGACAAAATTTGGTGTCCGATTTCTGGTGGGACTCCCGTCATTCACCCTATTGGATGAAAGTCCAGCAATATTCATCACAAATGCGAAGCTCTTCAACATATCCCTGATTTACGCTACCATCCCGATGGAAGAGAAGGAGAGAAGGGCGGGCCCTTTCACCAGGGTAGGCAAAGAAAGATGTCTTCGGTATATCAGAAGAAATTTTTCGTCTCCACGATGTTATCTGCTATACCAGGTTTCAGTACTTATATAAAACAAATGCATCAAGATACTTGGTTTTTATCTGAACGGAGAATGCGTAGTAGTTAAAGAGAAATATCATCGATGACGATGGTATAGACGTTCCATCACCTGGCTATGAGGAAGTTCGAATAGCGAGCACCCGTTAAAAGAAGAATAAAGCAGCGGTCAATATTAAAGCCGATCATGCCCATCATGAACGTTTCTAACCTTATCAGTGTTATCTTAGAGCTTGACAATCCACCATAGACCAAATACTCTTTTTTCAATAAATATCCTTTGATAATTTCACGGATTTTTTATAAAAACCACAAAACAGTTTATTTCAACATTTCCATTTACATATTTATTTTAAACATTCAACAAATCGTTACAAAAATAAAAGAAAATCCCACTACACCCCACTTTGCTTCCGTATCCAATCGCGTGCATATTGTACACGCGAATACACGCCAGGATATTCAGGTTTGGCACAACCATAACCCCACGACACAACACCCACCAATACACCATCTCTGGTAACCAATGGGCCACCTGAGTCACCTTGACAGGCATCCTTGCCACCCTCCAAATAACCAGCGCAGATCATACGCTCTGTAACGCCACCGAATTGTTTATATTTCTCAGAGCAAAGTTCATGATTGAAGAGCGGCACTTCGGCTTGACGTAACCATTGACGCGATTCGGTCGCATTTTGTGTATTACCCCAACCGGTGACGTAACATATATCACCATCCATGAATTGATCCCCCGCCTTGGGTAATTTAATCGGTTTCTTATTATCCGAGAATTGTATTTCCTTATCGAGAAGTAGCAATGAGAAATCATAGTCGACATTTGAGTAATTGAACTTTTCGTGTTGTACAATCTCCCTGACGCGCAGCAATTGTCCGCCGGCAGATTCCACTGAAGAGCCAATGCGTACTTTTAACTGGTCGGCGGTTTTGCCGCTGAATTTTGGGTGAAAGAAAGAGATGGATTTATAAGATAGAAAGCAAAAAATAATATTCAGATATAAAACTTACGAAGTGCAATGAGCGGCAGTAATCACCCAGCGATTCTTAAAAAGCAAAAGAGAAAACGAGCCCATTTCGGATTATAATATAGTAGGAATTTATAGGTTATGTAGAAGGAAATTTGTCTTTTATTAAACACCAACTCACCGCTATAATAGAGCCGCCACAAATATGTCCACCACCCGTTTGCAGCGAAATCTGGTGAGGCGCATCTGTAATGTTTACCGTATAACCGCCTACAATACGTCCGTCTAGACGTGGTCGGGGCAAGATTACGTCGGAGGGTAAAGCGTCCTCATCCATTCGCACTACATTCATTTCCTGTCCCTTTAAGGGCTGTGGAACAATGCAAGCTAAAATGTGAAAAAAAATTTTAAGATTAGAAATTTGAAACCCTATACTCGACAATGGAACAGAAGGATGACTTTTCGTTTCGATATAAGTAAAGAAATTCAGCTAAGCCGGTATGCTATATTTACTACATGTACTGCTCTGAGAGTCGGATTCTTGGACCGCGTTGAGTTAATCGGACAACGCTTTACCAGTGATTGAGGAAACATTACACTGGCTCTGCGAAATCAGCCCAGATTTCCATCACAGAATACCTCTTGCCGTCCTGGTACTGCTTTGGGCTGAGTAGACAATTAAAAAGTAAATTTTCTATCGAAGAACAAAGACCAAGTCACTCATCGTTCCCATCCTACTTTTTGGTGCGCAGACAGCGGCTACTCTGGCCAGCTTTGAAAGTTTTCGATGCAGTACCCGCCGGTGGAAGCAGAGAAAGATGAATATCTTCGCTCCGTTGGAAAGATCAGGTAGAGAAGGGCCTGACTGCTCTGTGAAGAGAAAAAGCTGAAACGCTACCAATGTGCGGTTCTCATCAACATCTGGGAGGCATTATGAAATACACCAACTCATATGGGACCCGGGTTTTTGCAGAACTATTGGAAGCTCCAAAGTTGATAAATTTGCCAGTATGTATACGACCTCCCGCCTATTGTTTGTCAAGAAACAGTGAAAACGTCTACGGTCGCGAGATTATTTTTATCTAAGATAAATCGTGGAAGGTCGGGCAACTCGGATCCGCACAGTCGAACTTGTTTGCTGAGGAAATAAAGAAATTTCTTTTAAACAGTCCCGCCTATACTAAGCGATTCTCGCATCGCATACCACTCTCTTTCATAAACGTTTATCTGACGGATCTTTTGGATCTGCATCATACATCAACGAACAGATCTAGCGGACCCACTCTTCACAATATATTCACGAAGAGCCGAAAGACATGCGAGAACGATCGAGATAAGCCACTTTTTCGGCTGATTTTTCTCTTTTACTGAGATTGTGGAAGAAACCGTTCGTGCCAAACAAAGAGAAAACAACACGAGGTATTTCCACTTTCTCCAGGCAAGAACCGAAGCGAATGAGTCTAGCCTGTACGACAACAACAACAGTCTAGTTGTGGGTTGTGTCTTTTAAAAAATTTAAGTTCTCGATCAACGACAAACGCCAAGATTTTGATAAAATTAGATAGAGATAGAGTCTTGCTTATTGATGGCGACTGCAGGTGATTGAACGAGCGGCCGAACAAATTTACTACCCGAATACATCAAGAAAGAATTACTAGACTTTACGGACTCCACTCAGCTTTATGCAACAGAACCTCTGGAAGCGACGAGCTACCGCCAGGCTCTAAACGTCATTCACAGAGAAGCAGTAAGGACCTTCATTAATATGCTTTCCCGTGAATGGCGTCAGCGGAATCCAATCACCACCCATAGAAGACGAAGAGCTCAAGCTACCTCGCGATAACTGAGTAACACCAGCACAATTAAGGTCGGGATACTGTCTGCAGACTCAACGGCTACTTATCCAGACTCGACTCAGAAATACACAAAGCTATGAGTCTCCGGACGACACTAATCACTTTTTTGCAGGTCCACTAAAACCTACTCAGCTAACACCCCTCTCCACAGAACCGAACTCGTCGACTTTTATTGGGATTCCCGTAAGATGACACCGACGATAATCCCTAAGCGACACTATATAGTCGCTACAACAACACTATGAAACAAAGAATATAATCCAGGATATTTGAGAGGAACTGGTTCCGCTCTGTCGTACAGATGAATAAAAAAACACTCCAGTCTTGAAAGTTTTCGAAGCAGCAGCCACAGGCAGCAGAGAAGTGCAGGCAAGCAGAGAAGTGTTCCACTCTGTTCGCAGAAGCCTGATCTTCCATTTTTTAGGTAATATAAAAAGTGCTTCACCGTGTGGGCTTCATTTACATATCGGTTTTAACGCATTTTTTTGTCACCAACACACCTCCAGCACGCACTTCCACTGTTAATCCACATAGCACAAAAAGGGCTACCGCCACTGTACACTTCGTGAGTTTTCGCAACATAATTCCGTGAACTCAAAAACTGATTTTCCAATATTCAAATCCACAATCCACACGCCAAGGAAATTTTAGACTAACTACGGAATGCACTAGAACCAGGTGCGCCTTATATAGCATTAAATCGTAACTGAAATCCATTCTTACTTGCCAATACTAACGTTTTTTTCTTCTTCTAATCTTGACCACCTATGGTTTTATAGCGCCTTGTGCCAGCTGCTATCATGCGCGTTTGTGTGTAGCATAGAATATAGAACAATTTGATATGATTTTTCCAAGCACCACTCGATAAAAAAAAGTTTAGTCGAAGGCACCGTGCGCTGGTGTTGCACATGCATACATACATATAAGTAGAAATGAGGCCAATAATGCAGACAAAGTACACACTCATAGGCTTTTATGGCTTAACGTGATGCGCCACTCGAAAAGTAGCCGAGAAGCATACGCACTCTGCAGTCAAAGCCTTAGAGCCACAGAGATAATCTAACTAGTTGAAACAAGTGAATTTGATAAGAAATCACCAATGAGCGTCTCAAGTCAATAATATTAAATTAGTTATAAATTAAATCAATAATTTAAGTAAATATTTGTTTATAATTACCCATGTGTATGAACAAAGATAATTTACTAATGAGTAATGATTTGAAAATATTTGAGAGAAAAAAAATGACTAAGCTCTCTTAAAGCTACTAACAGACTCGCAAATGCGTTCGAGGTCATATTATAATTCCTAGTTCAATACACAAATCTTTGCTTTACCTCAATCCCTTCGTCTTTGGCATGCTTAAAAGTTTTAATCTTTGTTTATTTCTGTTGTTGTTGTTGTTGTAGCGGCCATACGCCAACCCCGTCTAGGATCAGGCAAGTTTAGTTTTAGTCATCGAGGTCATCTAACGGGAGGCCCAGGAAACGGACTCTCGGTGAATGGTGGTTATGGCCTGTCTGTACGCCGTCCTGTCCAGCAATTCTTGTCTATATTGCAGTACGGAGTCGTGGTAGTCTAGTAATCTCTTCCTGATGTGTTTAGGCAGAGGTTTGGAGGAGGTTAGGTTCCAGTAACTAGCTGTTAGGATGACCCCGAAACTAGGAATCACCACCCCCCAGATATTGCTTACAAAGCATAAAATCATGCTGCTAATCTGTGAGCATAGATGTTTCACTGGGTAAGTGGTGCAATCGTATGCGGAGTGAAGGAGTGCATTGAGTTCAAGGCGCTACTCCTTATTCCAGCTGGTGAAAAGGGTGACAGAGGATTTCGCGGGTTGCATATGTAAATGTCGTGCAGTGAAGAAGTTGGAAAGGTCGCCGAGATAGCAGTTTACTTTCGAACAAAGGCTATCAATATCCTGGCCAGACGCCAAAATCGAACAGTCATCGGCGTATGATATCAAAGAGACACCGTCTGGTGGCGGAGGAAGCCTCGAAATGTAGAAATTAAACATCATCGGGGAGATTAATTTTGCGTAGTTTTGAGGTTTGACCTCGAAAATCAACCGATGATCGTCGACCACTCAGGTAATCCAAGGTCCACCTCTTCAGCCTATGCGGTAATGAGGAATCCTCAATATCCGATAGTAGCATCGCATGATTAACCGTATCGAAAGCATTCGACAGGTCCAGTGCTACTAGAACAGTTCGCGCACAGGGTCGATTTTGGTTAAGGCCATGAATTATTTGTGTGTTTATAGCGTTAAGAGCAGCTGTGCACTTTCCGGAAGCCATGCTGTGTAGCTGGGCTCAGATGGTGAGCAAGAGACGGGAGCTGCAAGGCTTCAACTCTCTTCGCTACTGGGGAAAGGAGAGATATCGGACGATGGGATTCTCCTTTATTTGCGAGTTTCTCCGGCTTTAGTAGCGGGACCACTCTGCCTAGTTTCCACACGTCAGGTATAATTAGAGTGGTCAAAGACAGAAAGAGTACCTTGGTGAGGTAGTCTGCTCACGCTGGGCCCAAATGTTTTAACATCAGCATACTTATTCCGTCGGGGCCGATGGATTTGGAGGCTTTCGCCTTCCCGATAACCTCTTCCCTGGAGAAATCAAGCGTCGCGCTGATGTTTGGCAGTTTGCGCAGACGGCGCGTTACTCGCCTTTTCGTTTTGTCAACCGAAGGGTACAGTGTCAATAACCGGCGAAAATATCTCGCGCACCACTTCGGGTCCGACGAGGCGTGATCACCGAATCAAATTTCCACCCGATCATCACGTCTCGTCAGATAAGACAACGATTTAACTGTAGCCCAGAGCTTAGTTACCCCAGAGGAGAGATTGCAGGACCTTAAGTGCTCCTCCCACTTGTTCCGCTTGTGAATGTTGACCTTGTTCCGAATATCGGTGTTGAGTTCCCTAATACGGGGATCACCGGGATCGACCAGGCGTAGCGTGTTTGTTTATTTCTTCTTTTTGTTGCTGTAACAGCTAAATATTTAATTCACGGTTTTATAAAACTAATTTATGAACAGTAATTATTTTGAAATCTATTTTTTAACACAATTCAAATGTTTCAAATAATAACGCTCAAGTATGCATAAATTATGTAAATTAGAATAGAAATAATAATAAAATTTCATTTTTTGATTTCCAACTAATCCACCACATAAACAAAATGACGTCCAACTTCGATAATTTTATCCTCGACTTTCACCGAGACTTGTTTCTTTTCTACATCCAATACAAATGTACCCTCACTGAGTAGACTTTTGCCCTTTTTGTAGTCTTGAAATTCTGGTATTTGACGTGGCCCAAGCACTGGATCATTATAACGCCAAATTTTCAGGGTTGATAAGTCGGCTGGAAGAGGAAAAGAAACGTATATATTAATTAGAAATAAAAATATGAATATGAATATTTAAAATTTGAAATGAATGAGAAATGTTTTTGAAAATTATGTTTAAAAAAAATTACAATTAAAAAATGTAATTTTTAATTTAAGGAAATTATTTTTTAATTAAAAGTGCCGTCGAACATAGCAATTCCAGCAATTTATTTTAACATTTTTATTTTTAATTAATAAATAATATTTATGATAATAATTATTTTTAATATTTTGAATTAGAATTATTACCCTGAAAAATAATTTTAAATAATAATAAGCATATTTTATAAGTGTTTTTTTTAATTACATGTTTAATAAATAATAAACAAAATTAAAAATAAAATTTTTAATTAATTATAAACTATTAAAAATACTAATTTTGGAAAATTTTACTAATCAATATTTTTATAATGTTTAGTTAATAATTAATATTAAAAAAAAATAATTTTTAGAAGCTTTTTCAGGTCACTGTGCAATAATAACATTAATTATTTTTCGAGCTGTGTCATAACATATTTTGATTCTGGTTTTTCACTTTTCCCAACAACAAAATATGGTCTGATACTGCTGGAAAAACTAATTAATAAATTTCAAAAAATATTATTTTTAATTATTTAATTATGTTTAAAAAATTATATTTTTAATTAATATCAATGTTAATTTTTTTTAATTTATAATTAATATTATTTAAAAATATTGAGTTTAATCCATAATTAATAGTATTAAAAAATTATAGTTTTATAATATAATTAATCTGTTTAAAAATCGTATATTTGACTAATAATTGTTAATATTGAGATTTATTTCCTAATTTTTTTTTAATTTTTTTTTTTCAAATAAATAATTTACCTTTATTTTTAAATTATATTCAAAATTAATACTTTGAGAAATTATATTTTTAATTAATAAATTATGTTTAAAAATTTATAATTTTAATTAGCCAGTGACCTTTTACATAACTTTTTTAATTAATAATTATTATTTATTAAAAAAAAATGTATATTTTTAATTAATAAATAATATTTGTTTAAATCACATTGATCATTTTGAAAATTATATTTCAAATTAATAAATCATATTTTGAAAAATTATTGTTTTAATTAATAATTAATATTTTTAAAAATAATAACAGATCCTATCATAGTAAAGCACATTTTTTGGCAAAATAATTTTTTTTTTTTCAACATAGTTCAACATAGGTGATACAGTGATTATAGCGACCCTCCAACTTTTCGATAACATATTTGTAGTACAATTTGTCCTTTGCTACAAAATAGGAATCAGTTTCGGCGATCATCTCTTCATTCGACGAAAATTTCTTCCCAGCGAGCATCCTTTTGAGATCTGAGAACAGGAAATAGGCGCTGGGAGACAGATCTAGAGTATATGGTGAATATGGGAACAATTCGAAGCAAAATTCTTGGATTTTTGCCATCGATTTCACTGACTTGTGGCACGGCGACTTGTGGCACGGCGTCATTGTCTTGATGAAATGGCATTTTCTTTTTTTTCAAACACGGAAGTTTTTCAGCGATTTCGTTCTTCAAATGGTCCAATACCGTTATGTAATAGTCGCTGTTGATGGTCCTTCCTTTTTTAAGGTAGTCAATAAAAAATTTTCCATGCGCATCACAAAATAAAGACACTATAACCTTGGCATCCGACTGTTGCATTTCTCCACGCTTTGGAGTAGATTCATCGTGTGTTGTTCACTCGGATGACTGTCAATTGGACTTCGGTGTGAAATGATGGATCCATTTTTCATTCATTGTCACATATGTGACGCAAAAACTCGGGTTTTTTACGCTTGAATATCTTCAAACACTGTTCCGAATCTTCAACTCATCATCCTTTTTGCTCAAAAAAGTGAGCTCGCACCCACTTTGCACAGAGCTTTTTTATACCTAAATATTCGTGGATGATATGATGTACACAGTCAGTTGATATCTTCAGAGTGCCTGCTTTTTAATTCAATTTCAATTTACAGTCATTCAAAATCTTTTGTGGATTTTTTTTTTGGTGTTTTCGTTGGTAACAACCTTTTTTGGGCGTCCACTGCGTTCACCGTCTTCGGCGCTCATTTCACCACGTCTAAACTTAGCATACCAATTCTTAATGGTTGATTCTCTTGGGGCAGTGAGCCGGAAACTCGTTGTCAAGCCAACTTTTTGTTTCAACTGTTTTTTTTTTCTTCAAAAAGCAAAATTTTATCAACACGCCAAATTCCATTTACCCATTCCTTTTGACAATAACAAAAGTTGATTCACTCAAAATGCTATAATACATAAACTAATGACCCAACAGCTATCAAATTTATATACGCGTTTTTTGATAGTTATTGCTAACTAAAAATAATTTATTAAGTAAACTAGTAGCGCCATCTATGTGTCAGGCCAGGGACTTTTCGATTGACCTGCTTTATTTAACTACCAATTCATATTTTTGAAAATAATATTTTAAATTAATAATTTCACTTTTTTAAAATATCTATTAAAAATGAACTAAAATTTTTTATTCATAACTAAAATTTATAAAAAATATTATTGCTAATTCGTAAATCCTATATTTAAAATTACTTTGAAATAATAATGAGATATGATGCCGGTTCTAAAATCTTTTCTTAACTAAATTCTTGAACCGTTTCTCAAGTTCGCTTCATCGCACACACTCACCTTTGAAGTTTATAAGCTTTGCAAGCTTCTCAGTTAACTGCTTCACTGTTTCGTCTTCGCAAATAATAGTGTTTACTTGAAATAAACCAGAACGTTCTATAGGATTGACCAATTCCACCGTTACATTCGGCGCTATAGCGAAAATTATGAATGGTGAGCCAGGACGCACTTCCTCACGCGTCTTTTCGGGCGCCGTAGGATCATCAGTATATTTGATTTCAATATTGTCCACCTTTTATGAAATAAAGTTAACATAAATTAGAATAATTTTTTTTTTTAAACAATTTTTCAAAATCACTTACATCCAATGTATTCTTCAGATAGTCAAGATTGTTGAGCAGCACTTGACGTTCGTCGAATTCCAAATTGATAGCGAGCGCATCTAAGCCCTTGCCACTCTCCACCTTCTCGCGTATCATTTGTGCAAAGGGCATGACGCGCTTCGTGAATTTTTTCAACTCCTGCTTCTGTTGCAAAGTGGACGCAATAATTTTATTTTCAGGAAACTTACCATCTTTGGTGTACAACTCGCGCATTGTATCCAACACACAGCATTGCCATGGTGGATAAGTTTTCGCCACCCACACCAAAGCGCTATTCGGTTTCGCGCTGGTCGGGTCGACGGCCTTCTCTTTGCCACCCTTGCCTTTAACTTGCAGTAGATTCTTCAAGTTGAGACGGAACGCATGTGCCGCCTCCATGAGATACTCGGAACATTTGATATTTATCTCATTGATTGGGCCAACTTCAGGCCAACGCGCATGCACGATGGATTTTTTATTGCCCAGCAAACCCCATACATGGTCGGCAACGTGCGGACAAATTGGTGCCACGAGCAGTGCTTGACGGCGTATGAACTCGAGTACTAAATCCTCATGCATACCCTGCGCGCCACACAGCTCGCGATATTTATCACGCGTCAGCTGCAGCTCATAAAAGCCCGTACGCAGCGCTTCTTTGAACAACATTTTACGGTAGTTCTCGTCAGTTTCACGCGTTTTCAAATTCATTTCGCTAATAAATACTTTGTCGTTGAATGTGTTAGCAGCACCCTTGCGCAACAGTGTGCGCGACGCTAACATCTCTTTCACCCATTCAATAAAGGTGTATAGGCGTAGAATACCAGCATCTGCTGTGCTCACAACAAAGTTGGCATCTTCAACGCTATCACCGGAGTCCGCGAGACAGAGACGCGTGCCATCCGCCGAGAATTTCTCAACAGCTTCGTAGAGCGTGAGGAAATTTCCATCAGATTTAGACATTTTCGCAGAGTTCAACAAGAGATGACCATTAACACGTGTGCCCAAAGGCCACTTGCCTTCATCATTCGGCCAAATGGCGGCATGGTTGTACAACATAAATGTCAGATGGTTGTTGATCAGATCTTTACCACTCACACGCAAATCCATTGGATACCAATACTCGAATTCACGACGTAGTACGTCGAGCGCTGCTTTCTTCACGGGCAGCTTATCGGTGTATGGTGTGTCTTTGAAGAAAATGTAATCCCAGACCTCAGGTATCATATCGTTTGCCGTAATGCCTAAAATGTTCAATATTGGTTGACTTATGAAAACTGTAGCTAAAATTATGATTTTAATTCTTACCTAAAGGACTCGGTTTCTCGCCTCTAAAGGAGCCGCTTTGCAGCAAATGCACCACTGTATAGAAAGCCATATAAATAGTGGAATCAGACAACGATTCAATGAGCCACTGCTGATCCCATGGCAGTTTTGTACCCAAACCATATGTGCGTGAGCAGGCGTATTCGTGTAACCAATTCAAACAGGCTTCGAAATTATTACGCGCCTCTTCGTGGTACACTTCCATTTTGCTGAGCATCTTTTTCGCCTGTGCTTGCCATACGGGCTCGCCATAATTCAAATACCATTGATTACAGAGCGCAACTACACACTGATCACCGGAACGTGAAATAATTGTCTTCTCTGGTTCGTAGTAAATTTCAGCTTCGTTGGCAGCCACCAGTTTCTTCTGCAAATCTTTCTTAATATCTTGTACTTTACGTCCAGCGAATTCGCCAACTAACAGTACGCCGTCATAGAAACCTGGAGATATGTATAATTATTAAATATATTTTTTTTCTCTCAAAATATTTCATTTTCAATTACCTTTCAAGTAGCAAAGTTCCTTCGCTTCCGCCAATTTATCCTTGTCGTTTTGTGATTGTATCTTCAACTTTTCGTAAGCATACACCGCACATGTCTTCCCCAATGTGGGTACTTCAATGATCGGTACTGGTTCAAATGGCAGAACCATCTCATCCTTGATGCTATATTTTTGCCGGAAAGCTTCTTTCTTTTGCAAATCTACCAATGCAGCATAATCGTCAGGAGAATCAGAAGGCACAGATGTTACAACCCCCGTGCCTTTATCTTCCTTAATCGATAACATTGGCAGTGTATAGATGATTTTATGTGATGTCATTGGTGCAGCAAGAGGAGTGCCTAGAAGATCTTGTCCTGTCAATTCAGCAATTTCCACCACTTTGCCTTCTTCAGCTGTAAAGCCTTGATAGGACATATTCCGCGCGGCACGACGTGTACTAATCCACACCTCATTGCTACGTCCAGTTTGCCAGGCAATGTATTTTATATCGGGATGCAACCAACAATTCGTCTGGCCGTACATAGTCTCGGGACGAAGTGTAGCAGCTACCAAGTAAATGGGCGCATTAACAGTACTAAAAAAAAAGTACAATTTTTATAAATAATGTGTATACAGTAAAAAAAAAATTCTACCTCAGTTTAGTCGGTTTTTCGAGAACCTTCATTTTAATCAAAGTATATTCCTGTGGTCCCACACCTTCACCGGTTGAACGATCGTGATCCATACATGGCTGACCATCTTTGGGTGAGTAAATAGTGTAACGCTTGCCGTACATAATTTTGCCGCGATTTTTCAAATGCAGAAATTGCCAGCGCACGAAGGAATCGAAGAAGGGATTTGCATCCGTTGTAATGAATGTACGTCTGAAGTCGACCTAAATAGACAAAAGATTAATACTGTTAACATTTAGTACCGTTATTAGTTTTTAATCATTACTTACATGTAAGCCCAAACTTTTCAGGTCCTGTATGGCCAAAGGTGGAAAATAGTTCAACCAATATTCAGCTTCGGCAAAATTTTTAATTTCCTCATCCTTTAATCCAAGACTTTGCATAATCTGCCACTGATATTTGGCGGCTGCTGTTTTGGCTACAGCTTTACTCTTCTTACCCTTCGATTTATCTTTAGGTACTTCGCCTTGTTGTGACTCCTCTACAACAGTCGTCGCTTCTTCCGATGGAAACTTGGGTGGATAACCAAAATCTTGCAGTTCACGTTTTAATTTATCGGCGCATGCTTTAATAGGCATGCCGGTACAATGGAAACCAAAAGGCCATAGCACACGTTTTCCTTTCAGACGATGATAACGCACAGCAAATTCTGCTTTAGAAAGTGAGAATGTATGACCCAAATGGAGACGACCATTCATATAGGGAAATGGGAATGTGACAAAAAATTTGTCATCCAATTTTTCTCGTCGTTCTAATGGTGCATCCGTTTCATGTACATGTTCACTCTCCCAACGCTTTTGCATATCACGCTCAATTTGTTGTAGGTATTCCACCTTGAATGTGCCCTTTCTCTCGACATTAGCCTATAATTTCATACAGAAATTTAAATTCACATTAAATTAAATAAAACATGAATCACAACTACATGCAAAGTTGGCGGTATTGCATCAGCTTTGGTACACTGTGTTGATGAAACCACTTGTGATATCTCTGTTAAAACTTTTTGTTGAACTTTTTTAATTAATTTTTATACACAACACTTACCATGTTTTTATTTTTAATTTCTGGCTATTTGTTTATTAGTTTCGAACAAAATACAATCCAATTGGTATTGAATATACAAAACGCCAGCAAAGAAACTAAACTGCAACGTGTTCCCGGCAGCAGCTGTTAAAAAACAACAAATTGACATTTGCCAAAGGTTGTATGCACATAGTTGGCAACGCGAAACGCAAAGGCGTTGCGACCGTATGTCGAAAGGGGGTTTTCATTTTGGTAATATTTATTCAAATTTTTTATTAAATCAAAAAAGATCAAAGATTTTCAGACAACCAAAATTAAAAATTTTTCCATTAATCTGAAATATATTTCGCTATTTGAGTTGACAAAATCTGCCTTAAAAAAGTCTATTATTGGTTAAATTAAATGTTAACCAAATTTTTTTTTTAATTTCTTTATCTTAAAAATTTTAGTATGTATTGTGGTGAGTTTTGAAGTATAATAAAATTATGCGAATTGCTAAGAGAAATGCAGTTTTCAAAAAAATTGGCTCATAATTTAATTTCTGGAGAGAATAGAATTTCAATCTTCATAAAAGCAAAACGGTGAAAACAAAATTCAGGTTCAAATAATATATTTATTCCAAACATTATTTTTAAGTTAAATCATGTAAAGCGAGAAAACAAAAATTAAAATATAACATAAATCGAAATTTGTGGGATAATTCATGTGAAATTGTCACCGAACGAGGTTTGGAGCGAATAATGCATAATAACTCATTGCCGTTAATTAAAGGATACACAATTAATAAGACAAAAAGAAAATGAGGATACCATGTTTTGAAATTTTTAAAATTAATCTATCTATGTTATTGATTAATTGAAATACATATATATGACTTCAGTTAGATGAAGCTGTTTTCCGAGCAGTTAATCCAAAGTTTTGGCAACGCTTCGAAAGGCATATTCGAAACTCGAAATTCGGTGACGTTTCGCAAACAGCTGTAATCAGTAAAACATTTTTAAACGTTGGAGTAAATTTTATTAATATTTATTGGCTTTGTGTGTTTAACAAAAACTTTAACATCCTTTAATACTATAAACATTTAGAATATTTTGATACGCAGGAAAAAAAAGAAATAAAATTACAAAATGTCTTATATGCTACCACATTTACACAATGGCTGGCAGGTGGATCAAGCCATAACAAATGAGGAAGATCGCGTCGTGGTAAGATGACCAGTCTGAAATTTCTAGAAATAGTTTACAAAAATCCTTTTTCCAATAAATTGTTATTTGTTTTATTCAAGGTCATACGTTTCGGCCACGATTGGGACCCAGCATGCATGAAAATGGATGAAGTTATGTATAGCATTGCAGAGAAAGTGAAAAATTTTGCTGTCATCTATTTGGTGGATATAACTGAGGTGCCCGATTTTAATAAAATGTACGAGTTATATGATCCCTGCACTGTGATGTTTTTCTTTCGCAATAAACATATAATGATCGATTTGGGTACAGGTAATAATAACAAAATCAATTGGCCGCTGGAGGATAAGCAGGAAATGATTGACATTGTTGAAACAGTGTATAGAGGTGCACGTAAAGGTCGCGGTCTGGTCGTATCACCAAAGGATTACTCCACAAAATATAGATACTAAATAAAAGTATATAAATATGTTTAACTATAGAAAAAACTAATTGCTAATGTCTACAATTAAGTCTGTAACCAAATCATTTGATGTTCTATTTATCAACTAAGTAGTTTTAATAAATAATAAATGTAATAAAAACTGTGTTTTCATTTACTTTTTAATTTGGTTAGTGCTAAAGCTTATTTATAGTTCTTTGCTGTGAGTAAGTTAACTCAGTTTAAACTCACTCAGACAGTAATTGAACCCATCACTTCCATTCAATGTACTGAAGCAAATATTCCGAATGGTTTATGCTATGTTGAACTCACTTGTATAAAAAAAGAAACGGAATTCGTAAGCTAATTATTTCGGCAGTTTATATTTCAATGAAGACAATCAGTATGCAATTAACTCAACTTCCAATCGCCACCTTCCCGTTCCAGATACACATAACTTGTGTAAAAATAAAAGAAACACAATAAGCCTCAATTTTTACAATATATGTAAGTAATAATTGTTTATTTTTCACAATTTTTTTTATTAATTTATTAATATTACCCTTTGTTTTCTTACTTAAGTTTATAGCGCTAACATTTACATAAACTCACGTTTACTTCTTTTTTGTTTTGTTCGTTTGTATGTTTTTTTTTGTTAATTTTTTGTTGTTACATTTAATTATCTTTATATTCATTTTTATAACATTTAACTAAATCCAATAACATATTTTTTTCGCTAATAACAATTTTAATTTTCAATAGGATTTCGTATTATAGACTAATTTCACATTTCATTGCATGTAATACTTGTAATTTTTATGTATTTTACTTTTTTGCATGGTCGCTTTTAATTAATTTTTAATAATTTTATTTAAGCTTTTATTACTCAAGAGCTTGAGCATAACAAAATATGTTAAATTTAATAAGCAAAAATAAAAAAATTTAAAATTAAAATTAAACACAAATAAATTATCCAAAATAGAAATAGATAAAAAAAATAAAATAAAACTCAATGAAAAAAAATAAGTGAAATAACAAAAAATAAGATAAATATAAATAAAAATTATAAATGTAATAAATAAAAATAAAATAAATTAAAACTAAAATAAAAATAATAAAACAAAATGAAACAAAAAATAAGATAAGTAAAATATAATAAATAAAAATAAAATAAAATAAAAACTAAAATAAAAATAATAAAACAAAATGAAACGAAATGAAATATAAAATTAACAATTAACGTAAATAAATAAAAATACATATAAAATAAAATACAATTTTATTAAATTGAATAAAATTGAAAAAATTAAAAAAACTATAAAATGAAAACCAAAATCAAATAGAATAAAACAATTAAAAAATTAAAATAAAAGTAAAGTAAATAAAATAAAATAATAAAATGAAAAAATAAAATAAAGAAATAAATAAACAAAATTATAATATGGTAAAATAAAATATAATGAAAAGAAAAAGAATAAAATAAAATAAAAAAAATAAAAATAAATAAAAAACATATAAAAAAACATAAATAAAAAAATAAAATCGAATGAATTAATTATAAAGGATGATCCAAGTAAAGGTAATTTTTTCAATAAACTTTTTTGACAGATCACGTGTGAGTACTGTCAAGCTGTGATGTTATTTTTGTTCAGTATTGTTTGGCATTTCATCGTGAAAAGACTTACGTCTGAACAACGTTTACAAATCATTTAACTTTATTACGAAAATTCGCGTTTTCTAAAGAATGTGTTTCGCGCGCTTCACTCAACCTTATGACCAACATAATCGGCCTACTGAGCGTACTATGTGCAACACTATCACCCATTTCGAGACTCAACATTCATTACTGGATAATATTCGACCGAATAGACTACGTCCAGCACGCAGTGAAGAAAATGTAGTTGCCGTAGCTGAGAGTGTACACGAAGACTGCGGAGAGTTGATTTGGCGCAATTCGCAGCAACTTGGACTGGCGTATGGAACCACTTGGTGCATTTTACGTCGAGATCTTAAATTGACAAAATGCAGTTTGTGCAAGAACTGAAGCCACTCGATCTTCCAAAGCGACATCACTTCGCTTTATAGAAGAAGTTATAAGAAGATCCGACGCTTGCGAGCCAAACTTTGTTCAGTGATGAGGCCCATTTCTGGCTCAATGAGTATGTAAACAAGCAAAAATGTCGCATTTGCGATGAAGAGCGGACTAAAGAAATTCAAGAGCTGCCAATTCATACAGAAAAAACCACGGTTTGGTGTGATTTGTGTTCATATTTCTTCAAAAATGATGCCGGACGTAACCGTTAATGGTAACCGTTATCGCGCCATGATAACCGACTACTTGATATCTGAAATTGAAGCTCGTGATATCCACGGCATTTGGTTCCAACAAAACGGCGCCACTACCCGCACATCGCATCAATCAATGAATTTATTGAGAGAACATTTCGGTGAGCAGATAATTTCACGTTTTAGGTCGGTCGTTTGGCAACCATGATCGTGTGATACCACGCCGTTAAATTTTTTCCAGTCGGCATATGTAAAGTCGGACAACCCCCTTGGATTCAGGCTTTGGAGAAAAATATTACGCGTGTCATTCGCCAGTTACCAGTCGAAGTGCTCGAACGAGTCATCGAAAGTTGGACTCAACGGAAGGACCATCTGGAACGAAGCCGCGGCCAATATTTGAAAGAGATAATCTTCCGAAAAAAAAAAAAATGCCAAACAATGTTCTTTCGAATGATAATAAACATCCCTATTAAATTTGAAATTTCTATGTTTTTTTCTTTAAAAAGGTAGGGAATCCCGAAATGGGTCTCCCTTTATTTTATTTTACATCATTTTATTATGTGAAATAAAATATAATAAAAATAAAAATCAAAATCAAAACAAATATAAGACTAAAAATAAAAATAAAAGGAAAATAAAAATAAAATATTATAAAGTAAAAAAAATAAAGCATAAAAAAATTAAATAAAGTGGAATAAAATAAATAAAAATTTATATAAAGAAAAATATAATATATCAAATTGAAAAAAAATAAGTAAAAACCACTAATAAAATCTGAAAAATAAACTTGAAAGAGTAAAATAAAATAAAATTAAAATAATATAATATGAAATCAAATAACATAAAATTAAAATGTAATAAAATATAATAAAATGAAATAAAATTATATAAACCAAATAATATAAAATTTAATTGAATAAAATGAAAATAAAAATATTAAGTAAAATATAATAAGAAATAAATTTATTTACGAACTGCACTAACTGGATAGTTTTGTGAAAACTTTTTGCGCCTCCCAAATCTATAATTATAATTCTTTCTGCATTAATAATGCTTTGTACAAACAATTGTTTGCCAGAATATTTCCATTTATATTCATGTATTACGCAACAGCTTATATGATGAGCTATTAATTTCGTTTTATTTTAGTTTTTTATGCCATTTTATGCCAGCATTGCTTTAACTTGAGTTAGTACACTTTCATATATATATTTTTTTAAATCTATTTTTAAACATATTTATTATTAGTTTTTTAATTATCTAATTTCAAGATCTTCAACATATTCATACTACAATTAGTTCAGCTATATTTTTGTAACTTTTTTGTATTTTTATGCCACTTTGTATCACTATGTACTAGTTTTTTTAAATTTTTTTTATAATAATATTATTATTTTTAGTTTGATTTGTTTTTTTTTTTATTAATTTGCTAGTAATGATCTTCAGCAATTTTTAAATTACAATCAATCGTAATTTATTTTCTCTCATCATAACATAATTTTTTTTTTTAATTTTTTTCATTTAAACTAGACTAGAATAGTAACAATTTTTCACCTACAGTACACAATTTTGCGATTAGTTTCGAAAGTACATACATACATTGTGCATATATTTGTATGTGGAAATGTTTTCTGGAAGTTAAATTCTCTAAAAGTTCGTCGAAATGAGTCAATAAGAAAGGAACTAGCGAAGTGAAGACTTTTTAATACTTATAGTATTCAGTTAGAGTTAGCGTGATTGAAATATTGATGAGGTATCAAGTAGAGCACTTTTTTCCCCATGCAAGTTTGACGTTATAAAAGACTTATGCATGTATGTATATATATGCACATGTGCACAAATGTATGTAGGTTCGTAAACGCAAACCGTTATCTTTCTTAAAATTTATATTAAATTTTTTTATTTTTTATTTTTTTTTTATTCACTATATACGCGACACGAAGGTACCAGTGTGTTGGCTTTAGGGACATATGCACTTTTATATGTACATATGTATTATGTATGTCTCAAGAGTATTGAAAAAATATATAAAATATTATTGCTATAGATGCATATCATTTTCTATATATGAATACATGTGTGCATTTGTTTCTTACGTGTGGTGAGTTTTGAAATTTCATAGAAAAATACGAGTCATTATTTGATGATTTTTTTTACAATTTCTTAACAGTTTTGGTTTGATGTTCTTTTTCTGTGGTTATCAAACAGTATTTAAATTATTTTTGTGAAACTTTTTTTTAAGTGTGTAATGTACGTATGTATGCCACTATATAGTAGGTGGGTTAAACTAGGAATAAATTTTGTACAAAGTATAAATTATATACTAACTACTACATAGTACATACAAATATTATGCATTAAAATGTGGAAAATTATGGCGTGAGATGGAAAATTATATACTTACAACAAACGTAATTACTTACATAATTAACATAATTAAATTCAGTTGTTGTCTGCACGTTTTATATACATTTTCTTGTATTTTCTTGTATTTTTTTATACTGATTTTCCAAATGAATATCAGTACTGTTTTGCGTTATAGTTTTTATAAAAAATTATTATTATTATTATTTGCAATAATATTTCAATTAATTTTTAATGCGATATTTTTCTATATTTTTGAAATTGTTTTTTTTCATCGTTTTCATAGTTCGTTTCAGTAATTTGGTTTACGTGCGTTCACTACTTAATTTATCTACTTATCTAAAAATTTACATATGTCTGTATGTATGTAGGTTTGTATGTTTGACATAAATTACATTTTTTTCTAATTGATTTAAAGTTTTCCAGTTTTTTGTGTTTTTGTTTGTTTGTATTTTTTTGCTTGTTTTGTTCTCAGGTATATATGCACTTTGGGTGGGTTTGAAGGAAGGCATGAAGAGAAGTCCTAATTGTTTCTATTCATAGTGTGGTATATACATATACATACATATATTTTTTTTTATAATTATTTACATTCATAGTTTCTTTTTACTAACCATTTGCTTTGGCGAAAAAAAATTTAATAGAATACTTGAAAGGAAAAAATTAACTGAAACCTTTTCGAAAATGTGCGTCTTTTGAATTTTTTTAGGCACAAAATTCATAAATAAATATTTGCATTATACGTATGAGTATATATAAATAGTATACATATGTATGCCATTGTTATGCTCTCTGAAACGCTTGCGTTTTATTGAAAAATTTATGGTTTTTTTTTTTTTCGTTGAACTTAAAATTTTTATTTTATAAAAGTTTTTTTTTTTTATCAATATACTCATATATGTAATTTGAGAAAAAAATTTGTTTCTACACGCTAGTAGTCCCTAAAGTTGTTACATTTTCTTTTAGATTCGTAGAAATTTTTTTTTTTTTTTTTTTTTTTTGGTTTTGTGTTGCTTTCAAGCTTGAAACAGAGTATCTAGTAGAATTGAAAAAAAAAAATTAAGAGGTGATAAACGGAATCTGCCAAACATTATAGCAACAATTATTTAGAAAGCAACACGACATCGGTAGGGCATAATATCGTTGTCGCCAACTAGTTTCTAAAACGGCTTCAACATTGAACTAAATCCAAAATTATTTAATTAAAAAATAAAATTTTTGTAACTTTTATTGAGATGTAATGAGTTAAAAAAAGTCAAAAATAAAAACTTATTTAAATTGTAATAGTTTAAGGGAAATGACGTTCTCTAGTCGAATCTCAAAACCGCTTTTTTAAGTTGGCCGGAAACATAACTCAAAATCTTCAGAAATACTACATTATCTACAGAAATACGTAGAATTTTTTTTTATCTTGCATAGGTTTTTTTTTTATTAATGACTTTCGAAAATTTTTTTAGGCCAAATTGTTACTTCTTCCTTTAGAGACCGGCCATTTTGTCAAACATACCTACATATATTGAAAAAATCTTACGTACTTCTGTAGTGGAAGAAGTAGCTATTGCTATTTACAAGCGGAAACCGTTCAACAACTTACTAAAGTGTACAAATTACAGGAGCTGTGTGTCCGGTCGTGGTTCCCGAAAAAATGGAGACATCCTAGGGAGAACGCTATATAGCCGCCATTAAATTAATTTTTCTTAAAAAATACTTATAAGCAGTTAATTATATGCACAATAAATGCCTTTTGTCAAAAATCAGATTTATTTAATAGTTTCCCGAAAAAAAATCTCAAAAAAAGGCAAATTCTGTGACCCTTTAGAGTGGCATAACACCTTAAGAATCGTTTTCAAGCGAAAGAAAAATTGTTGGTGCAGCACGAGCAATTGGAAATTTAATTTCAGATTTTAATTGACACACATATCTATGTATGAGCGGGCGTATGACACAAATTTTCGAAATACAAATGCCGAAATACGTATTACAGACACGACAGAATTCCGAAAA
The DNA here is from genome assembly GCA_030068015.2 of Neoceratitis asiatica. Taxonomy (NCBI): domain Eukaryota; kingdom Metazoa; phylum Arthropoda; class Insecta; order Diptera; family Tephritidae; genus Neoceratitis; species Neoceratitis asiatica. Next base: position 32,287,422 of record CM061524.1, read on the forward strand.
GCAAACATAATCGAAACACAACATAACCCAGAGAGTAGCAAATATTAAACTTTTTTGCATTAAATACAAATTTTAAAACGATCATTAAGGAATACAATTAAAAATTGTGTTCCTAGGGTGGTCACATAGCGAAATTGAATTTTTTTGACTGCGAAAAGATTGATATAAAAATTGCTGTGCCTGAAGTACCTTAAGATTTGATGATAAAGTCGTAGGAAATGCCAAATTATGATGCGAGAGTGGCACATTCTTCCCTGAAACCTTATCTAAAGGTTTTGAAAAATTATACCAATAATAATATGTTCAGAAATTTTGTAGTAAAGTTTTCAACTGCAATGATATAACATTTTGATGTGCAATATCTGTTATTATTAGAAGAAAATAATCAGAAGAACTTATTTATTGAAAATGGCATTCTAATCAACACATTTAATTGGATTTCGTTTAATTTTATTAACTAAATTTAGTATATTTTATATTTCTTTTTATTTTATACACCGAAAATGCCAGTGATTGTAAATGTGTTTGTCACAATCTCACTAAAGTACCAAAGTAGCCTCATAGCGGGAATTCTATCTAAGTAATACTGTAATAATGGTTTTTTTATTGTTCAGTACAAAAAGTTTTTGAAATTGAATAAATAACATTATGGAAAAATGGTTTTAACTAAAAAACCCGAATATCGAATGTTTGAGTTAATTCAAACGTAACCTTAGTTTGTTCTTCTTCTTTAATTTCGCATCCTTTACAAAGTATAGCACCCAGCGAAACGTTTGACTCCTCAACTAAAGCAGCGCTGTTAGTATAGAATCCCCCTAAATGTCCGATATGTTTTCGGAAATCATAAAGTTGCGGTCGAACTTTTTCTTTTAACCACTGAAATGATTTTCGGCAGAGCTCCTCCTCCAATTTGATATTTTTCCAAAACAAAAAAAAAAAAAATGGAGGGACCTATAGTTTATTCTAAGCCACCTCCGAACGGTCGATGGATTTTTATGAGGAGCTTTCTATTTTTTGTCGGAAATACATACTTAGGACTTGACATTCTCTGCCGAGGAGCGATCGCAATTAGAAAAATTAATATTCTTGAATTTTGGGGCTCGAACTATGGCACCATCCGAATTATAGTAGCAACCCCTCAGCTATGGCATAAAGCTAGTTTAATTAAACAGTTATCGATTGGCATAAAAAGGATAGCTGTGATTCAAGAGTTTAAGTCGCACTAGAAGGTTAGTGAATTGGGATTTCAGGAACATTATGATTGGTTGGTTGGTTGAAATGGAAGTTTTAGGACGTAACCGCCGCAGGCAGTCATTTCACCCCAAAGCTTTTACGAAAAGCTTGTTTGACTTAATGAAATGCTTTAAATTCTTATATCCTTAAAGTCAATGGCAGATAGGACTTTTGCGCTACGTTTCGTGATAGATTGACAGTGGCGTCTAAGATGAACACATGCAACTCTACGAAACTACCCTGATAAGCAACGCTGGCGTCAACGTAACGCCAAAAATTGGCCATCTCTAAGCTTTTTACGCGAGTTGATTATTCTTTGATTTTAATTAAAAAATTTTTCGATTAATTTTAAGGCCAATACAAAAGAATTTAGAAGACGAACTCCAAAACAAGTTCAATACTTGCTCAAAATAAAGAATGTTTACCCTTTTTGATAGAAAAATAATAAATTTGATAAAAAAAATAACAAAGAAATATTCTTTGTCTCATACCATTGGCGTTTGTCGCTTTGCTAGCAAAGTTGGAAATGTCACGCACGCAGTAAACCCTATCCGCCATCGGCTTAAGGGTGCAGCTCAAAACAATATGGATGACTTGATGTTTTGATCGACTGAAGGCCGAGCACTAGCAAAGGTAATTAATAATGCAGAGTTTTGTCGCCCGCTCTGTACAAGCTCTGCGCTCTACCACATTTGAATTGTTCCAGAAAAATTATGAAATAAATTAGTTGGAAATGTCGCGCAACGCAGCCCTAAAGTCCTATCTGCCATCGGCTTAAGGGTGCAGCTGGAAACGCTGAATGATTTGATGTTTTAATCGACTGAAGGCCGATCACTAGCAAAGGTACACGATCTGCAATCTACCACATTTGAATTGTTCCAGAAAAACTATGAAATAAATTATTATTATTTATTTCTTATGAATATTTTAGACGGTTGTAGTGCAGTGGTAGCAATAATGTTTGAAAAAAATAAAATCAAAATTTTATTAACTCCTTTGGCTTGCAGCCAGTTTTGAAAGAAAGCCGGCCAAAATTTTTATCTCGCACGTAAAAGTGAAATGACGCATTGAATAGCTTTGATATGGACTAACCTTTAAAAAGCATAATAATGCCAATTATTATACATTTTTATTATGCAACCGATATCTAGCATTAATTCCATATCTATTTAATTACATCACACCTTGTCTAGTTTGAGTTAGTACACTCGCTCTCAATCCTTACCCATAAAGTAAATTTTAAAGCTTACATTTACATATTATGATTTTATTTTTACTAAAACTTGCTTTTTTGTTGTTGTTTTTTTTTTTTTTTTCGATAAGTATGCACATATTGTGGGTCTGTATGTATGAAGTATTTTCCTATCAAATACATATAACAATTTGAATCGCATAAATTGCGCACGAAATGCTATTAAGTTCACCCGTTTTTGTATTGTGATTTGTATCTTCTCTTCTCTTTGTTTCTTTTTTTTTTTACTTTCAAATATAAATATTTTTTTATTTGATTTATTTTATTTTTAGTACTAATTCACTTAGTTTACGATTTTATAGTTCTTCCTATTTTTCTTATTCCTTTTTTTGTTTTTGTTTTTTTTTCCTGCAAAATCTGATACATACTAAGCTCCTGTAAAAAGTTTTTGTGTCGCACAACACAGCAAATGCAATTCCTTAGAGCCGGGCAGTCGTCGTGTAGTAGCTCCTAACCAGCGACACACACAAATGCGGTCTGATATTTGGTTTCTTGTTACCGTAGGTTTCAAAGCGCGTACTCTTGATACCCTCAACTGGGTTGTCTTCAAGTTTTGGTTAACTCAACCCTTTTTACAGTATGAACGTTGCGCTTTGGTTCCTAGCTAGAACAATGTTTCCTTCGACCATTTCCGATTGCTACCTGTCGTGCTCGTTGCCCGCGAACCTTCACTTTTGCTATGTGCGCGTTGTTCGTTGTTCTCCGATGCTGACGAACTATCGGAGCTCTCATCCGTTGGCAACTTTATAAGCGGCAATTCCAACATAACAGAACGACAAGCACGCTCCTCTTCGTCACGTGTATTTGTCTCATGTGTACTTAAGTTTGTAGCACTTCTACTCATAACCACCACACTGGATGAGTCTGGTAGTTTATCAGCTGTTGTTGTGTTTATAGAGCTGGCCCCCGTGCTGCCGGAACCGCGTAGTATGAGATTTTTCAGTGATGCTGGCATACAAATATTTGGCTGTCGCGTTGTCGATGTGATGATCAACGAGTCGGAGACTGAGGAGGCACAAGGGTCATCATAGAGTCTGGAGCATGGCAGTTGTGGTTGTGTTTTGTTTGTTTGATTTTTCGTAGACTTTTGTGTGTCTGCAGCAGTGTAACGGTGGCTGGCTGCACTTGTGCCAGCACTGAGACTGCCACTCGTTTTATTATTGTCCGTAAGCGGACTAGAGCGGCCAAAACTAACGACTGTATTTAGACTGCTATTTTGTGTTAGAGTCGCTGAACCGCCACCACCACCACCGCCACCGCTGCCACTGCCACTTGGACCTTGCCCACCCAAATGACCGCCACCACATAGTTCTGTATTCAGCGTGGAGCAGGTGTCATCTTCGGTAGTAGTTGTGGCTGTAGTTGGTAGGCTTTGTGGATCGCTATACTGTTGCAGCAATTGAGCACGACGCGGATGACTTGGCGAACCGCTCGTGCAGATAATCGAACCGAAATGCGTTTCCAACGGCATTGACTCGGCAATGGTGGTTGGTGTTTGACTACCGCTGCCGGTGTGTTGAAACTCTTTGAGCGGGTGACCGATCAGTGCGACACGATCGCTTGAGGATACACTTATTGTGCGGTGACGTTGTAGTAGTGGACGTCGTGCGCGCGTAAGCTTTGAACCACTGGCTCCCGACATGCAGCTGGCGCCAAGACTGTAACGCTTTTCGATGGGATATCTAATTGGCTGCGTGTGGATGTTGTGAGCAGTATTGGAAACCTCAACACTCGATACGACAGCACCCATATGCGGTACAACAAGCGCTACATTATCTTGCGTATTTGTGGGATCGTGTTCGCCAAAGCTAGCCTCATCGCTATCACTGCTCAACTGTTGCATATCCTCATCTGTGTCAGCAACACTATCCAGGAACACCGAGTCCTCGTCAGCTGAACGCGCTTCAGAGTCTTGATACTCTATTGACGAGATTTTAAAGGAACTAAGCGAAGCGAGCGGTGCTCGCTTTTCTACATTGAAGAGTGCTTTCGCAGATATGGTGCCCAAACTACCGCTCCCGTTTAGCTTATCCAAACTAATAGGCGTGCTATCGATGCTAATGCTACTCGAGTTGGCGGTTATAACAGCGGCTGCCGCTATGGCCGCAGCGGAACTAGTATACGGAAAATTATTGTTATTGTGCTCTTGTAAGGATGGCGGTGTCATCTGCTCGGCTGCATAGTTTAGGCGTTGCAGTTCGACTACCGCGACCTTGCCACGTAGACTACCTCGGGAATCCTCCGTCGGCGAATCGGTGTAATGAAAACCATAATGTGTAGTTGTAGGCGTGGACCCAACTGTTTGTAGTGGTGGCTTCAGTACGGTACCAGTGATGCTACTGGAAGCATCGGTGAAACCAATCAAACTGCTAGGCTCATAATGCCTCTGATTGTAGGGGTATATGTCGACAGTGTCGGCGCTGATTGAGTGTATCTCTTGCTTACGTCCTGCCTGTGCACTCTCCGGATCATAGTAGGCTATACTGTGCTTACGCACAAACGTTTGCACCTCAGTTGGTGTAGTGGCAGTCTTCTTATCGCCACTAACCATGGTGTTTGTAGTTCCAGTCTTGCTCTGTGTTGTAATAGTGGCTACGTGGGTTGATTTCTCGGGCAGTGTCCGTGAGCCTTTGCCAGTTGCCCTTGCTTGCGACGTAGAAGCCTCATTCGCATGTGCTTGCAATTGCTCGTACAGACTGCGCTCTGACGGACAAGGCGATGGTTTCGGTGTTGGCTGTATAACCTGTATATCCGGATAGTAGTAGTCCCAGTTGTCGGTACTGGAAGCGCGCGAGGCGGTCGATAGCTTTCGTTGAAGTGTTGGTGGCAGATTACCCAGACCTAAAGTGAATGCCGAACAGCGCCGCTCCAAATATGAGCTTTCAGTACTGCAACATGTCATCGCGCTGCTCCGACGTGAGTCCTGACCCTGTAGAGAATATAAATATTCATTAGGTTGTGCATATTATTTGCGAGGTATAACTCACCGCCGGCGGTACTTCCAAGAGCCCACGTTTACTTTTCGTTGAATCAGTGCGTTGTGGCATATCTGGCAGTTCGTCATGTTGTGTGCCACTACGCGGATAGTCGGTACATTCTAGCTCATCCTCGGTCTCTATAAAGTAATCGTCGTTGCCAAAACTACTGCCCATAGGATAGTTACTAAGTATGCGTGATGATTCGGAGCCACTTTTTCGGCGTCCGCCCGTAAAACTACCCACACCGGAAGTGGCTGAATAGGAAAATCGACGAGGTGGCTCCAGCAGGCTGCTGTAGCCACCGCCACCTGTAGTTTCATAGGCAGGAATATCTTATTGGAATTAATGCTCAATTCAACACTACTTTTTAATGGCAATACACTTACCCACTGAAGAGAAACGATAACCCCGATTTAGCATGGGAGGTGCACTAACATTGCCCAGGGATAACATTCGTTGTCGCCGATAGACGATTGCATCATATTCATCCGGGTATATTGACATGCCAGTTGCGACCATGGCCTCATGAATTTCACGCTCCTCCTCCTCCTGCATACACACAGCGGCTACAGCAGCCATTTTGGGATCCTAGTAAGACCGGAAGGGATTAAGATTTAAAGTTCGTGTAAAGGGATAGAGAAAGTAGTCAGAAAACAGGTTGACGAACTTCAAAGCTTCATAAAAAGCTTATAAACTGACTGTGAGTTCACCCACTATGGCCCAGGGATATTTTCAAAACAGTATTGCAAACTTCTCAAGCAGCACTCACCTTCAGAACCTTCAATGTCTCATTGGAACTACTGCGACTCTTCCAAACTATAAGGAACACCATTAAGCCGAAGAAACCGCTAAGCGTCGCGGCAATACGTACACCAGTCATCACGTCATAAGTGGCATAGAACTCCTCTTGTTCGATTCTTCGTTCAATTTGACTTTTATTGTGTCGCCCACTGCCCGTATAGATTCTATGTTGTCCATTTGTGCCGGCGAATACGGAAGCGGTACTACAAGTTTTAATAAATTAATAAGAAAATGGTTACAAAAACATAAAAAATAATTGTAACGGTATTCCTACCCAGTCGTTGTATTCGTAACGGCGGGCGAGGCATTCTTCCCGTTCGTTGATATAGTAGTGCCGTTGTTGACATGTATTGATGGTGGTGGAGGAGGTGTATCATTAAATGCAGTAAGGGGCATTGCCAGCTTGTCCCACATATCCGTTGCGGCGAAACGTGCTGGCTTACCGCCATAGATAATATTATTGGCATTCGTTGTGGTTTTTATTGTTGCTCTTGATGTAGCAGTCGACTTGGAAGCCTTTGAAGTGGAAGAACTCGTTGCTCTAGATGACCTTGAAGTGTCTGTTGTTGATGATATCGACGACGGCGACGAGGCAACGGCACGTCGTGTAATCTTTGCCATCTCTAAATATACATGTTCTGAAATGAAAAAATATAGAGGATTTTTTAATGTCACAGTTTTATGGCAAGGAAAAAAGGTAAAAAGGTAAAAGTCGGTTGTGTGTTAGTTGGCAGGATGGAGAAGAATGACAAAAATTAGCCCAAGTGGGGGAAAGTGTTTTGCAGCCAGCAGCAACTTCTTTTCATATGGTCCTGGCCGCTGAAAACTTTCGGTTAGTTCAAGTATCGCTTTGGTAGTTATAGAATATTAAGTTGAACCACCGGAGGATTACAAGTCGGACTTGGATCACGCAATAAAAATCAAACTCCTTAGCCTCGAATAAGCCGCTCACGTTCAATGGAGATCATATAATAGAAAGCTGACTTCTATATATCGGCTGACCTTGATTAAAGTAATTTTTGGCTTTCGTACGATATTCTCTAAGGTAGCTGTTGTTATATGTAACTGTTCTAAGCTCAGTAGAAATCCTTGCAGAGGAAATTTAAAGGGTGTATTAAAAGCCATTCGAAGCCCACAACGTCCGAGGGGTTAGCAGTGCGCTCTGATATTCGAAAAATCAGGCGTCGAGTAGTGGTCTGGCCAACATCCACAAAAATAGAAATTAATTTTAATAAAAAATTAACTTAATTTTTCCAATTCCAATATCAACCACTCCGAGTGAATTTCTGGCAGGAAACAAAACCCTCCTCATGAAAATCCACCCGCCGTTCGGAAGTGACTTAATATAAACCGGAGGTCCCTTCCTTTTCTGGGAAAATATTAAGACACCACAAATTGGAGCGGAGTTCTACCGAAAATCTCTTCGGCGGTTACAAAGCATCACTTGTAACCATTTCGAGATTCTCTACATTAAGAAAAAAAAAAAACGGAGCCAATTCAAATTTAATGGGGAATGTTTATTATCATTCGAAGACTATTTTTTTGGCATTTACTTTTTGAAGATTATCTATTTCAAATGTTGGCCGAGGCTACGTCTCCGATGGTCCATTCGTTGAGTCTAATTTTTGATGACTCGTTCGAGCATTTCGACTGGTAACTGGTAACTGGCGAATGGCACGCGTGATGTTTTGTTCCAATGCCTGAATCGAAGCGGGATTGTCCGCGTAGACTTTAGCCTTTATACCTACAGGAAAAAGTCTAACGGTGTGATATCACACGATCTTGGTGGCCAACCGACCGGCCCAAAACATGAAATCATCTGCTCACCGAACTGTTCTCTCAATAAATCCATTTTGTGGGAAGTGGCGAGGTCTTGTTGATCCCAAATGTCGCGGAGATCAAGAGCTTCAATTTCAGGCATCAACTAGTCGGTTATCATGGCGACGCCGTGACGGTCGCCATTGACGGTCACGATCGCACCGGCATCATTTTTGAAAAAATATGGACCGATGATTCCACCGGCCCACAAAACCAAACCGTTGTTTTCTCTGGATGGATTGGTAGCTCTTGAATCTCTTCAGGTTGCTCTTCGACCCAAATGCGGCAATTTCGCTTGTTTACATATCCATTGAGCCAGAAATAGACCTTATTGCTGAACAAAATTTGGCTCGAAAACGTCGGATCTTCTTGGAACTTTTCAAGAGCCCATATAGCGAAGCGAGAGCAGCTTCAGTTCTTACACAAAATGTATTTTGTACGATTTTAATTTAAGATCTCCACGCAAAATGCGCCAGTACGTCGATCCGAGTTGCTGCGAACGGCGTCTAATCCATTCTCCACGGTCTTCGTGTACACGCTCAGCCACGGGCGCTATATTTTCTTCCAATAATGAATGCGTTTGCGAATAGTACGCTTAGTAGGCCGTTTATTTTGACCATAAGTTGAGCGAATCACGCGAAACACGTTCTTTGAAAAATTGGTGCCGAAAGAAGGCATTAGTCTACTAGTAACTGGCAAGAGCTCAAATATGCTCTAGCTCGGGTGGACTTATAACCTCATTCATTGCTGAAGTAGATGAAGGCAAAGAAGTAATGGAGACCCAATTTCAGTGGAGTTTTCCGAAGGTATCTAAAAATATGCGGTCATGATAAATGAATTTATGCTACCGTCCCCAGAGGATAGGCAAAAGATATGTTAAGGCATCAAGATCGGATCGGATCACGGTTAAATCGAAAACTCGTTCTTTTCGATTAAGCATAACAACCTATCAATAAAGCGGAACGGAAACAATGTTTTCCCGCCTGCTCTACATCGATTTGGGACAGATCTTGAAGATAGCTACGTAACTAGTTTACACATCAAATCTTGATGTGAATGTTAAATAAATGTGAGCCAATTAGTTTGTTACTTGACTCTCATTACTACGCTCAGAGAGCACTTGTATAGAATTCCAGATATTTACGAAGAACTTTAGAACATGCGTAATATGAATATTATTCGGAAGTTCAGTATTTTCGCAGGGACCCTCCTATGACCAACCATCCTACCACCTTCACAGACCTAAACTCAGATGTTTAGCTTCTCAGATTATAGGCCATTTGAATTCAAAGTACATTTAAGATATGTTTAGAGCTTAGCCATATATATTTTAAGAGAAGCTAGCCCTAATTGAACACTAAAACAGCTTCGAACAGGGTAGGAAAGCAATTTTACCAAATGAGTAATTAAGGTAAAAAATTAAACTAAAAAAGTTAATTAGAAAGTGTTATAGCGACGATAAAAAATTTAAACAAATATACACACACGCATATTCAAACTCTTTGTACAACAAACTTTTCGTAATACCAGCATTGTTCCCTTTATATACCAACCGCTTTTTCACACTCCTCCATACATTATACAGACATTCTTTGAAAGTATAAATTTCTAACTGACATTGTTTGTTTTAAGTTGTAAAGTAGATGACAAGTGTTTTGTTGTGAAAATAATAAGAAGTTCTTTAAGTACAAATATATACACACATTTGTATGTCAGTATAATGAAGGTACCCATTAGGAAATTTTTGAAGTCTTGCCGATTTTCGGTGTAATTTCGATTGAGAAAAAAACACGAAAATTTTTTTGTTGGTGTTACTTCTTAATATTTAAGTTTCAAAGTGCTATTTCATATCTATTACTCTTCTATCATAATCCTCAGAACGAAAATATACGAAAACTGATAATGAAAACCTTTATTTCCAGAGGCACACAGAATATTCCGCTTCGTGGACACAGATTAACTCTGGTACTTTTCACGCAGCTGTGGTGAAGAATGAAGAAAATTTCAAAACCAACTCCTACAATGCTGAGATGCATGACAAAATTTTACAAGAAAATTGCTCCAGCTGAGTTCCATGCTTTGTTTTTCGATGAGTCGCTAGATTTGCCAGGGCACGCTAATGAATATATATAAATTTAACATGTTTCCATTTGAAAACTAATCACTTTGTTAGGGATACATATAAACTATGAACTTGAGTTCATTTTTTCGAAATGAATGAAGTCGATTGATGCTGATTAGTCTCGGCTTTATATAAGAGAAGACCTCATAATGCTTTTGAATACTTTTAGTGAACTGTCAAAGCATTTGGCTTCGTAGCTTAGAATTTTTCATAAAAATGGCAAAATCTATGAGGAATTATCTCTTACAGGAATTTCATCCAGACAAATTCTTTTAAACAAGTTGAAAATATTTATTTCCAACATAATATTTCATATATATGTTATACAGGCGGATAATTGTGCTGTCAAGCTGTCATATCGTCGAGCTGTCAATTAGATGTGGAGAGCAGTCATAAATTTACCAAAAAAAAAAAAAGTGTAAAAATCGATAACCGTGCCAAAAATATGAGTTCCCCTTGTATTGTCAAAACCTGAAAACATTTGACAATTAGTTATGTTGGACTTTGAATTTCAATCAAAATAAAATATTGACGCTATATTCCCATTGATCATCGAGGTTTCGAGCACAAAATATTAAAAAATTATTTTCACTGTCAATTTCATTAGCCTGAATGGTTATGCTTTCGTTCGAATTATTGTATTTCTTCAATAATGTGCGTTAACTGGTGTTCACACAGGCATTTAATTAGCTAATTTAGGGGATTTATGCAATTAAAATAAGATTGTAAAACTAGTAGCGAATCGAGCACAACTTTCCATGCGAATTAAGTGTAATGAGAAGTTTAAAGGGTCTGTTCAGTGAGAAAACGAATATCATGTATCATGGTTTGATGATGAGTTTCCATCAACAAAATCCACAAAATGATTTTGAACGACCGCAAATTGAAATTGAATTAAATAGCAGGCATTCTAAAGATATCAACTGAACATGCACATCATATCATTCACGATTATTTGGGTATGAGAAAGCTTTGTGCAAAGAGGGTGCCGCGCGAGCTCACTTTTGACCAAAAACCACGACGAGCTGATGATTCGGAGTAGTGTTTGGAGATATACAATTGTAATAATCCCGAGTTTTTTTCGTCGATATGTGACAGTGGATGAAACATGAATCCATCATTTCTCTCCAAAGTCCAATCGACAGTCAACCGAGTGGACTGCACATGATGAACCCGCTGCATAGTGTGGAACAACGCGACAGTGGGCTGGCAAGGTTATGGCCTCTGTATTTTGGGATGCGCATGGAATAATTTTCATTGACTAGCTTGAGAAAGGAAGAACCATCAACAGCGACTATTATATAGTGTTATTGGACCGATTGAAGGAAAAAATTGCTGAAAAATGGCTGCATTTGATGAAAAAAATGTACTGTTTCAACAAGACAATATATCGTGCCTCAAGTCACTGAAATTGAGCTTCGACTTGCTTCCGCGTCCACCGTATTATTCAAATCTGACCCAAGCGATTACTTTCTGTTCTCAGATCTTAAAAGAATGCTCGCTGGGAGGAAATTTTCGTCGAATGTAGAGGTGATCGCCACAACTAAGGAATATTTTGAAGCAAAGGTCAAATCGTACTACAAAAATTGTATCGAGGTTCGAGGGTTGCTATAATCAGTGTATTACCCTTGAAGGGACTATGTTGAATAAAAAAATGAAATTTAAAAAAAAAAAAAAATGTGTTTCACTATGGTAGGCCGGGGACTTTTCAATTAACCTGTTACATATATATGGCGGCTTTGTTACCGAATCGATTTTCGGCAAAGCTTCTCCTTCAACTTGTAGTGTGCGCTTGATGCTTGCCCAATCAAAGGAGTGATCTACAGCTCAGTTTGAGAACAGATTGAAGAGCTTTGTGGGCTTTATAGTATAATTAATTTATTATTAATTTCCATTTATTTAAAAAAAAAAACACTTGCAATCAAAACTTGATTTTATGAAACGAAAGATTTTAAATTTCTTTATATGCCAATATAATTTTATTTAAAAGTTTGAAATTTACTTTTTTTTTTCAAACAAAAATTTTCACAAATAAAAAAACCGATTCGCCAGTCGTATGTAATTGTTTCGACTTAATTGAATGTGTGTGAACAGTACATCTTATAACTCAATTTAAAGCTTAATTGACATTTGCTACTATTAGATAGAGAATATTAGTAACCGTTACCATTTTATTTACATTTTTTATAACTCTGAATGCATGCATACGAGTATATATGCATTTTTTCTCTGTATGTATTCCCAGCTGGAATGCTTTTGAGGTTTTCCTTACAATAGTAAACACACTTGGTGTCAAAACTGTCGCCTCTTATTAAGAAACTTGCAACCGTGTACATACTCGTATGTATGTATAAACAGTAAACAGAAAATAGCGCATACAATGTATGATGTTCATTGTCGGTTGGTTGGTGGTTATCAAGCGATTTTGTGTGGCGAGAAAGAAGGTGAAACTGTGAGATGCATAAAAGACGAAGACACAGACATTGTCAACATCTCACAACGTGTGTCTTAAAAAGGAGGAAGGAAAAACCAATGCATTTACACATGCTTATATATGTTTATCTGTGTGTGTCTTGTGTGTGTCACTGTAAATGATAGCGTTTATGTTTTTGTTGTTTTGTTTTGTTGTCCTCATATGACTTAGTTATTTGTTGTCCTTGCCTGAGTAGCGGAAATTATACAAGACATAAACCTTTAAATACTGTAAGTGTTTTACAACACTTTTTTGGTGCTCTTGTGAGGGTGTGATATTTTGGGAGGAATTGGAAAATGTTGGTGCCTGTAATTGAGTGAAAATATTAAGGCATTATGAGAAATATTCGTTTAAAAAAGCTGCGTTAGCTGGAAGTCAGCCGTTGTCAGAACTCGAGTACAGACTGCTACAATCAAAACAAGTGTTTCTAAGTGTTGCATAGTTACTTCTAGGAGATAAGACACCTAATAACATGTATTGTATAATAAAAAGGTCTCAGCGGGGTTTTACCACTAGATGCCATTGATACTCTCATTTCGAGCAACAGTAATTCGAATATGTCACACTAATAAGTGTTTGAAAGCTGACATTTCATGTAAAATTTATGTTGAGACAGTTCCGTAAATTGTAATTCGTGTGAAAAATTATTTTCAATTGAAAATAAGTAGACTTTGAAAGAAATACGTTGTTTAATGCTTTAATACTATATAAAATGGTGAATGCCCTAGAGACACGTGTCGAAAATTTATATGGTTTACAGTGAGAATGCTGATTAGATCCCATTCTGGAAACATTGATTTTGATGTGATCCATTTTGAGGTTCCTCACCTTTTTAAAGAAAAAAAAATCACAGAAAAATCAAATTTAATGAAGAATGTTTATTACCCTTCGAAAGAACGTTCTTTGGCATTTACTTTTTTAAGATTATCTCTTTCAAATGTTGGCCGCGGCTACGCCTCAGATGGTCCATTCCTTGTGTCCAATTTTCGATGACTCGTTCGAGCATTTCGACTGGTAACTGGCGAATGACACGCCATGTTTTGCTACAAGGCCTGAATCGAAGCGGGATTGTCCGCATAAACTTTAGACTTTACATAACCCCACAGGAAAAAGTCTAACGGTGTGATATCACACGATCTTGTTGGCCAATCGACCGGCCAAAAACGTGAAATTATCTGTTCACCGACGTGTTCTCTCAATAAATCCATTGATTGATGCGATGTGTGGGAAGTGTCGCCGTTTTGTTGAAACCAAATGTCGCAGAGATCACGAGCTTCAATATGAGGCATCAAATAGTCGGTTATCATCGCGCGATATTGGTCACCATTGACGCTTAGGTTCACCCCGGCATAAATTTTGAAAAAAATATGGACCGATGATTCTACGGGCCCATAAACCACACCATACCGTTGGTTTTTCTGAATAAAATGGCAGCTCTTGAATCTCTACAGGTTGGTCTTCGTCCCACATGCGGCAAATTTTCTTGTTTACATAACCATTGAGCCAGAGCCTCAGGGGCTCGTCGATGAACAAAATTTGGCTCGAAAATGTTGGATCTATCTTCTTGGAACTTTTCAGGAGCCCATAGAGCGAAGCGATGTCGCTTGGGAAGATCGAGCGGCTTCAGTTCTTGCACAAGCTGTATTTTGTACGCTTACAATTTAATATCTCGGCGTAAAATGCGCCGTGTCGTTCCATACGGCAGTCCCAGTTGCTGCGAACGGCGCCGAATCGACTCTCCACGGTCTTCGTGTACACTCTCAGCTACGGCCGCTATATTTTCTTTACTGCATGCTATCATGCTGGACGTGGTCTATTCAGTCGAATATTATCCAATAATGAATGCTGGGTCTCAAGATAGGTGATGGCGATGCGAATAGTACGCTGATTGGCTCCACTATATTGACCATAAGTTGAGCGAAGCGCGCGAACCACATTGTTTACAGAACGTAAATTATCGTAATAAAATTGAATGATTTGTAAACGTTGTTCAGGAGTAAGTGCGTAAGTCTTTTCATAATGAAATGCCAAATAACACTGAACAAAAAATAAAATGACCTCCAGTTGGATCACCTTTTACAACCAATGCAACCACGATTTAATATCCATTACTGCAAACGCAGAATAATTGTGCATAGCTCAATCGATAACAATCGATATTCGATTGCATTTTATATTCGCTATTGAGTGCCAAATTAATGAAAGAAGAAAAAAGCCATTTACTGAGTCATACCTTTGATTTCTCTTTTTTGTCAACAACTTACTAAAGAAAAAAAAATGTCGTAGGAAAACTAGTAGAGCGTTACGCACCAAGCCAACTACTGCTATGAATGCGCTACTCCGGGTCTACTTCCCATTGATATTATGGGGTTGGTAAGACTACAAAAGGTGACTGATTGGATTATCATACTAATATAAGAAAGATAGGAGTAATATCACTGACTTCACAACTTATTTCAAAGTAGTTATGCCGGGCTTGTTTACTGGTAGACTCGATTAATTTTTATGGGTGGGTCAAAACTAGGTAGTAGTATGGTCGGTAGCGGAGTCCACTCAACGGAACTTGATTCATTAAATGCGCTGGAATCTGTAACAATAAAATCGGAAATAGCAGAGAATTTCCGCAGTTCGTTTAACGAGATGGCTAAGAAGTTCTTCCAGTTGCATGGGCACAGTAGCACACCGGGTAACGATATTGCGTACGAGCTTGCAGGCAAATCGCGTGCCTTCTACTTTCGCCATCATGGCAAAGTGTGGTATAAAATAAAGTCAAGAGAGCTTATTGCGCTAAAAAGAAAGAAGATATCTGCAATTATAGGTCTTCTCAAGGGGCATCTCCTACTGAGCAGACACGCAGCGAGGTTGGGCATACTATCAAACGTCTTCTACAGTAGTTGTAGATATCAGGAAGAAGCTGAAACCTTAAAGATCTACCTTTATGAATGTTCTCGCACTTTGATGGAGTAGATTAAAGTATCTAGAAGCAGCAGACTTTAGAGACAAGAGCGAAATAGCTGGTGCAAAGATATTTATATTCAGTCAATTTTGCACTTCCAGTTTAACTAGCGGATAAGAGTCATTATGATTTTCAGTGGAATCACAACGGACTCGTCTGGTGGCCTAGGTGAGCTGAAGCACGGAAATCAGGAGCTAAAGGACACTTTTTACGAATAAAATTTGCTATAAACACCCGAAATGGCATCGAATTACCTGTTGATAATCATTACGTGCAAATAAAAGCTCAATCATCTTAGCTTTTCATACGCATGCATTAGCTCTTGAAATTGGTTATTTTTCACTCAATTTAAGATAAAAATCCGCATCACTCAATCCTCTTTTGTCTGCCTAAGCATTTAAACTACTTAGAGAGCTTTCAAGTATAAACTCACATGCACGCTTTTGTAACCACTGAAGTGATTTTCGGCCGAGCTTCTCCTCCAATGTGTGGTTTTGCGTCTTGATGTTCTTACCAACAAATGAAGGGACCTACAGTTTATTCTAAGTCGCCTCCGAACGGCCGATGCATTTTTTTATGAAGAGCTTTTTCTCATGTTAAAAATACACTCGAAGAGTTTGATAATCCCTGCCGAGGGGCGAGTGCAATTAGAAAAATTTATGTACTATAATTTTGGATGTTGGTCGAACCTGGACTCGAACCCTGGTCTTCTGAATTGTAGTACGCAATGCTAACCACTCGACCACTGCGGCCGTAATATGAAAATTACCTTTCAAAATCAAATTGTCAAATGTTCATAAAACACATGACAATTGATCTGAATAGACAAAAATGCTAATATGAGAAAAACGTAATCGAATAAACAGCACAGCACAACACACTGCAAATGAAATTAGTCTCTTTGGACGTATATATGTATTGTATATACATATGTATACTAGTATCTTGTGAGCGTAAACAATTCGCTACTTTACATGTGAAAATGGTATACTTGTAATGACCACGTTGCTGACCTTTGGTTTCATCACAGCTCACACATATATATGCAAATATACGAGTACATGCATACATACATGCTAATCGGATTTTACATAGTTGACTGGGTCATTAAATATCTCTAGGTTTTTGTTTAGTTATTTCTATGGCCATTTTCAATGCTCTAACTTTAATTACGCTTGGGCTAATACGTGATACGATTACTAATGCCATGTGAATAGAGTTGCTCTTTTTTCATGTTTGCACTAATTGACACTAAAAGGGAGTTTAATAAAGTATCTGTAGAAATTTGATATATACATATGTATGTATGTGTGCATTTGGTACGTAAATATGTGTTCTTAGTGTACTTGACAGCTGATGATATTCGATAAAAATCTTTAATTCCTGCAAGCAGTGTCCAGTTAATGTTGATGGTTATTTGAGCACCCTTTAAGCTGCAGCAGCAGCATTTTCCACTGAACGCACTGAATGAGTGCGGACGCGAGTTGTTTTGTCCCATGAAGAGCCGGCTTCATGAATTCGCTGCTTGAAAGGCGAATTATTTCGCCCGAATTTCATGTTAAATTTTGCTGCAGTTATCTTCGAAGACTTGCCATTTTAGAATTAAGTTTTCAACCAATTTTTTTTTCAAACATAAACTTAACCATTTCTAAAGCTCAAACAGACAGATCTATTACCATTGTAATTGGTTTTCTTACAAACTGAAAGCCATTTCGTCCCCGAGCAGCTTATGGTTCTTAATGAGAACTTTTTTTCATGTCAAACATCTACGAACACTTGATAGCATTGATCTACCCTGCCTAGGAACGATGAGGCGAACAAGAGGATGTACCATCTTGGGTGGTCTCATTGGTTATTTCATCAGTGATGTATTCGCCTACTGTCCCTTTGGCTATATTACATAGAATGAATTATTCTTCTAATTAGTCCAAAGCGTCAGTTAATTCTAAATCGCTGCGTATGTCACTCGCTCTTCCTTCTACACATTTGATGTGGACTGGTTGAGTTGAACACTCTGGTTATGAGGCTAAATACAAGTTACCATAGGCATATTTTCTGTGGCAACTCCTCGTTGACTTCTGAGTTTAAGGAAAGGATATCCCTGTCCAAGTCTCGTTGTTCAGCATTTCCATTAATCTTTCAAATGATCGGTGGATCATGTAATTCCATTTGATTTTTTTGTACCGAAATTTACCAGGACATGAAGGATTATGGAGTGTTTAGATCAGATCATCGAAGCTGTTCAGGTATGAAAATTAGGTATGAACAGTTTTTTTCAATCTATTGATTGTACCGTTACCTCTTTAAGCTGGGAATATGCTATACCTGGCAGTTACGACTTTCAGTTTTTTTGTTGAGCGACTGGCTGACCTGAACGTGGTAAAGCGTGATCCAAGTATAGGTACTTTTTTCAATAGCCTTTTTTTGACAGACCAGGCGTGATTCTTGAGACCCAGCATTCATTATTGGATAATATTCGATCGAATAGACTTCGTCCAGCAAGCAGTGAAGAAAATATAGCGGCCGTAGTTGAGAGTGTACACGAAGACCGTGGGAGTTGATTCGGCGTCGTTCGCAGCAACTCGGACTGACGTATAGAACGACTTGGTGCATTTCACGTTGAGATCTTTAATTGAAAGCGTACAAAATATAGCTTGTGCAAGAACTGAAGCCGCTTGATCTTCCCAAGCGACATTGCTTCGCTCTGTGGGCTCTTGAAAAGTTCCAAGAATATCCCACGTTTTCGAGGCAAATTTTTTCAGCGATGAGGCCCACTTCTGGCTCAATGGATATGTAAACAAGCAAAGTTGTCGCATTTTGGACGAAGAGCAAGAGATTCAAGAGCTGCCATTTTATCCAGAAAAAATAACGGTTTGGTGTGGTTTGTGGGCCGGTGGGATCATGGGTCCATATTTCTTCAAAAGTGATGCCGGTGAGAACATAACCGTCAATGGCGACCGTTATCGCGCGATGATAACTGACTATTTGTTGCCTGAAATTGAAGCTCGTGACCTCCGCGACATTTGGTTTCAACAAGACGGCGCCACTTCCCACACATCGCATCAATCAATGGAGTTATTGAGAGAATACTTCGTTGAGCAGACAATTTCACGTTTTGGGCCGGTCGATTGGCCCCCAGAATAGTGTGATATCAAACCGTTAGACATTTTCCTGTGGTGATATGTAAAGTCTAAGGTCTATGCGAAAAATCCCGCTTCGATTCAGGCCTTGGAGCAAAACATCACGTATGTCATTCGCCAGTTTCCAGTCGAAATGCTCGAACGAGTCATCGAAAAAACTGGACTCAACGGATGGACCATCTGAGACGTAGCCGCGGAAAATATTTGAAACAGATAATCTTTGAATGTTCTGGGTTTTGTTTTTTCATTAAAAAAAGTAGGGAATGTCGAAATGGATTTCCCTTGAGATACAATTATAGCCTAAAGTAAAAAAACATATGAGGAAGAACTTAGATGCTTACAACTTGTGCTCACAGATATATCTACTAATATATAAAAGTAAGAAAACACATATTCATATGCGAAATTAAGAAATAAAATAAACTTTTCTGTTATTTCGTATTAAAATTTTTATTTGCAAAATTTCTTTTCAGTTTACTGCTGACGTTCATTTAAATTTTTGATGCGGAAAATACAAAAAATGAGCAAAAAATTCAAATTTCGATTGTGAAACTATTAAGCAACTTTGCTAAAGGTCATACCAGCATGAAATTATTATCTGCCTAATTAATCAGGTATTCATACATACATATGTAAATTACATATGTGCACCTACGGCAATAATCTCACAGAGCCTACGCATTCTATTGGTACTCAGCTCGCATTTACTATGACAATTTGTCGATTTACTGTTACAATAGCTTTTGTTATGACACTTGAAAATTCGTTTAAGTAGAAGAAACACATTCAGTGAATGAGCATGAAGGGGTTTTCATCTTATTGTATGTATATATGTACAAATGTAATGTACGTGCTTAGTTGGAAACACAAGTACTTGTTTCTTTGTCTAATCATGTTTTATCAGTTCACTTCCAATTGATTGCACAATTGAATCCAAAAGAACTCTCACAAATACGTGCCATTTTTTGTTTGTTTTGCCCTGACAATTGTGAGAATGTAGATGATTTTTGGCATACAAATAGGCACATTTGTAGGTTAGGATAGTCGCAAAACCCGAAATATTTTATTTTAGGAAATATTAGGAATTTCGTTTCATTTTAAAAATAACTTAGATTCATTTTCGCCAAAATCACAAGTTTCTTTAAATTCTCACTTTATTAAAAAAAATGGTAGAAAATGAAGTTCTCAAAAAGCTAGTTTTCGTCTTACGCAGCCTCCAATGGCTTCTATAAATGAAATTACATAACAAGTCAATTGAAGCCCTCGGCCTGCCATGTTACATATAAATTTTTTTACCATAATTCATTTTTTTTATTCAACATAGTTCCCTTCAAGGGTAATACATTGATTATAAGAACCATCCAAGTTTTCGATACCATTCTTGTAGTACGATTCGTTATTTGCTGCATAATAAGTCTCAGTTTCGGCGATGAACTTTTTATTCGACGAAAATTTCTTCCCAGCGAGCATTCTTCTGAGATCTGACAACAGGAAATAGTCGCCACTTCATAGATTTTTGCCATCAATTTCACTGACTTGTGATACAGTACATTCTCTTGGTGAAATCGCACTTTCTTTTTCTTCAAATGCGGCCCTTTTTCGGACATTTCCTCCATCAAATAGTCCAATAATGCTATGTAATAGTCGCTGTTGAGGGTCCTTTCTTTTTCAAGGTAGTCAATGAAAATTATTCCATGCGCATCCCAGAATACAGACGCCATAACATTGCCAGCCGACTGTTGCGCTTTGGAGCGGGTTCATCGTGTGAAGTCCTTTCGCATAACTGTCGATTGGACTTCGAAGTAAAATGATGGAGCCATGTCTCATCCATCGTCACATATCGATGTAAAAACTCGGGTTTTTTTAAGCTGGAACATCTCCAAACACTGCTCCGAACCATCAACTCGTCGTGGTTTTTGGCCAAAAGTGAGCTCGCGCGGCACACATACCCAAATATTCGTGAATGATATGATGTACACGTTCAATTGATATCTTTAGAGTGCCCTGCTATTTCGTTCAATTTCAATTTTCGGTCATTCAAAACCATTTTGCGGATTTTTTGATGTTTTCTTTTGAGTGTCCACTGCGTTCACCGTCTTCGGTGCTCTTTTTACCACGTCTAAACTTAACATACCAATCCTTAAAGGGGGTTGATTTTCCTGTAGCTGAGCATTCATTGAGCTGAGAATGGAAGTGGAAAACTCTTTCTTCAAAGAACGACCCACTATTGTGACTGTAAGTATACCTTCCATGTATATATTTCATAAGTCCTTAGTTCTTGTCCTGACATACTTGAACCAGATATGTCTCATTATCTTGTAGTTGGATATGGATTTCCAACTGTTCTCAGCCATTTGTTCAAATTGTACAATATGTATATGAAGCTGTCTCCTGCCAATACCAAGCCTCAAAAGAGGCTTCTGACTTGGCCAATTCATCAGATTTTTGATCACCGAAAATGCTTCTATGGTCGGGAACACAGATTTAAGATAAGTGCACATAACCTGCCAGCTCAAAGGCTCAAAGCCTTTCTACAATTATTGACGGCGCTGGAATTTATCATTGGCAAAGACAGCAGTGCAATAAAATTCCACAAGCCCTTTCTATGCTAAGTATTAGTATTACTAGCTGAGTTTGGTAGACAGATAGAGTGGGAGAGAGATGTGGAGCTTCCTTCCGCCAGATTCGATTCAATAGATTTCTATTTAAGAACTTAATAGAAAAATCCACCATAAAACATATCAATCATAGAGCAATAGAAAGTAGTATTCTAACAAGAAGGTAATCGAGATCCAACATCTCGGCATGGCACAGTCGATATTAGCTTCGGTTAAAAAATCAAGTTTTATAAGAAGTGAAGCACAAATGCGATTTTTTGGGCAAAGAACTATGTGTGACAACACTGTTGAGAGTAAAGGAGGAAAGGAAGATAGAGGAGGATTTAAAGTATTGAAGAGATAATAAGCTGGCTGACGATATAAATGTTCCAAGATAAAGACCTCAATGACAGTATCATAAATATCTCATTATCTTAGTGAGAGTCCTGCCAGATTGCCAGACCAAGACAAGAAAAGTGTATTTCTTAATACCAATGTCAATACTTCCAAAAATTTTCTATATTTAAAGGAGTCGAAGAAACTGTTGAAGATGTAAATTTATATATTTTTTTTAAGGAATTGGAAGGTAAAGTCCTATCTCGACGAACAAAAAACTAAACTGTAAAAGTCGCTCATCATTTCCATTTTGCTTTTTAGTATAAACGCGTATAGCTTCGACATCCGAAGAGTCGGCACTAGGATTTTTCGTGAGAATATTTATATGATCCTCTGCGCATGGGCAACGTGAAATATAACAGGCAATGGAGCAATGATTTGTACGAGATATACGGTTACATTGACATAGTTCGTAGTCGCTGAACTATGACAATGTCGTCTGACATGGTCATGTCCGAAAGGATAAGAGTTTCGAAAGTATTCGATGTAGTAACCAATAATGGAGGCAAATAAAGACCTTCACTTTTGGTAGGATCAGATAAAGAGGGATCTGGTTTCATTAGAAATTTCCAACAGGATCTGTTCTTGTCCCGTCCATCACACTTCTTGTACAACCGTCTGAGTAGCTCCATCTTCCTAAGTAAGGGACCGGACATTCCATATTCATGCCGTTAAGTTGTGATGCTTAAACCGAACGCTTGTAGTCTTCGTAATCAAAAGGGGTGTTTTTACCCGAAATTTTTTTCTCATTGAAGTCTTCTTCCTTTTATTTGGTGGTTCCCAAACCCTGCGCACAACCACTCATATTTAATTGGGTCTTTGTGGGCTACCCACGGGATACTTGGCCTAAAACTGGAAGCCGTGAGTTGCTTGTAAACACCTCCTCTTATTATCTGTGGTTCTGGCTAGGGGTTGGAAAAGTCTCTTCCAACTTGGGAGCGAATATAAAACTTAACAAGTTGCTTATTATGAACGTATCATTCATTATATGAGCGACGAAGGAAACGTTTTTGAAAAACACGATTTGAGAAAGAGTTATGAGTGTTTAGGGACAGTAAATATATCGAGGGTTGTGTGCTACGAGATCTTGGACTCATGCTGGATTTGACTAAGTTAAAACCGGTGAGTAATCTCTAGCTAGATCTTATATGATGGACACAAGCACTATATTTCTGAAAGTCTTCAGTGCAAAGCTCACTACTTTGTTAAAAAATATCAAGCCTAGAGAACTGATGTGATTTTCTAGCTTTGTTACAATCGCCTGTCTAAGCGACTTAGGAAGAAGAATATTGCATTTTAATAACAAAAACTTTTCCTCTCTCATTCTCATCCACGATCACTCAAAATGATTAAAATCATACATTTACTCTACTCCATTCATTGATTTTAATTTCGTGAAAACTAAAAAAACTTTTCTTCAGAAAGAGAAAATCATTCCACTACACACTGCATTCCATTAAATTTTGAGTTTCTTTTTTATGACTTTTATGGCGCAAAGTATGCGAGTATTTTATGGCAGCCAGTCAAGCACAACCGGACAACCGGACTACTTTTAGCAACCAATGAGCTTTTCTTCAACCCCTGAGGGAATACGCTATGATGAGCTCATTAAAATATGACACAATACGAGTAAGCAATAAAATTCCGTACTTACGTAATGTAGCAGAATTAACAGTAAAGTTAACGGCTTATGCGAGAATGAAAACAAAGACAGGTACGCATTTTCTTTGTTGTTGGGAAACTTTTTATGGCGAAAATATTTTTATTAATGCAATGAGAAATATTTACTTGTAATACCAATCGATATACTTTCGTATATTTTTGAGGGATTTTTAATTATGTCATTAAAGGTAATAAGCTCAATTGACTTTTATTATATATTTTTGCATAAATGTTTATGTAGTAAGAACAAGTAATCAGATCAACTTAAGTAATAAAATAATGATAAAAATTGTTGATTTGGGTTAATGATGCCATTCAAATAGAGAAATGTCAATTTAATGTCTATATCACCAAGGGTTTTCAAAGAATTTTGTTTCTTAGTTTCGTTCTGAGTATCGTAGTACACCTTCGCGACGAGTTAGTGATATTTGCGATTGTACTATTGTCTAGTTGAAAACCGAGGTTGAGAAACGGACTACAAATGACCTCATCTAAGCCACTAAGTAGAACCGTTTTGCTCCCCAGCTAGTACCAAATACACATTCGCTAATATTTTGCTTCATTTGACGTTTTCTCGATAGTTTGAACACCGAAAACTTGACAAACTAGTTTCGCATTCTGGGAATAACCCGCTTAACTGCTTAAGCAACTGTTCGGTGCGACTACTGACTGCTCCACAGTGGTTCAGTTTGGGATTTTTTTTTCCTTAGTAGTATTGTTACGAGCCTATTTCAATGAGGTCGTACCAGAGGGAGATATGTTTTAGATGAATGGTCTTAAGTGGAAGTGTAAAGAGATGGTTAGCGGTATGAATGGACTAATGGAATGCAGCACATACGTTAGGTATGTCGAAGTCGAATCCGTTTAGGTAGAACTGGCTAATCCAAAGGGGATGCCACTTAGACAAATTAAATATATCTGTTGTGATGCCACAAAAGTAAAATTATCTTATTACTTCAATCAAGAAAGCACTTAGCGCTTGCCACAAATTTACAAATTCATCTGATTTCAATGTCTGTTAACTCCATCGTGTTATTGAACATATGTGATCCGAGAATTTTCATTCTTAGCCTTAGTACAACGGAAAGGGAATAGATGATTCTATCTCTTCTTCCAAAGAACTACGATAATACTACTTCTGTAGAATACCGAGTCTTACCGCGCGAATTCCCAACGGATAATATCTTGTGAAGACTCCCACAGAGTGGGGTAATTTCAGTCTTTAGATGGAAAGAAGCTTCTTTGACCTCCCACGATGTACCTTAGGTCAGAAGGATCTCGCAACCGCGCATGTTGAGGTGCCAGTCCAGTGAGTTTGTTCAATGTGCATCTTCCCAGAAGCAGGCTGTAAGTTCACAGAGGAGCGTTTATCTTCACTATATCCTGCATTAAACGGTGAAACGGTGGTGACGGTGACGGTGCAAGCTCAACAACATTGCAGTTTCCAGCAACTCCGCTGCGACCTGGTAGCCAAATTTTATTAATTTTGAAATAATTCGACGCTATGGAAAAAGATAACAAATATTCTTTCACTATTTTGGAGTTCACCACAAGAGAGCTCAAGGCCTTAACAGCCGATTGGTTACCTGAGTAAATGTTAGCTTGTTCCACAGAAATCACACTTCGAAGCAGTGTGTCCACCGTCTCCTTAATAGCAGTTATTTCCGCCTGATGATCTGGAATCTTAAACCCTCCACGTATGAACAATTTCTGACAGAGGACTCACGACTGACACGCCAGTCAAGTTTCCAAACATCCGTGAAGAAGTTAAGTACTCCTTTTCCCCAATTAATCCTTCCCCTCTAGTTTTTGCGTGGGGGGATTATGATGGAGAAGGAGCCACTCAGGTCCAGCTCGGAGTTACAGCAATCCAAGCGTGTGCGGATAAATTCGAGCCCCTAAAAGACCGCGGAGTGCTCCACGCTTGATCTAACCAACGATCCAGAGTCTCTAAGTTGCTGGTTAAGTAAAAGCTGTAACAGTAGCCACACCTTAATTATGACAGTATTACGGGTGTATCGCAGGACAACTCGAACTCTTCGTCTGCTATGAATGGCGGTTGGATTAAAATAACACAACACACAGAAAGAGAGTAATTGAAGGTGTTAGCAGGTGAATAAATTTAGGTCTTGAGGACAGCTGCTCGTATCAGCAGGTTCTGTGATATGATGCTGAATGGGGTACGTAAATTGATGTACATCACTTAGGATGTGCTTTCTTGATGTAGAAGAACTGAGCACATTAATATTTCACTAGGCAAATGATGTACAGGTGACATTAAAAGGTTCTCAGGACGGGGAGGCTTGTAGCTTCTTCATCTGTACATCGCTAGTCTTTGGTGTCTGAACTGTAGCGGCGTAGTTTATGACTGGCCGACTGATTGTCTTCTAGAGTAGCGAGCATTTTTTTTGTCTTTCTCCAGGTGATACCGGCTACTTTGCTGGCTGTCGAATGTTATACCCAGAAACTTGGTAATAATTTTGAAGTCATTGACTCTGACATTCAGGTCGAGCTGGTACTCCTTCATTCAACTAGTGAGGAGGGTCACTGATAATTTCGAAAATATAGCAGCTTACCATTGATACAGGGTTATCATATCCCGATTAGATATTGGGGCCAGACACCACTTTAAGGAACCTTTTATTTCGTTTTATTAGTTTGGATTTGTAATAAAGAGTCCTGTACATTGTTGAATGAGTCATGAGTGCTTGATAGTTGGAGTAGAGCAAAGGAATGATTTTTACTTTGTTGAAAAGATCAATTAAGTGAGCATCAATTTACTGTTTTAAGGATCAGAGATAAGCTTTTTATGAATTTTTGTGAGAAATTTTTATTTTCATATCAGAAATGCACTCGAAATTATTGACATTTCATATCGAGGTGTGACCGGCTTGTTCTCGAACCCATAACTTGACTACTGCTACAATTCCTTGCATGACCAATGAATGATCACTATTTCCCATGCAAAGGTCATCCTGGTAACAAACGAGGAAGTCATTAAACCGAGCGCCGAGAAGTTCTTAAAATTTTTTATTGAGCCCACTTGCCCCGCTTCATTTAATAAACCAAAGCATTATGTATGCACCATTGGGTACTTAACATTTTAATTCCCTTAGACAAATCACTAATCTCCAATCATGAATTACTAATGTTGGAGAATTCTCTAAAGTACTTTACATAACAAATGCGCTTATAACGGTTAGTGGCCAGAAATGAATGAATGAATGCGAGATAATTTTTGCCGGCATTACATTTGTTTCTCTACAATTATACACAAACATACATACATACATAAGTACATACATACAGGCATACTGACAAATCACATTTGTAAGCATGATGATATTGTCATTCTAATTGTTGCTTTTGTAA
Source organism: Neoceratitis asiatica (assembly GCA_030068015.2). Taxonomy (NCBI): domain Eukaryota; kingdom Metazoa; phylum Arthropoda; class Insecta; order Diptera; family Tephritidae; genus Neoceratitis; species Neoceratitis asiatica. The sequence goes on from CM061524.1 coordinate 32,314,222, forward strand.
TTGACATTCATTTTATATTTATGAGGCAATAATTACTTAATTGACTTAATCCCACTTGAAGTCATGCACAAGACAAGCTAAAGTATAAAATGTCGACACGTTCTTAACGTTCTTAACAAACCACCAATTAAAAAACGTTGGTCACATAGAGACAAACCACACGCCAAACGAATAGCCAATGGAGGTATCATCTGACTGTGGATCGAGAGGAGATTTTAATTTTGTGGTCTTACGAGTAATATATGCATATGTATGCACGAGAAGTGGCGCTGGCAACGCTGGATAATGCAGTAGTCAAGGCGCACAGTGGCATGAGTCAAGAAATTAGGCGAGAATAATGATTTTATAACAGCAAAGTGTGGAGGGAAGAAAGTTGAATAAAAAACTGTTCGGCCTGATTTCTCCCTATATATATATATATTGTATAGTGTGGAGCACTATAAGTGCTTAGAGGTCACTCTACTTAACCTCTATCTATTAATAAAAGTTAATCTTAAAAATCACTAAGAAAAATAGTCCAGAAATTTTGACGCTTAGCACTGTCAGGAGGAGTGTAATGGGCAGTAGTTCCGCTTTTGTGTATGTAGTTTCGAATTAACCATGGAAACTTGAGCAAGCCTTGGGCGAGCTACGGTATCCAAATCGTATGTAGCCTTGGCTTTCGGCTAAAAGAGAGGGAGTCTTAGTGAAGCCACTGCGACATATCCAATTTAGGGTCTTTTTACTGCGACAGTCCACCAGAGGCGCGGTTATGGATGCGTCGGTCTTGAGGCAAGTAGCTTGAGTGGCGAGGGGTCAGCGCTCCACCACGTAGAAAAATATAACAAAGCCTCAAATGAGAACTTCGACTAGAAATGTATTTAATGTCCAGTCTCCTAATTTGAAAAATACCACCGCCAAGCTAGTTGATGTTCTCGTACAACTACAGGCTGGTCCTTATGAAATCTACTACAGCGGCTATACTTATATAAAGGAGCGTAAATTTGGTTTTGGACTTGTGGTGGCAGAAAGAGTCTGTCCTTATGTCCCGTCTTTCATCCAGTTGGACGAACGCATCGCAACAGTCCACATTTAAGCAAAGCTATTTCACATATCGCTGATTTGCGCCATTGCTCCGATGGCAAAGATGAGCAATATGATCAAATTCGTATGGGGCGTACTTATGAGTGCCGCCTCGTTTGGTGACTTTAACGCCAGGGTGGGCAAAGAAGGTACATACCTTTGGAGTAACAGTGAGAAAATTATTCAGCCTTGATGACGAGAGATCCGCAAATGGGCTGAAGTTGACGGGGTTCAAGTCATGACTGCCTGTAACACCAGATTCCGGAACAAAAAATCTGTTAAGCAACTTGGATGTCACCGGATCGAAAACTAGACACACCAAACGGACGATATATCTCCAGTGCGTGCGCTCCGAGGGCCTAACTTGGAGCAGTAAGAATACTAAACGGTTCGAGCAACCAAACGATTTCTTATTCGACTTGCACTCCTGCTGTCTGTGAGCGCTCATCACCAACTCGTTATAGGCGAACTATGGGACGGCATTTTAAGCTCCCTACGTACAGCTGCAAATGAAACTATTGGTTTTCGGCAAGGTCAATGTAAGATTTGGTACGGGGAGGATTGTCGTACCACAGTGCGCGCTGTGTGGGAAAGATATCGAGAGGGAAGCAAGATGAATTTGCAAACAACAAAAAGCTAGAGGTCGAAATGCGTAAGAATAAAGAGCTTAAGAAATTGGTCGACAAGGGTATTGTTCAAAAATTCTACGAATGAATGCGGCGACTTACCGAAGATTTCAAGAAGTGAGCATAGTCATGTACGAACTAGCCATTGATGGCCAGAGTAAACTGAATTTATGAAGGGAAAACTTCTCTCTATTGAATGGCAGTGAAATGCAAAATCAGGAGATGGCGAGCCTGATTCCCAAACCAATGTTGGCGAAACGCATTTCATTTGCAGTTTCATTACACGGCCATGAAGAAGTCTGAATGCCATTTGCTCGCCTGAAGAAACACCAATCCATTGGAGTCGCTTAGCTTACCGGTTGAGATATTCTAATATAGCAGCAAAGAATTGACAATGTGGTGGCAAAAGTTTCTTAGCGACGAAGAATAGAATTTAAGTATGTCCTCTGCCCAATCCAAAAAAAGGGAGACTTCACGAACTGAGCCAACTATTGTACGATAAACCTCCTTAATATCGTAAATAAAGTCTTGCCGAATGTACTGTGTGAATGACTAAAAAGAAGCCTTGGCTCTTAGCAGTGAAAAATGGTCGAACACATATTCAAAAACCTGATTGGAATCGAAAGCTTCATAGGATAGAAGGTGTTTATTGCATCAGTGTCCAATCGAGGTCCGGTGTTTTTGGACGAACTATAAAAGGGGACCCTCACCTCTTATCACTATGGAATACCACACCTTAGCGATTGGCTTAATCAGTTAATTCTTTTTTTAAATCTTTCATTCAATATAGATCTTGCAATCTCACCACACAGAAAGCTAAAGCTCGTTGTGATGAGTATCAACTTTGGATGTTTGGTAGCTCATTTTGTTTGGTTCGTGATTATTTTCGAAGAACGCATATGTCTTTTGAGGTAGATTTCTTTCAATTCGTGAGAAATCATGAGGAACCTGTCTGTCAAGCTGGAATGTGATGCATCTTGCTTAATAAGTTCACCAAAACGAAAGTTTCACACACTTCCTTTCGAGCTTACTTCAAATAATCCACAATAATAATAATACAAATGCCATAAATATGAAATATTTAACTTGAAATAATTTTAGATTTTATTCCTACAATAAAAAAACTTCTAAAATATAATCAACTTTTCACAAATTTATTTTTTAATTTATTTTAGTGAACTTTCTCCGGTTAGATTAGCTAAAAGCGCTACTGTATGGCATATGCATTACACGACTCTAATCACAGGTGACACCAGAGGGCAATTATAAATATGCAAAGAACAATCAGCTCATTGTGTGGTCAATTATTGCAAATACTCGAATGAGTAGAAAAAGGTTGCATGAAAACAGTAATTAAAAGAATATTAGTAAAACAAGACATATATATTTATACTCACAAGGGTAGTAAGCAAGTAATATAGGAATTTTTATTTACGTATTTGATATTTAATATGATTTTTTTCCAGGAGGTCAACAATTTCATAAGAAATTCAATTCAAACAAACAAATAGGTCGTTCAGTAAAGCTTTTTAACTTATAAACAAAACAGAGAACCATTTTTGAAAAATTTTCGACACCCTTGAGCTCAAAAATTTGATATAACGAGTGATCCAAAAAAAAAAAAAAATTAAAATTTAATGGGGCATGTTTACTATCATTCGAAAAAACATTCTTTGGCATTTATCTTTTGAGGATTATCTCTTTCAAATGTTGACTGCGGCTACGTCTCAGATGGTCCAACCGTAGAGTCCAATTTTCGAAGACTCATTCGAGCATTTCGACTGGTAGTGCGTGATGTTTTGCTCCAAGGCCTGAATCGGAGCGGAATTGCCCGCATAGACTTTAAACTTTGCATATCCCCACAGAAAAAGGTCTAACTATGTGATGTCACACGATCTTGGTGGCCAATCGACCGGCCCAAAACGTGAAATTATCTGCTCACCGAAGTATTCTCTCAATAAATCCATTAATTGATGCGATGTGTGGGAAGTGGCTCCGTCCTGCTGAAGCATAATGGCGCGGAAATCACGAGCTTTTGTTTCAACCATTAAATAGTCGGTTAGCATGGTGCGATAATAGTCGCCATTGACGGTTACGTTCTCACCGGCGTCATTTTTGAAGGAATATGGAACGATAAATCCAAACGGCCCACGAACCACACCACACCGTTGTTTTTCTGGATGAAATGACAGCTCTTGAATCACTTCAGGTTGCTCTTCGTCCCGAATGCAGTAATTTTGCTTGTTTATATACCAATTGAGCCATAAATGGGCCTCATCGCTGAACAAAATTTGACTTGAGAGCGTCGGATCTTCTTGGAACTTTTCAAGAGCTCATGGAGCGAAAGGATGTGGCTTTGGAAGGTCCAGCGGCTTCAGATCTTGCACAAGCGTACTCGACGTGGTCTATTCGGTCGAATATTATCGAATAATGAATGCTGGATCTCAAGATGGGTGATGGTATTGCGAATAGTATGCTCAGTAGGCCGATTATATTGACCATAATTTGAGCGAAGCGCGCGAAACACATTCATTACACAACGTGAATTTTCGAAAAAAAGTTGAATGATTTGTGAACGTTGTTCAGGCGTAAGTCTTTCCATGATGAAATACCAAACAATACTGAACAAAAATCACATGACAGCTTGTCTCAACTCACTCTGACAAAGACAAGCTTATTGAAAAAAGTAGCTCTACTTGGCTCACCCTTTATATATTTATACAATAATCTAAAATAATAAAAATAATAAAAATAAATGGAGCTAAGTGTTACAGAAAATAAAAAATAAAAAACTTATGAAATAGATAATCAACTTCAACGAAACATCAACACCACATTGACCTGCTGGCTGTGCTGCTGCAGATTTGGATTGCCCACATTACTTACGTGAATAAATACTTATAAAATAGGCGAGCACGCAAGCAAGCAAACAAGCACGCAACCAGTGTCTAGACCAATTTATTTTATCTAAATACTCTGCCTCTAATTTCTCAAGCGTCACAGCTGCCAACTAGGACATTTTGCCAATTCACCCCGCATAATGTCACAATAAATTTAAATAAAATATCCAAGGCGGTACGGCAGACACCAGGGCGGATACGTAATATTTCTACGTAGCAATTGCTGCGGCAAAAGCTGTTTCGTGTGACTTCCATGCCTGCAGGGAATTGCTGACACACAAAAGAAAAAAAGAAATAATAGCAAAAATTAAACAACAACAAAGAGTGAAAATCAAGTGGCGGCGTAAATCCAAGTACATACACATAATAATAATACGTAATATTGTATAATAATCTTCAAGCACAATAATAGATAAAGGGAATTTGTGTTCATTTCACAGTTGCTCGAGCGCATTGAAGCGTTACAGCTGATATCTGGTATTAGCGTTATTTGTTGGCTGGATTTTCATAATGCCAAGATTAAGAGTTGTTAAAGCCAAAGTCAAATGGTTAGTCTTTTGATGTGTACAATGGAATAAAAAATAAAAAGAAAGTATAAAATGAAAATAACGAAAAATAAATTTCCATTAAATTTATTTTAAAAGTTACGTTTTCATGAAAAATTTTACGATTTTACTCATCACTATCGCATCATCACTATATTGGCGCTACTAGAATTAAATCCGTTTTATTAGTTAGCCCAAACTTTCAAATGATGCGTGTATAAATTTGGCAGCTATCCGACAGCCTAGTTTGTGAATTATAGCATTTTGAGTGAAGCAACTTTTGTTATTGTGAAAAAAATTAATAAAAAGGAATTTCGCGTGTTGTGAAAATATTGATTTTTGAAGGAAAGAAATACAGTTGAAGCAAAAACTTGGCTTGATAACGAGTTTGCGGACACTGACACAGGAAAATCAAACATCAAGCATTGGTATGCTAAGTTTAGACATGGTGAAATGAGTACCGAAGTCGGTGAACACCGTGAACGCCCTTAAGATGTTGTTATCGACGAAAATATTAAAAAACTCCACAAAATGATTTTGAATGACCGTAAATTGAAATTGAATGAAATAGCAGGCACTCCAAAGATATCAACTGAATGTGTACATCATACTATTCGCGAATATTTGGGTATGAGAAAGCTTTGTGCAAAGTGTGTGCCAGGCGAGCTCACTTTTGACCAAAAACAACGGCGAGTTGATGATTCGGAGTAGGGTTTGGAGATGTTCAGGCGTAATAAATCCGAGTTTTTACATCGATATGTGACAATGGATGAAGCATGGCTCCATAATTTCACTCCGTAGCCCAGACGACAGTTAGAAGTTGACTGCACACCATGAACCCGCTCCAAAGCGTGCAAAAACGCAACAGTCGGCTGGCAAGGTTACGACGTCTATATTTTGGGATGCACATGGAATAATTTTAATTTACTACCTTGAAAAGTAGCTTTAGTGGACCTTTTGAAGGAGAACATTGCCAAAAAACGGCCGAATTTGAAGAAAAAGAAAGTGCTGTTTCACCAAGGCAATACACCGTGTCAAAAGTCTGTGAAATTGAAGGGAAAAATTCATGAATTTGGCTTATAATTGCTTCAGCATCCACCGTATTCTCAAGATTTGTCCCCCAGCGACTATTTCCTGTTCTCAGATCTCAAAGGAAAGCTCGCTGAGAAGAAATCTCCATCGAATAACATATTAAATTTATGCATCCCAAGTAAAAATTATTGAAATGCTAAAGAAATTTTGACAAACAAAATCGAAAATTTCTAAAATTTGAAACAAAAAATTTAACATTTGAGAAATGAATAAGTATTGAGCGAGCATCGAGTTGCTCGAGCCGCTCGAGCTGCTTGCTCGAGTAGAACTCTAATTTGTATGTTTGTGCCGCTTATTCGCTACTCAAAGTCTTTCATATAAATGTCGCGAAGTAAATAAATTTAAAATTATAGAAAAAAAAACGTTGAGGAAAAAGTAAAAAAGTTTTGCTCAAAATGCTTGGAGAATTAACGCCATCACTGTAAATACTACACAAGCCTGCAGCATACTAAAACCGCCTACAGCCTACAGCAGCAGCGCCAATAGCAATGAAGGGAGGAAACCACATACAATGTCACCAAGAAATCTGGCCATTGATCGAAGTATAGAGGACAAAGTCTCCACTTCGGTAGGACCAGCATAATAATCGGATGCTCTGTGATGTGTACTCACGGTAATAGGGTGGGTTACTTCTCTATAGACTTCTGTCGGAGCTGTAGGGACATAGATGAGGAGGAATCAAAAGAGACCGACATAGCTTCTTCTGAATTTTTTTGCTTTGATTACCACTTTGGCCTTTAAATGATTTAGACGAAGTTTGTTAAATGTCAAAGAACATTAAAATAGAATAATGGTGATCAAAATTTACTTACTTCATTGATAAAGTGCGTTCATTGGATGTTGAAACTCATCAGGTTAAATGTAGATAACACTGGAAAAAAAGAAGTTATTAACTTATTTATTTTAAAATAAATAAAAAATTATTTTTATGTAGAGCTCCAGATACTCGGGTATCGAGAACTGCGAGCAGCTCGATGACCGCTCGACACTCGCTCATTGCTCAACTGCTCAGCAGAACAAAAAAAAATTAATTTTATTTGCCGAAATTTCTTTAGCAATTCAATGATTTTTACGTTTCGTATAAAGAAATTTAATATTAACACAAAAAAAAAGGTTCGAAAAAACGGCAAAGTGTTTGTCAAAATACACGAAGTGCTCATGTTCGGCTCGGAAACTTTTCGAGTAATGAGCAATGAGCAAGTTTGCGAGTATTCGCACTGCTCGAAAATGTTTAAATAAAATCTGGAGCTCCGAATACTTACAATATATTAATGATAAATGTATGTGCTCAATTGCTATGATTTTCCACATTTTATGGGTATAAAAACTGCTTTTTTATTTAATTCAAAGTTCAAGTGCCAAAATGTTTTTATTCCATTGAAGCAATTTTCTTTCCATTTAAAACGTCATCAGAAAATATTTATTTGCCATATTAAATTACACCAGCCACAAGCCTCAAGCAACGAGCAAACGATGCAGCAATTAAAGGCAAGCGTTAAGAGTAAATTGTGCCATTTAAAAATGGCACACCATGTAAAGACTCAACTCCTCAAGCGATAAAATTAAGAGCACCAAGAGTGGTGCCACGCCCACACTTTATTAAACTCCGTGGGTCAAGCAGACATATGTTATACACTCTAGAAATTAAAAAAGCCTTCCTCCATACATATATCGCCATGTGACAATACTTGTGTATATAAAGGGTGTTTTTTATAGAGGTATAGAACTTTAAGTTGCAATAAAACAACGATGGATTATTCGATTGACATGAATTTTATTTGTCCTAAATATAATCTTGTGGCATTACATTAAATATGATTACTGGCATATGACCGCCACGGCTGGCGCGGACGTAGTCCAATCTGGACGTCCAATTTTCGATGACTTTTTCCAACATTTGTGGCCGTATATCGGCAATAACACGGCGAATGTTGTCTTCCAAATGGTCAAGCGTTTGTGGCTTATCCGCATGGACCAATGACTTTACATAGCCCCACAGAAAGTAGTCTAGCGGTGTTAAATCACAAGATCTTGGAGGCCAATTCACAGGTCCAAAACGTAAAATAAGGCGGTCACCAAACGTGTCTTTCAATAAATCTATTTGGCACGAGCTGTGTGACATGTTGCGCCGTCTTGCTGAAACCACATCTCCTGGACATCATGGTTATTCAATTCAGGAATGAAAAAGTTAGTAATCATGGCTCTATACCGATCACCATTGACTGTAACGTTCTGGCCACCATCGTTTTTGAAAAAGTACGGACCAATGATTCCACCAGCCCATAAAGCGCTCCAAACAGTCAGTTTTTCTGGATGTAACGGTGTTTCAACATACACTTGAGGATTACCTTCTATACTCCAAATGCGGCAGCTTTGTTTGTTGACGTAGCCATTCAACCAGAAGTGCGAAGACAATAAAATGGACGTAGTGCGCGATACGTTTTCCGCACAGAACCATTATTTTCGAAATAAAATTGCACTATTTGTAAGCGTTGTTCAGGCGTGAGTCTATTCCTGATGAATCATAAATCACTTGACAGCTGTTAAATCGGTCGCCATCTTGAAAAGTAATGCCAACTTAAAGTTCTATACCTCTATAAAAAACACCCTTTATATGTAAGCAAAACGTATTACCGTAATTCCCACACTGCACTTGCAATTATGTTTGTATGTAACGCCCAATGTAACTACTTCAAATGTAATAGATACAATGCGGCAGCAAATAATGGTAAATTAATTAAATACATGGGCTCCTACATACATATATACATACATAAATATATACAAAGTAAAAACAGCTGCAATAATAATAGCATGAGCACGAAGCGCTACGTGGCTAATAATATATATTAGATATAAATACAAAACAATAACAAAAATATTATCCACCGTTACAACACACGTTAACGCCATCAACTTCAACACCGTCTAGCTCGCTACATAAATGCATTACATAAGAACAACAGCAACAACAACAACAGTAATGGTCTACGTAACAGGTAACAGTCGCGCTGTGATTCACCTAAAGCTAAAAGCCGTTTACGTTTAGTATCATTAAATCACAGTTTGTGTTGCATGTTGCACGTTCTACATGGCATATACGAGTACATATGTATGTATGTGCGAACGCGAACAACAAGTAGAACGGTATAAAATAGCGTATATACCTTAATAACGGTGTGCAGTGTAGGAAGTGGCAGTGTAAGGAAGTGGTAGTGGAAGAAGCGCATATTAAATGTAACTGCAATAGAATACTTCGCAGCTTTGTTGTGACTTGATTACATATTGTATTACATATATGTATGTGTGGCACACATGCTTCAATATAAATAAGAAGATTTGTGCCGTGAATGAAATCTGTTTCTATTGTCAGTGTTCGTACTTTGATTTGATATTTCCTCCATTTCTTCAAAAATACCCAAAATATATTCCTACTACTACTTTTAGCATCAAATTTTCTACGCTTTTATTTTTTATTTAAGTTAATTTAATTGAACTGAATTTAATTTTATTTTAATCTCATCAATTACACTGTGACACAAAATGAGGGTTCATCTCTCCATAATTGATGAAACCAAATGGAGATGAAACTTTATCCCTCCCATATCAAAACCTCATACTGGGTTTTTGGCCTATAGGTCTGGTTTCAAGACAAATTGTATGACAGCGCCACCTATGATAAGATTCAGGTAAAAGTTAATGTCATCTAAAATTGCTTCATTTGATCAAGTCTTAATCAACTTTTCTCATACACAGGGTTGCCAACTTTAAATAAAAATAAAACTGAAACCAGACCTTTAGGCCAAAAACCAAGTATGAGGTTTTGTTATGGGAGGGACAAAGTTTCATCTACAATTGGTTTCATCAATTACGTAGAATCTTGTTGCACAGTGTTATTATAAGCTACTTTAAAATGGTGTTCCAGTCTAATTCAAATTACATTTTTTTTGATTATATTTTTGTACTTTTTCCTCAGAAAAGTAGTAGAAAATTCGCAACTTTGCAATTGATCAGGATTAATGTTGCCATTGGGGTTTGAAACTTAACATTTTTTATATTATAGACCAGAAAAAGCTGCAATTTTTAGGTTAGAAAAAAAAAATTTCCTCCTACTAAAGGAGTACTATCATACTTAAAAGTTAAGGCGTTTGCATCTGTTCGAATAACATGGCCGAAAATTATTGCACTATTATTACCTCAAGTACATACCTCAACAGATAAAAAATTTAAAAAAAGAATTGTGCCGAGATCTAGTTAGTGGCTTTGTGCTAGGTATCCACTGTCAACACTAAAAAGTGTTCAAGTCTTATTAGTAACTGTTTATAAATAGGTCGAATTTGATATAATGTCCTTATGGCGAAAAAGTTGGATCAATACTCCCAGCGTGTTTTGTTGCAATTTTGAGGAAAATAAATGGTCAGAAACTCGTAACAAATTTTATATAAAAAAAAATCTAATTTTTCGTACTTTATGTCACAAATTGTAGACGAAAACAAGTCGGAAATATCTCGAATGTCTTACAAAATGGGCTATGAAAACTTGGCACAGTGTTTATGTGGTATAAATAAGTCGTGTAAGGTTCAGAATGCCAATGCAATGGAGAGAACAAAAAATATCGAGGACTAATACTTCTGCTTTGTGAACCTTCTTTTGAAGAAATCTATGGTGAAGTTATCTAGCTATAGATTTATTGGAGAAATGGCGGTAACAGAGAACTCAACGACTTACGAAGGTATCTTGAACTACCTAAATAATGTTCAGACGTGCTTTTATGTAGATCTAAAGATGGTTAACTTTATTTTAGGATAACAAAGTGAATAACCAAACCAAATGCCCTGAGGTTGGTCTGCATGTCAAATGTTGGAGGAATAGGTAAGCGAAATGTAATGAACCGACCTGTGGCTACAAGTAATAAAATCGATCGCCCCCTTTGGAAATAAAACTTCCTAGTCTAAGTTTAGAAAATATAAAAGCGTGTACTTGCGTGGCTCACAGATATGAATATTGATAAGAGCTTTTGTTTTCTCGAGTTCAATGAACTGTTTTGAAAAACCTGGGTGGAATTCGTTTGATGAAGTTATTAAAAATTTTCTGTGAAATCGCAAGTCAAGCAAATACTCTTAAATTGTTGCCGATAATTTTTCTGCTATGCATCATTCAAGAAAAGATTAATTAATTAATTAATGATTTAGTAAGCAAAAACTTGGCTTGATGACGAGTTTTCGGACAATGCTCTAGGAAAATCAATCATCAGGGACTGGTGAGCTAAGTTTAGACGCGGTGAAATGAGCACCGAAGACGGTGAACGCAAGGTACGCCCAAAAGAAGTTGTTACAGACGAAAACATCAAAAAAATCCACAAAATGATTTTGAATGAAATAGCAGGTACTCTAAAAATATCAACTGAATATGTACATTATCATTTAATAATATTTGGGTGTGAGAAAGCTCTGAGCAAAGTGGGTGCCACGCGAGCTCCCAAAAACAACCACGAGTTGATGATTCGGAGCAGTGTTTGGAGATGTTCAAGCGTAAAAAACACCGAGATGAAGCATGATTCCATCATTTGGCACTGAAGTCCAATCGACAATCATGCGCATATAACAATTTTCATGGACTACATTGAAAAAGGAAGGACCATAAACAGCGACTATTATATGGCGTTATTGGACCGCTTGAAGGACAAAATCGCCGAAAAAGGCCATATTTGAAGTAAAAGTATGTGCTGTCTGAACAAGATAATGCAACATATTATAATTGGGCTTCAAGTTGCTTCCGCATGCACCGTATTCATTAGATCTGGTCCCAAATGGAAGGATTGCTCGCTGGGAAGAAATTTTCGTCGAATGAAGAGGTGATCGCCGAAACTGAGGCCTATTTTGAAGCAAAGGACAAATCATACTACAAAAATGGTATCGAAAAGTTGGAGAGTCGCTACAATCAGTGTATCACCCTTGAAGGCAACTATGTTGAATAAAAATTATATTTTTTTCTGTTAATTGAAAATTCTAGATAACTAAACGTAGAAAACTAATGGCTCTGCTATTAATGTAATTGGTTTGCGCTTTTTTCACAAAACCCATTTTTGATCAGCGTTACTTTTTTAAATTTATTTAATTTAAAAGTAAATAAAAATTTATATAAATAAAAGTAATTTAAGGAATTATAAATTACAAGGACGTCTGCAAATAAATTAAAAACATATGTAATGATTAATTTTTTCTATATTAGCCTGGATTTTCTTTCTAAAAATTTTTCCGCTTCGGCGTCGAAAAATATTACCTTGTATTATTCTATTATTATTATTATTTTTTTAATATGTTGTAAAATTTAAAATAATTTGTTTACATTACATTTACTACAATTTTCGAATTCATTTACTCCATAAATGGTGCACCAGCAGTAGTTCCAACACTGTGGCTGTGACATTCTAAGCAGCTCAACATCAACTCATTTAGCTTATCGCCTGCTCATTCTCTCACTCGTTTACTCTCAATTGAGCTCGCATGTTAAGTTCATTTTACCTTGGTGTGTAAAATTGGAGTGCACAAGCTACTCATGACTCCTTCATTTAATTTAATTTTGCAGAAAAATGGCGTCACATGTTCTCTAAAACCACATACTCGCATTTAAGGATGGAAGGCGCGGTAGATACATCATTTTCTCTCAGTTTATTTTCAATTGTTGCTTTTTTTTAGAAGCTTGTGGCTTTTATTAAGAAAATAAATAATTCAATTTGAAGATGCGAAGCATGGGAAGTGCATTTAGTTAGTGAAATTTATTAGTTATTTAGTTAAAGTGCGAAAATGTGTTTTTGTGCTGAGGTTTTTTATTGAAAGATTAATTTTGTTTTTACATTTTAAAAGCATTTACCTCAATATAAATAGTAAAGTCTACGAGCCTTTTAATAATACTTTTTGTCTCTTCTACAGAGTAAGCAATATGGATGTAAGATGTATGTGGTTTTCTTGCAAAGAGACTCGAGTCTATCAATTTGGCAATAAAGTAACCAGAAAGGGCTTCTTAAAACTAATAAATGAGCAAACTTATAGGTCCAACTACCAAATCTGTTTCTATTCCGGCGACTTATATACCTTTTTTTTGGCAGAAATATCTAAGAAATGTACGCTCTTGCCACGTTGGTTTGAATTTATGCGATATTTTCGTGAGGAGCAGTAAGATGAATAATGTAAAGAGTAAGACTAATCACAGTTGATATTTGGAGGCTAGAACACCACTTAATGGAGCCTGCTAGACGAGATCAAAGTAGATGGCGCAGCCAAATTAAGTAGTGAAAGCGGTAATTTTCAAAGTTTTTTTTTGGAAGATATTCAATTATGTCACGATGATCACGTCGTTAGCGAAAGAAAGTCAGATAGAGGCTGTACTTATTTGAAAACTAAGCGACTTGTGTTCAAAAAAAAAAACTGCTTTTTGAGCAGCTGCGCCTACTTGTAAGACGGTTGTACGCAAGTTCAACACTAAAGTAGTTCCCAGTGATTTTTGATTTGAACCGGCTTTTATAGTAAGGGCCTAATATAAATTGTTCAAAAATATATGAAAATTGTTTTAAAATAATATTTCATGGATTTTTTTAATCTATCTGTAAACTAAACTAATTTATTAAGGGCTATGGAATTGATGTCTGTCACAAGTAGACCCTAAGATCCCTAAAAACGACTTCCTTAAGGCCAGAGCGGTAATAAAGAAACAATTTTGAAGAGAAGAACATCGTAAGGCCAGTTTAAAATTCACTAAAAATTATGAAAATTTTACCGCTGATGACCGAATGAAAGTTGCTTGGTCCGACGAAACTAAAATTAAGCGAGTAGAGGTAGATGGACGCATTTGGAAGCGATTTTCGGCGGAGCTCATCCTCCAATTTGTGGTGTGCGCCTTTATGTTTTTTCCAACAAATGGAGGGACTTAAAGTTCATTTTAAGCCACCTCCAAACGGACGATGAATTTTTATGAGGAGATTTTATCATTTATTTATTTTCATGCCAGAAATACAATTGGAGGGCTTGACATTCCTTGCTGAGGGGCGACCTCAATTAGAAAAATTAATTTTCTATAATTTTGAATGTTGCTCGAACCGGGGCCCGAACCCAGGCCTTCTGAATGTCAGTAAACAATGCTAACCAGTCGGCTATCGCGGCCGCCGCCAGATAGGATTACAGCATTAAAATAGTCTCGCGGAGGACGCACAAAATATTGAAATTGAAAAAATAAGATTTAAAGTCAAAAGACAGAATTGTTCACACTTAAAGCTTTTCAATATTCATTGTTTTGAAATAAATTACTTAAAGTTTGTTCATTAATTGTTTAGCTGTGTTAGCTTACTGATATTCGCTTATTGAATTTTTTGAGTTTTTTTTTGTATGGTTTAGTTCCTTACGGGGACTAAAGAAAGTCGACTGTCGCTGGGCGATCTGCGAAAAATTTGATCTGTCTCACGAAACCGCCCTACGAAGCAATGAGTACACCACATCCTTAATAGCAAAATTCTCCGCTATGCCATAATAATTTGGTATGCTTTGGCATGATAATTTCAATCAATCGATGGATAGTTTTAGACAGGAGACTGACGACCTTTCCGTCAAACTTCGACCCGCCCACAAAAAAGTTTAGTGTTCTTTTCCTCCGACGGATGTGTTCAATACAATTTTTCCGTAAAAGCAATTAGGGCGCCACCTGGCGATAGCATGGAGATAGGGGATAAAATTAAGGCCTTCAAGAACATTCATGCCTGAGCTGTCCTGGATTAAGTCTTATTGAGTCTAATCGAGACTCTAGCCCAGCGACAGACCTATCTGCAATGTTTACTGACACCAAATGCGGATAAATGGTTAAATATCAGACACCAGGAGATTTTTTTTACTTTTCTTAAACTTTGAAAGGGAATTCGAAATATCTTGTGTTTAATTTAAAAAAAAATTAAAATTATGCCTGAGTTGAGGCACTTTCACCAATTTTCCATAACCACGCTAATAGCTTTTTTCGCCCATCAAAACAAGTTGACATATAAGGGTCAAGTGAACTCGACTTTAAAACCTCCGTTGTAGTGAATTTTATGTTTACCTTTCAAATTTATGTATGCATGCGTATATGCATAATTGATCATATACATATATACGACTATGTATGTTTGTGTGTGGGAATGTCATTTATTTCGTACGTGTTGTTATAACGCTCATACTACTGTATGAATAAATACAGTGGCGGACAGAAGCCTACATACACCGCCTGTATTCATTGTGTAGAAAGTACTAACACTTTGCTGAATTGAAGTAAGAAACTTGGTTATTCAGCACACAAAGAGAAGAAATCGTATGGTGAAATTTTAAAAATTTTAAACTTAAGTCGATCAACAGTACAAACCATTGTAGAAAGCCGCGTATTGGTCACCCGAAAAAACTAACTCGAAGAGACATCAGCTTTATTCTGAAAGAAGTGAATGATGGTTCTAAAGTTACTGCTCCAAAATTAGCCGAAAACATGGCAAGCTCATCAATAAAGTGTGTCCATTCAATAAAAATTCGAAGAGTTCTGAACGATAACGGCTTCCACAGTAGAACGCCACGCAAAAAGCCTCTTATTTCTGAAAAATATCGTAACTTCGCTTGGAGTTCGCTAAAGCACATTTAGACAAGGGAATGGATTTTTGGCAAAAAGTCTTGTTTACAGACGAATCGATGTTCATTATATTCACCAGCCAGGGAATTAAAAAAGTTTGGAGAAAAGAAAACACTACACTTAACGCCAAAAAAATATAGTACCAACAGTGAAGCATGATGGCGGCAGCTTAATGGTTTGGGGAGCAGTTGTGGCAACTGAAGTTGGAAAGCTTGTTTTATTGAGGGTAATATGGATCGGTTCAAATATAAGTCATTGTTGGAAGCTAATCTGAAGTCTTCCGGGGACAATTTGGAGCTTAGCGCAGGCTGGACGTTTCAACAGAATAACGATCCAAAGCATACGGTCCATGTTCTTAAGTATTTGTTGCTTTATCATGTTCCAAGGCACGCAAACACCACCTGAAAGCCCAGATTTGAATGTTATTGAATATGTCTGGGAGATTTTTGAGCGAAAAGTTAGTAAAAATACTATTTCCAGCTCAGCATTACTCAAAGAACGTCTTATTGAAACTTAGGACAGTATTACCAACTCAGAATTGACAAATTTAGTAGTTTCGATGCTACGACGGCTTCAGGCTGTATTGATTGATATTAACCAAAGTTTTTGCGCTAAGATAAGTTATGTATGTACTGTGTGTAGACTTTTGTCAATGTTGGATTTACGTTTTTTTGTCATAACTTTAGTATTTTATATAAAAAAAATCATTTTTTGTTTGTTTTTTTTATGATAAGGGAAAATAGTTGAAATAAACTTTGTCGTTAAATTTTCCAATAAACTTTTTGGACTTTCAATTCAACGAACATAGGGGGTGTTTGTAGACTTTTGTCTGCCACTATATGTATTTCAGAATGCATATCTGCTCAGTCATTATTTGCATATTTGCTTGCCACTTTTAATAGAAAAGCGGCGCCACAACGATTCGCAAAAAAAGCGTATATATTTACTAAATATACTCTTACAAAGCAAACTAACAATATAACATACATAGTATTTCCATGCACATAAAAGTGTATATGAGTTTGTATGTTTGCACACAAGTTGCATATGTTTACATATGTGACGGTTTATAATCATCTGAGACCAACATAATACAAAAAAAAAGAAAAAATCGAATAACATTGTGTAGGAAGCAGCAATGGCGGCCAAGTAATGGGTAAAAGTGTGAACGTGTGTGTAGGTAGGAAAATGTTGACATGCGGCGGAAAATGCCAACCTCAGCAGGCTGTAGTATAGTAGCAGTAGCAGCAACAGCAGCAGCAACAGATTTGTGGCGACAGCAACAATAAATGTTTTGCCAGCGCAAGGACATTGCGTACACTATAACGGTACACATAACACATATACTGTTTACACTTTAATGCTATTGTGTTGGCAGCTTTGTGTGTGTGTGTGTGTGTGTGCTTGTGTATGGGTGTGTGTTTGCTTTTCATACAATATTTTCGATTTGCTTGTTTGAATATGTGTATGTGTGTGCCTTTTGGCTCAATTGGGCCACCTGTTGGCTTATAAAGCTGCTAACATATATGTATACATCGTATGAGTGATTCCAATGAAAATGCCTCACATTTATAATAATAAATTTGAATTTAATTAAGGATTTACTCTCTTGTTGTGCTACGGATTTGCACCTTATGATGAATCGATTGAGCTTAAGTTCTATTTAGGGGATAATTGTAGCTTTTTGGGGGGAAAAATTAAAAGCTATATCGGTTCATAAGTTTGCCCAAAGAAACGAGGTTATGCTCAACATTTTCTGTCACACATTTGACTCCATAAGAGACTTTTTTTCCTAACTTGTTTTTTTATGAGCTTATCCGTTACCTAAATCGAAAAATTAGTTTTTTATGATATCACTGCAGTTATCATTCAACTATAGTAATCATTAAAATTATTTGAGAAATTTCTTGCATGGCAAAGAAAATACCAAATTAGGATATTGTTACGATTCTGCTGAATCAACCTCGATGATTTCCCCATTCCTTCGGGTACGATCTCTGGATTGTTAAATAAAAGTCACCAACATTATTTGCAGTTCCTTTATTTATATGGAATTTATTTAATGTTCTTTTATTACTCAATAATTCACAATTCAATTTCAATTCAATCACTTGCAAACAACTTTCACAATGTACAGTTTTTATTACTTTACTGTAATGTAATCTCCCACGCGTTTACTTTACGACTGATTCCTTACTGACACTCTGCACTTGTGTGTCGTCCTTATATATCACTCGGTTGTTCGCAGCCAACCGCCGAGAATAATCGAATCTTTCTCTTTACGAATGTTCTCGAATTACGCTTTGGAATATGCCACCTATCGGCTTCTCTCTTTCATCTGACATTCGCTTCGCATTTTCGCCACAATATGAAAAAATTTCAATCATAAAATTTTATTCTGTTATATTACTATACATAATAACCTACGGAATTTAATGTGCGTAGCCGAACTACTCTCACTAGTTATATATATAATTTGATCGAGATAGACGAGACGATATATACATACACTAGGAGGCCCGGCCACACATTGTTTTGGGGTTCTAGATTTATTCTAATTTTTATTCTAATTGATTATGCAATGATAAGAAGCCCCAATGAGCCATCATCTAATATAAAATATTAACATTTTTATTGTATTACTAATATACTTACAACTTCTTCTGTCTGCTGAATGACAGTGAACGGGGAAACCCCAGAAATAGCGAACCCGAAACCTCATTCAATGACGATGGTATTAACGTTCGATGTCTCAGCTTCGTTGCAGATTGAAACCTCAGTCCAATCCATAAAAATTTACACCCCACATTCTTCGTCAATTATTGTAGGATAACCCTCCAGAGAGATTAAAGCCCAACGTGAACGAACTGATTGCTCTTTATCTGTGTAGCTTTAGATATGGCAAATCCACTACTAATCACACGCCTAATCTTGGAAAAGACAATAGAGAAAATAATCGACCACCTTTTTATCGATTTTAAAGCTGCCTCTGACAGCAAGACAAGGAAAGAGCTTCTACGCCGCTATACCGGAATTTGACATCCCTACAAAACTCATACGGCTATGTAAACTAACCCTGGATAATAGCAGAAGCGCAGTCAGAATTGGGAAGGACCTGGCAAAGCAGTTTGATAGCAATCGAGGTTTCACACAGGACGACTCCTTGTCGTGTGATTTCTTAAATTTGAGGTGCGGAAAAAGATTCTGGTGAGTTTGGAGCACCCTATTTTTAGTTTAAAAAGTATATCTGAGATACCACTAGACGAAAATCGATTAAATTTTATACTTTCCATAGTCTATTATAAACACGAGGGGAATATGGTGCAATCGAACAACAACCAAGCCTTTGTCCCATGTTACAAACTTACTACTTTCCACCCACGTTGCACTCTAAATCTTATATTTAAGTCATGAATCAACAGAATTCAAGAGACTAAGGATCTACCAAAAAGGGCGCTCTCCCATATAATGGGCTCCTTATTTTTGGTCGATCTGTATAAACATCAGCCGTGTATCTAATAGTCTCGTTCTTAACATAGAAAAGCAATTTCTTTGTGAAACTTACCGTACGCAGTATGGTTTCGCCACCACTTTTTTCTCTCTCTCCGCTCATTTAATCCATTAAATATGAGCTTCTCATGTATCTTTTGTGGCAATACTTTCGAAATCGTTTTGGAAAATTATCCACGTTTTGTGAATATAGCGAGTTTGCACGTATTTTCTCTATTAGCAATGCCTGCTATGTAAATGCCTACACACCCGCAAATATGTATGAAGAATTCCATTGTGGCAAAGAAGAAAGCAAAAAGTGGGGAGTGAACGCTTCAACACTTGGCAGTTGCCTTTTTCGCTCACGGCTAATATTTGCATTTGCTGCAAACCTATAAATTCACATCATACATATAGTACAGTGCGTAAGCATACATACGAGTTCTTATGTGTTTATAGTTGAATGCGTGAACTCATGCATGCTGCGTAGGCGGTTTGGTTTCCCCAAGTGGCACGCCTGCGAATTCTTTGTATTTAGATCTTCTATGCTTTTTGCAATCCATAAAATCATGAAGTTAGCTTAATTAAGATGAATTTAAGTGAGAGAAAGAATTTTACCTTAATTTAAGAGGAAATATATTATAAAAATTATTGAAATATTGTATATGGTACAAGAAACAACAAAGAAAAGCATTTTTTTCATTCATGACTGCTAGGCAACACAAAAAAAATATCACCTAGCCTTTTATTTTCACTATATTTTCTGGGTTTTTATTAAAATTGTTTCTTGAAATACATATATACGATCAACAGCTGGATGCCTCTAGTCTCTACTGAGCGGAATTCATTCTCATACCTCTATCTGAAGTAGTAAAAACTAGGTGGCTTTCAGAAATCCAGGTCACTTTTTCTGAAAATAAATCTGACAACTGAAACAAGTATGGATGAAGGACGAACTTGAAGTAGGATAAGCAGATAAAAAGTTTCGAGCAATATCCAAAATTATAGAAAATTAATTTTTCTAACTCCTTGCCAGGGGATGTCAAGCACTCCGAATATATTTCTGACATGAAATAAAGCTCCTCATAAAAATCCATCGACCGTTTGGAGACGGCTTAAAATAAACTGAAGTTCCCTCCATTTCTTGGTAACAACATCAAAACCACAAATTGGAGGCCAAAAATCGCTTCAGCGTTACAAAGCACCAAAAGAAGAAAAAATTTTCCATCTGCCAAAAGTAGAAAGTCAAGGAAGAACTGAGATGAAACGAAATATCTACTCTAACCTGGCTTAAGTTAAAAGTAAGCGATGATTATAATTGGCCTCTTGTAACCGCTGAAGCGATTTTCGATCGAGTTGCTTCTCCAATTTCTATTCCGAATTTTTATGAAGAGCTTTTATATCAAATCAGAAATACATTAGGATGGCTTGACATTTCCTACCCTTCTATGATTTTGGACGTTGATCAAAAGAGGACTCTAACACAGGCCGTCCGGAAGGCATTACGCACTGCTCGGATATATATAAATAATGGAGCAAATCTGTCGACACTGCTCTTCACGATATTGTTGCTAGGATTCAGAAAGTTTGGGTTTTGGGGCGCAAGTTGTGAAATTCGTAAAATCTCTTATAAAATAGATCAATTTTCGCTGAATTAGCACCTGCATCCATAACGAGGCATTTCAATAGAGGCTCTCCACGGAGTGGAGTTCTCTCACTCCTTTTCTTTCGTTTATGCTGACAAAATCTAGAGTTTAAATAATCCTAGGTATAATCTTAGATAGTAAACTCACCTGGAAATGGTAAAAATAAAAAGGAAAGCTGTAACCTGCAAATATGAAAACTAAGAGCATATATGGCATATTGGTTATACACAACGTTAATAACACCTAAATTATTTTACTGATTCACAGTTCGGTGGCCAGCAGTAGACAAAGCTACTTATAGAAACAAGCTGGACAAAGTTCAGCATACTGCGTTCTCACTTATTACCGGAAAGCTCACTTCAGTTGCAACATAAGGTCTCGAAATTCTCCTCAATCTTCTCGCGTCAGACCTGTATGATAATTTCATGCAAGCTACAAGGCCATAAGGCTACTCAACAATGAAGAAACTGCAGTACTGAATACGCCCAAAGCTTTAACTCTAAGCCATTCTAGAAAGTAGTGGACTACACCACCTCAGTTTTTTATTTCAACATTCTCAACAAGAATCCCAGAGAGGAATTAATGAGAAAATGCGACAGTTTTTAGAACAGAGATCCATAGGCATTTACACCGACGGCTCAAACCTGGACATATCTCTTTTTTCAGCGAAGTACCTACTAAGATTGGCCTTTACCACAAAAGTCAGTAATTCGAATATGGAGATCTGGAACGAAATAGTGCAAAGTCTCCACTCCTATTTAATAGAACCGCCATGAGTATAATAATCGGACACTGTTCGTTGGGAATCCATGGCAGGAGGATGGACTGTTTCTTTAATGACTTCTGTCTCAGCTGCAGGGATATATGTAGATGAGAAAGAATCGGGAGAGCATAACCTTTACCACTGCCTAGCTCTCTCTGCAGCCCGTCACCGTTTTTTCATTAATTGAAGTAGAAAAATCGCCATGCAGAACTTGCATCTGAAAGCATCGACAATTTCTTGAGTTTCATAAAGCATTACAAAAATCTTGAAAGTCTGGAAAGATGGGAAGATTTCCTTTCACAGGCCTGTCATAGGTATCATTAGGGGCTAGCAGGCCTAAATGTGTTTGATTGGGGTTACGTGATCGAGCAACCTCATTATTAACTAAATAAAGGTCTGAGATCTACTATACTACCTTTCAGATAAGTGACTATAAGTTTCTCAGATCCAATTTCACTGTCTCCTTCATCAAAAATGATGTTAGACTAGGTTTCATCCGACTTACATGAGAAAGAATTAAAGTTTACGATTTCAAATCAGGATATGACTGGAAGTGAGCAAACCTACTGTGCTTTTTGGACGGCCTAATTCAATTCATTCAACATAGCATAGTGATCTTTCTGAGACTTACGGAATTTTTGAGGCTAAGCTGAATGAAAGAGTGAGATGATTTCTCTCCTCGACTCCTTATATTTTGAAGGGTTTCTAGGAAGGTATATTTACATATCCCGTTCAAGATAATTTGTCCTTCAAAAAGTGTTTAATTGTCTTGGGGGCTAACTGAAATTATGAGGTCTCATCAATTATAGAATACACCATATGATTTTGTCATAGAAAATTCATTATCGAATCATCATTTTTTGGAGAATCACAAAGGAATAAGAATTTTTTATTCGAAGCTTATTGAAGATTCTTCCAAATTAAGTAGAAAATTGGCTGAACCCGTTCATTAAAAATGTCACGTGAAGAAATCTTTATCTTATGTCATCTATTTGGCTAACAAATAGATGGATATTTATATTACACATCTTTGAATGCCAGTTTTTTAAATCACCACTCAGCCAACTGTAACATCCACTCATGCTTATCGTCTATTGAAGTCCACTTCGAGTAGTTCCGATTAAATGAACACTAAAAAATACATGTTTTCTCATTAAATGTAAAATTTTACTCTTTTTTTCGTGCATGTTTAGTAAGAATCGTAAAATCTCAGAATAAATGGTTTACATTCACCCGCTCTGCATAAACTCACTTCATTTTGTCGTTTTTCAACGAAAAAATCTAAGTTTGAAGTTTTCTTTTTGTACGTGTGCACGAGTGGAAACTTTACATACACATTACTCTGTGGCATCGTCAGTCGAGCGTAGCTACTAGTTGACTACTTTGTTCCGCTAAATACTTCTTCGCTCCGCTTTTTAAAGTGAAATTGCGTCGAAAATGGGAAACATTTTCTTTTGCGCTCATTTAATTTCGGAAATGTAATGTCCTTGACGCTAATGTGTTTTATTAGTAATAGTGATGAATGGTAGAAATTTGATGTATGTATGCATGTATTCATAGAGTTTTTTCTTTGTTAAAATACTAAATTCATTGGATTTGGTGTGTGAAATTTTTGAATTTATTTATCTAAGAATGTGGCGGCTGTAATAGCAGAGGGGAAATCAGTGAGATCGCTACTCGCCAAGGAATTTAGGAATCCTGTAGTTGTTAGAAGTTCCCCAGAGCCTCCATTTAGAGGAAATACAACAAGAGGCGTCCCACGAAATTCGAGAGAATGTTAATTCGAAAATAGATTAAGTGGTTCTATGTTTGCGATTACAGACCAGTTTTGAATGACTGGCATTTAGTTGGTGTCGCAGTCATGTCGAATTCTATTTAAGTTCGAAAAATGTGTCGATGTTTCTCTCTACATTCAACAAGAGTACTGCTTTCAAAACCTTCAACGTTTTTTCGCTCATATGAACAACGCAAATCAGTAACTAAATCCAGGTGATTTTAATTCACAAGACTATTCATCGTTATTTTGTGCGCCGTATTCGATGTTGTTTATATCAATGAAACTTAAATATATTTTCGAAAACACATCAAAAGTTTCCAATTGTCCTATATACTCATAGAAGAACAAACGTTGCATCGAGAGTCTTGTCTATTCCATTAGCTTTCAAGTAAAAGGTGTTTTGAAGAATGATCCTGGTTTAAGAGTGCGATTCTTAAAACCGTTATAACAATTATTATTTACCGTTGACTAGTTTTGAATTTTGTAGAAGTAACATGATCGAGAATTAGCCTAACTGAAATTTCGTTTAGTATCAGAATTCGGTGAGATACTTCTTAATTATGACAAAACGTGTTTTAGCGGTAACAAATTAATATTCCCAGTCGTTGTTAGAGCCTCAGTGAATATACACGTTTCAAAAAAGTTCGTTGTGAGCGTGGTTTTTTCGATCCGGTGCGACAAAAATATTTCCCCGCAGAAACCTAGCCAAAAATGCAATTCAAGAGTAGACAAAGTAGACTAACCTCAGGCCGTGTGACGATCTTTTTTTTTTCATCAGCGCAGTACTACAGTTCACTTCATGAATGCAATCGAAGTGCTAAAAGAAGGTGTCTTTCTCAGTGACATAATTATCTTCCGTAAAACCAACAAATTGTAGCTAGACATTCAAGCAAAGAAATGAATGAGAATACTCGGCGTTACTTCTTCAATTCTTTCATTCAATTAATAATTTAAAATTTCAAAATATATTTGGTAGGGACATAAATACTGTTACAACATTAAACACACGCATTTCAATAGAAGAATTGAGCATACCACATAATTCCCATATGATTTATAAAATATAACCTGTAAAGCGTTAGTCTGTATCGTGAATTCTAAATTGTGTGAGTTTTCAGCATGGAATGGTCAGATAATGAAAACCGTATCGCTGTTATAGCGCTTTTTATGTGTGAAATGAAAAAAGGTGATATTTTCAAAACACTCTGTCCGCTCGGCATTAGTCGCATGTTCGTCTACCGGTGCATAAAACTATTTGAGGAGACTGGGGATGTTAAAGACCGCCACCGGTCGGGCCGTCCACGCACAGTTCGAACGCCGCAAGTCATCAAAGCTGTCAAATCAAGAATTCTGCGAAATCCACTCCGAAAACAGAAAATCATGGCCCGGTAGATGAATGTTTCGCAAAAGTCCATGAGTCGAATTATTAAAAAAGACTTGGGACTTAGGGCTTTCAAACGCCATACTGGACATTTCTTGACTGCAGCTTTGAAAAAAAATAGTGTGGCAAAATGCAAACGTCTTTTGGTGAAGCACGCTGATAACTTGCACAGAAAAATCTTGTTTACCGATGAAAATTTTTTTAGCGTGCAGGAAAAATTTAATAAACAAAATGATAGGGTGTATGCACGGTCATCTAAGTAAGCATCTGAACTGATTCCATGGGTCGAAAAAGGTCATCACCCAGCTTCAGTAATGGTTTGGTGGGGTGTCTCTTATGATGGGGTAACTGACTAGCATTTTTGCGATCAAGGGGTCAAAAAATCGGCCAAAGTTTACCAAGAAACGTTTTGGAAGATGTTGTAAGACCACTTAACCATTCCATGTTCCAAAAACAATCATGGACTTTTCTGCGCCGGCCCATAAAGCTAAAGCGACCCAAATCTGGCTCCAAAACAATTTACCAGCATTCATTTCCTCTGAAGAGTGGCCCTCTGGCAGTCCTGATTTGAACCCGATAGATTACAAAATGTGGACATTTTTAGAGGATATAGTTTGCCACAAAAGATACCTCAACTTTGATTCTCTTAAGACAGCTTTGATTCGTGCTGTGGCCAATTTCTCAATGGAGGAGGTGCGTGCGGCTATTGATGATTAGCCAGTCCGACTTAAGGCGTGCGTGAAGGCCAAAGTATATACATATGTATATAGGGCGCTTTGTAACCGCTGAAGCGATAAGTGGCTACACCTCCAATTTATGGTTTTGCGTCTTGATGTTTTTACCAACAAATGAAGGGACCTACAGTTTGTACTAAACCACATCCGAACGGCCAATGGATTTTTATGAGGAGCCTTTTTATTTTATGTCAGAAATACCTTGGGAGGGTTTGGTATTCCCTGTCGAGAGCCGACCGCAATTACAAAAATTTATTTTATATAATTTTGGATGTTGGTCGAAAATGGGCTCGAACCCAGGTATTGCCTTCCGAATGGCAGTACGTAATGCTAACCACTCGAGTATCCCGGCCGAAACAGTTCTTACTTATTTAAAATGTAAATATTTTTTAAGTAACTTAATTCAATTACTTTAAATTTCACCAAATTATTCGATCTCCTTTAGATTTTTTAGATTCATTCTGTACACCAAAAAGCACTTTTCTGTATAACCGTTTGTTAAATTCATCAAATTTCACTCATAATTAGCTTCGAAATACTTTATCATATATTAAAAATTCACTTTCCAAATTAGCAAAAGGTTTTCATTATCATTTGAATTTTAAATTATACAAACGCAATTCAATACACCGCCGCACACCATTAATAAACTACTATACATATTTACATCCACAAACATGTGTAAGAATATTCCCTTAAAATGAGTAAAAGTTTCAGGATAATGAAGAAGTGAAATGAATGAATGAAAATTGTTACAATTCTAAGAAATTTCTTCATTTTAGCTGGTTTGTCTGATTAAATTTTCGCCATACATACACATAAAAAGGTGCAAATGTATATACTAGTATATACATACATAGATTATAGCCACCCAGCAAACAATTGAAAATGCAATGCAAATGAAGGGCAATCGAACTGACTTATTATTGCAATTAGGTTTTTTTTTTAAGTTATTTATAATTATGAAATGTTGGGTTTATGCGTGGTATATTTTAAAAATTAAAAGAATCACGAGCTCACTTTTGTGAAAAAAGGCATAATTTACTAATTTTATCAGGTAAAAAGGCAAAAGCAATGAAGCATCGATTTAAATGAACTTCTTAAAGTATGTAGACAGGTTGAGATATTTATATGAACAGCTGAAATCATATTTGTAATTGTGATGACCACATGAATTTATTTTATAGGAATTTGTCACCAGTTTCTTAAAACGCCATTCGTAAAGGCGCTCCTTTTAGCTAAATAAGAGGATTTCGAGAATTAAATTCAAAACTTTAAATCAAATTAGCCAAGCAGATCAATTGAAAGGTCCCCGGTCAACCATAGTAAAACACATTTATTGCGAAAAATTAATTTTTCTTATTCAACATAGTTCTCTTCAGCGACCCTTCTACTTTTCGATACATTTTTGCATTACGATTTGCCCATTGCTTCAAAACGGGCCTCAGTTTCGGCGATCACTCTTCATTCGACAGAAATTTCTTCACAGCGAGCATTCTTTTGTGATCTGATAAGAGGAAATTGTCGATGGGGACCAGATATGAAGATCACGGTAGATGTGGAGGCAATTCGCAGCCCAATTCATTGAGTTTGACCATTGAGTTCACTGACCTGTGACACGGTGCATTGTTTTGGTGAAACAGCACATTCTTTTTCTTCAAATGTGGTTGTTTTTCGGCTATATCGTCTTTCAAATGGTCCAATAACGCTATGTAATAGTCACTGTTGATGATCCTTCCGTTTTCAAGGTAGTCAATGAAAATTATTCCATGAGCATACCAAAATACAGACGCCATAAACTAGATAGCCGACTGTTGCGTTTTTCCACTCTTTGGAGCGGTTTCATTGTGTGTAGTTCACTCGGATGACTGCCGATTGGACTTCGTAGTGAAATGAAAGAGCCATGTATCATCGATTGTCACATATCGACACATAAACTCAGATTCATTACG
The DNA here is from genome assembly GCA_030068015.2 of Neoceratitis asiatica. Lineage (NCBI taxonomy): Eukaryota > Metazoa > Arthropoda > Insecta > Diptera > Tephritidae > Neoceratitis > Neoceratitis asiatica. The sequence continues at coordinate 32,341,825 of CM061524.1, forward strand.
CTTGAACATTTCCATTTCGAAACATCAACATATAAAATGAGCATGCGCGGTCATTCGAATTCATTGGTCATTCAAAAAAAAAAAATTCTGCATTTTTTGATGTTTACGTCAGTAACAACCTCTTTTGGGAGTCCACTGCGTTCGCCGTCTTAGGTGCTCATTTCATGCACATCTGAAAAGCAATATTTTATCAACACGCGAAATTCCTTTTTATCCCTTTTTTACAGTACAGTAAAAGTTGCTTCACTCAAAATGCTATAATTCCCGAATCGACAGATGTCAATATACGATTCTTTTGCAGGTTACGGCTAACTGAAATTAAATAATTAATTAATTCTAGTGGAGCCATCTGGTGTCAGGCCGGGGACTTTCCAATTAACCTGTTAATGTCAAAAACTCCATTGCCATTCGAACGAATAAAAATGGAACCAAACCAGAGGGAATAGACCGTAATATGGCGAGTGAGCTAAGTGCTAGTCTGGAAAGAAAGCTTATTTAAAATGTTTGAAAGAGCAAAATTTTATTTTACACCAAAATGTTTTGTTTAAAGCCAAAATACCTTAATATTTTTTCATTTTAATACATTTATTAAATTTAAATTTTTCATTTAATTTTTATATATTTATATTTAATTTTATATTATTTTATTTTATATCATTTGGTTTTATTTATGTGATCTTCGTTTATTTTATATCTTCTTTGCAGTATTCTATTTCATTATTTTATTGTAAAATTTATTCTAGTGAAATAAATTTTTTTATTTTACTTAATTTGTGCTAGATTATTTTGTTTTTATTTTTGTAGTAATTGTTGTTTTTTAATTTTAGTTTGTATATATTTTTTAAATAATTTCTTTCTTTTTATTTCCACTCTTTTATTACATATAACGTTATTTATTTAGTTATTTTATTTTATTTTTAAGGATACTTTATTTATTTTTGTTTTATTTTACTTTATTTTATGCCATTTTTTAATATTTAATTACATTAAATTTTTTATTAATTTAACTTAATAATTTTTTTTTAATATAAATTTTTTTATTTTATTGGTTTTTTATTATTATTATTTATATACGTGGAAAGTATTCTTCTATTAGTTTAGCTTCCTCCAGACAAAAATTATTCTGCATTCAATTCCTGAAACAGAATATTTTACAATATTTTCCAACCATATTGTAACGAATTTGCTAAATTCACCTCGATTATTCTCGTCATCGTCAACAGTTTTGTTTGTCCTTGGTATGGGATTTTCGTCACAATATATTTGGGCTTGGACTTTCAGACACTCCCTGAATAAGCTTTTGACAGGACAATATTACCCATAGCCTTTTTATATTGAAACTAGTAGAGTAGACAGGCGTTGCTGTTTTAACTATGAATATTGTTTTCAAATTGGTATAATTAATAAGCTGGTACTCAGATGCCGGAACAGGCGACATATAGCTGATCATTTGAAACACATGGATTTTCAAGATGCCAGAGACACTTAGTGATCGCCTTTGAAATTTATTTGTCGACATTGCAAATGGTAGCCGCACTCGAAGTTTTTGGCATTTAAAGACGAATAAAATGTCGTTAGCCCACTTCCCCATAGCAAGTGTGTTCCCTGTATTAATTTAGGCAAACAGCTACCTGCGCACCTAATTTCTAGTAAATCGAGCAATTAGTAAATTTTTTTGGGGTAGGTCGGACCCAGGTCCACTTCCCGGAAAGGGGTGATTTTTTTTCTTAGAGCCTTCTTCTTACAATAACAAAAAAAAAAGTATTACCGAAATCTGTCCAGCCATTCACGCGTGGTGCCGCGACCAAGGTAAATAGGGATTCATTTATATACAAGTATATATATACTCTTAGATAATGTTTTCTAGAAACGATAGCTTGAAATACTTTTTTGTATTTATATTAAAGCGAATTTTTTGCTTTGTATGTCTATAGGTATGTTATCTGTGTGTGTGTGTGTGTGTGTGTGTATGCGTCGCTTGACCACTTTTTTTGTTACAATAAAACTTTTAAGCTGCTTATGTATATAATATATGTCCATACATATGTACGTATATTTTTATTAAGGTGGGAATAAGTAATTTTCGCTTGTTGTTGTTTTCATTTTATTTTTTTGTTGCCGCCACCTTAGTTGTGGCATTTACTTAACGCTTTGTGTAAACTTTCGCTGTCAAGTAAAAGTTTATTTTTGTGTCAGCTTGTTTTGCTGTTGTTGTTGTTGTTGTTGTACTTGTTGCAGTTGCTCAATGACTACATCTGTTCACAAATGTAGTGTATGTATATATCCATACAAAAACATAAACATTTGGTATACCTAACATATAGTACATGTATGTATATCGATATTACTGCTACCGTTGCCTTTACTCTTTGTTGTTGGCGCTTTTCATTGAATTGGAAGATAATTTACACGCCTGTCGTTGCCAAACGAAAGGAGAGCAAATCATGATGGAAATAAAAATAAAAATAACAATGCCAGCATCTGAAGACGAAGTAACAGAAGCGAAAGGAAGCTAGTAAAACGAAGGTAGAAGCCAAAATATTTCCATATACATATATATATAGAGTGTAAAATTTAATAAATTTAATTTGGTTAACGGGTAATTGACGCCATTGCTTTTAGCGTAAATTCGATCGTTCAATTGCCTTTTATACCTACGATAAGGTAGAATCACACATACTAACTTCTACAGACGTGGAGTCATTTGGAAAGAAGAATATTAGATGAGAAAATTTCTTGATTTTTTTAACTGTTTAGTTGTGAGTTCGTTTAATGCTTCTTTTATCATATATTAATTACTTTTACCCTAAGCATAATCTATCAGCTTTGTAGACTTTTGGAGTACTTCTTAAAGGAAAAATTTAAATTCTTTTGATTTAACAAAGCTAAGGAAGACACTAACTGTTGACAGAGCCGACACCGAAATATTCACGTCAAAGTCGATCAAAAATTTAAATAGGAAAGACAATTTTCCCCAAGGCTATCATTGTGAAAAAGTCTTGTGAAAAATTCAATAAATATTAGCAGCAAAAATTGAAAGCCACCAGTAAATACTGAAACGTCCTTGTGACTACGTAACGTATCCTGGCCCAAAAGTGATAAAAGAAAAGCCTTTTATTTTGCAGAGTACTTCAGTATGGCATTCCAGCCAAACACTAGTTCAGATAATGCACCTTTGTCACTAAATCACGCCAAAAATTTTGAATGAACCGTCGCGCATAACTTTCGTTTTTCTGGTAAAACTTTTCACATGCCATACTGAAGCTAGGATTTTATCCTTAGACATGAAAAAAGTCGCAGATACCAATGATAGCTAAGTCAAGTTAATAGGCAACCCTGCCTTCATCGTATAGATCAATCAGCCTGTTCCTTGCCTTTCCAAGCTTTTCGAAAAAGTGCTACTTTCAAAAATTTCTCCTTTTCTCTTTGAAAACGACATAATTCTTACACATCAATTTGGTTTTCGCAAAAAACATGCTACAATTGAATAAGTACATCATATATATAATGAAATAAGAAAGTCTTCCGAATGCAGAGAGTACTGCTCGGCGGTTTTTCATGATACTTCTCATCCTTTTGACAAGGTGTGACATTATAGTCGAGCTCATAAAATTAAGCAATCATTACCCAACACGTTCGACAATATTCCTGGATCCTACTCATCCTTCATGCGATTCACTGTAAAAGCAAATTACTACATAACAAATCCAATCACGCCAGGAGTTTTTGTTCCAACGATTCCAATTCAAAGGTTTAAGAATAATACCACGTGGACCTCTGCAACAAATCATGTGCATTTGAAGAGGAGGGATTTATAAGCTTTGTAGAGATCCATGTTGAGCCAGCAAACCATTTCTGCTAATCGGCAATTATATTTTAGCTGAGATATTAAATATTTGATGAATTATTGTGAGGTTTCCGATGTCGAAGCAGATTCGGAAAATACAAAAAAATCGAATTTCGAAAAAATGGCTTTCTTTCTTCGAAAGCTGATAGACATTTGCCTGGAAATATGTCTTCGAATGAAGTAACGAAATATTGATTAAATGGTTTCGAAAAGCCGAGAGGTTTTGTTTTAGCTAAAAGTTGGCATTTCTGAAAATGGATCGCTTAACAACCGCACAACGCGTTAAAAGTGTTGAAATCTACAACAAAAATGGTGATTCAAACGTGGCTACGTTTCGTGCTTTAAGAGGAGATTATGGTGCACATAATCGCTCAACTACTCAAGCAATTGGTAAAATTTTAATGAGATTTTAAGAAGCTGGTTCGGTTACAGATATTGTAAAGCCTGTGCATCATCGTTTTGCTCGTTCTACATCAAATATCACTGCTGTAAGTGAAAGTGTAGCCGAAGGCCCGAATGTGCCTATTTATGTCGATAATTCTCAAGAGCTGGGACATTCTTACGGTAGATTATGGCGTGGCGTGGGATTTTTCCAACAAAATTTCCTTCGGCGACAAGACACATTTCTCACTCGGTGGATACGCAAAAGCAAAATTTTAGCATTTGCGGCTAGAAGAATCCTCAAATAATTGAAGAGAGGACATTGCACACAAAGAACTTAGTGTCTGGCCTTTGAAGACGAGGTTAAAAAAAAGGAATTTCATGAAAAAAAAATATTTTAAATGCATTTTATTTAAGTTTATTTTGGAATTCGCAAAATGGTGTTTACCTAGTATATTAAGGGGCTTTAATGCGAATTAAAAAAAAATTGGTTTACACTCAATATATTTATTACACCAATATTTAAGATAATTAAATTTCGTCGAAAAAAATATTTGTCTTCGCCTTTCGCTACAAAATAAGCAAAAACCGCCTCCTAGATTACATACTAACAGAATTTTTTCTAACTTTCAACTTTTTTTCATTTGGAAACATATAAGGTAGCAAAACCTGCATAGTTTGGTAGTGAAATCATACCTCCTTCCCCAATATTTCTAATATGATTGTGGAGTATGGTTATGGTGGCATTCTTTTCTACATAACTGATACTCAAAAACTTCCACAGATAAAATAAAGAATAAAAAAACCGTGTTTATCAATTTTCATGCCGACTGTGACTGATTAGACTTCTCTGGCGAGGTTATGTCCTTTGAATGAGCGAATTTAAAAGTGAATAATTCGTATTTCGTTTTTAATTAGTGTTCACTCCGATTTATAAATGTTCACCTACAAACAAAAAACTACTCAAAAAAATAAAAAATACGTGAAATGTTCCCTGCTAAATGCAGATATGAATGTCATGCATTTGAACTGCATTTGCGAATTTCAATATGGCAATGCAGACGCATGTGACAACTGTTTACTATTGTGAATGAGAGAAATGGGTTTCGCTACTGACAAAGAAAGAGACCCATCCAAAAGCCAAAAAAAAAAAAAAACTTGCTAATGCAAATCAATTATTTTGATTGTTTTTTTTTGTTATTTTAAAAGAAGAATATTAAGTTTTATTTTAAATAAAAAATAGTTTTATGCCAATAAAATAGCCGTCAACCGTTTTTATTTCACCTTTCCATTTCGATTTCAATTTTTTTTTTGTTAAATCAGCTTATAACTAAATGCGCATTTGTGATGTCTGTCAGAGGTAAAAATCTAATTTGTATTTGCACCACCTGAATGAAAGTTAACTTAGCCAATCTGTTTCCCCTATTAGCTATAGACGATTCTACTTTAAAGAAGTTTTCGTAATTTTTTTTTTATTTCGTGTAGAAATTTCTTTATGGAAATGTGCTCCATTTTTCTATACTTTCGAATTGCAATTTTTCAATTTTTTATGATGCATACTTCCTATTCATTTCACAAACTTTTGAAGCTCCATTATTCGGTGAGCAAGAAAAAAATGTAAGTGGTCATAACCCTTCGTTCTAAAACTTCGAGAAGACTTCAGCCTGCATGTTGATGCGATTTTCGGTGGATTTCGTCCTCCAATTTGTGGACTACATTTTATTCTAAGTCGCTTCGTAACGACTGTTCGATATCTATGAGGAGTGTTTATTTCATTTCAAAAATATATTAGGGAAGTTTGGCAGTTCCACTCTTAGAAAATACGTCACTCTTAGAAAATACTTTTTCTCTTTATTTTGGATGTTGGTCTGACCACGATTCGAACACCCACCCACTCGGTTACAACGTCAGCTATTAACTTTAATTAGTTATTGACTAATATATATAAATATATTTTTTTCAATTTAAAATCCAAAACATTATTACTCCCACAAAACTTCATTGAAATTTTTTTTAAAGTTTTTTTTCTAATTTAATAAATGCGGAAACTCGTGTATACAGGTACTATTATATTCAGTTATATTCAGTTAACCCAAATTCGCCGAATATTCATCACTTAAGTGAATAAACAAAGCCGTAAAAAATGAGCACAACAACAAGGGCTTAATTGAACCCATTAAAATCGATGAAATTTTCAACAACACTCATCAAAATGATTAATCGTTTTGAATTCGCTAATTGCCTGTCGCACCACATCACTTCACAAACACAATAGTATGTCTGTTTGTTCGTTTCTCTGTATGTATGAAAGCCATATTGAGGTCAATACTGTGTTTTCTAAATACATATTTTATGCCGCCTCAGCTTTAACACCCGTTGAATATTTGGAATAATATAGCACACGCTAGTATATTTACTCGCCTGGAAGGATGAAATATGAGTTGAAGGAAGTATGAATATTTCAAAATTGTTTAGTGGTTGAGTAGTGGAAATGGAAATATGCATAAAATGCTAATGTTTGCACAAGAAAAGCAACGAGAAGGTGATGAGGAGTGCCTAATGGCTTGTAGGCAAAAAGTTGACCTACATGAAAGAGGCAGGTCGAAGATCAAAGAACGATTTGAAGTGGTTTAGTAAAGTTTTATTTTCATAAAGAATCAATTTACCTCTGGTAAGAGAACGAACAAACAAGTTATGAGAATCACACAAGCGGGCGTATGAGTGACAATTCCGTCAGCTGATGTCGGACGAATGTAAGGCAACCGATGCATGAATTATGAGAAAGATAAGGCTTAACATACAACTCCGTCATACAAGAGAGGCGATGGACAAACTGAAGACGGCGGAGCGCAAATAGCGAGCGCAGGAGCGCAGGTGGGCGCAGGTGAGCGACTAAGCACAAACCCTTTCAAAGTTGAATTTTCCAACTAATTACAGCTTTCTCACCGCCGACGAAAAAGAGAACGATGAGTTTAAGAATATTTCTTAATAACGCTTAGATCATACCGCTACCCCACCACGACATCACGGTGTCAATAACTTTGGTTTGACCTACGGAAAATTCAACCTTTGCCACGACGTCACAAGATATGGATCTCAGACTGACCGAGTTTGCTGGATCCGAAATATTATTCTACTGTATCATCAAGTTCAAACATAAATCTATTAATCTCCGGATATAATGCCTCCGGATCGAAATGCTTCAAACCGAATCCATCACCTTATGGTGGACGGATGACAGCTCTCTCTTGTTTTAAGTGTGCGTCCCTTAAGAGCTTCTACCCTTAATTTGAAGCGCTCTCTTAATTCAGCCAAGATATGCAGTCCAACTACGAGCAAAAGGAAAGCTTGACAACGAAGCGCAGCAATCAGAATATACAGCCGTGATTCTTACAACTAGACCGACACTCTTGCTCTCTGAGAGCACTTATCAGGACCTCCATGTATAATAATTTCCTGATCTTTGTGCAACGCCGGCAGAGAAAAAATTAGTTGGAGAACCTGGTCCCTGAAAAATGTTGTGCTGCAGTTGAGGGGGCAAATGTAAATGAAATGCTTGATAATTTGGTTGAAGTGCCACTAGAAAAAGAAAACTGGTAGCCCTAAGAGAAAAAACTGATTCGGATGAGCCGGGCAAGACCTCACCTGCCCACTCCCAACCAAACGAGAATTCAGAGAAACTTATACTTTATCCTGTCTATGCTCGCCTCTTGACACTCGCGTCTTTACATCCACGTCACTTTGAGTCAAAAGTGAAAGATCGAGTGTGGGAAATCGAGCGGCTGCTTTAGCTTGGACAAGATGGTGGGAAGGGTGAAAACTCTTGTCCTCCAGTATCAACTGATGGTAGCAGAGGAAGAAGGAAACTTCCACTTCCTTGGGAAGCTTAAGTAGAGACGGACTTGGCTTAACATAGAACTAAGGTCATATTCGACTACGTATTTATAGTCTCATGTGATGACCCGTCTCCGTTCATCTACTCTATTCAAAATTGGAATCAAAGTTCTAAGGAACGGAATCTCCCGTGAAAAACCAAAGAGTAAGTTCTGACCTTTACATTTTTAGACACAGCCGGAGTCTTTGTCGTAGTTTTTAAATAAATCCGAAGTCTTCAACTTTTGAAATCGAAACCGAAATCGAAAAATTCCTTTACATTCCCAACATCCGCCACATTACAGTTATAGTTCATTTTGTGCTTGTGTTGTTCGTCCCATTTCTAAAATTGCCGCTGGTCATTGAGTATGACGGCTGGCTAATTGACATGATGTGCGCTCCACACGCTATTTTGATAACAACTTGGCAGTTTTAGTGCGACTCTAGCTGTCGGCTATGACATTTGTCGACAGCCAAAGCCAGCTCTAAATAAACAACGATACAGACAGACGCACGGGCAGACGAGCAGCAGGCAACGAACGACATCCGACAATATAACAACAACAAGAGAATTATTCAAAGAACTAGCCAGCTACGCAGTCACTCATACACAGTGGATGAGTCACCCCTCGATCCATACACACACTCACTGCAGTAAATGGAACGTCAGTCAGTGCGTCCGTCAGTTAGGTGCTGTCGTTGGGACAGCCCAAAGTGGAAACTGATGTCAGAATTGAATTATCGAATTTTATGCGAAAGCGAACAACAACAAAAACGTGCTCGCATGCTTTATGGGCGAGTACAGTAAAGACGGTGCGGCGTATGAGGTACGTACGGAATAGAAAATCGTGATAAATAAAAGGCAAAGCAAAAAAGAAAGAAGAGGAAACTCGATGCCTGCCAGGCAAAACTCACACACCAACTGATTCATATTCATTAAAAATGTTGTTGTACGCCGCAGTCAGTTTGTTTTTCTTTCGGCTGTTTATGACAGCCAAATTGGCATTGGCAATGATGATGACGCGGCGAGGCAGGGAGTGGAGTGGCAAATGCAGGCTGTGGGTATCAAAGTGTCGGCGTCGCTAGCGCACTCGAAGCGTTGAAACTTTGGCGAGACTGTGCCACCTTCAGCAGTTTGCTCAGTTACTCAGTTATTGTTGTTGTTGTTGCTGCTGTTCGAATGCAAATGCCTCACAGCACACAGCAGAGAGCATTCGAGACATTTTTACAGTTTATTTGGCTTGTGCAAATATACAAATGTTGAACTGAACTCAACTCAACTCAACTCAACTCAGCGCAACTCATCTCAATTCAATTTTACACGAACTTTATAGTTCTGGTGTAATACATACTGCATGTGCGATGAGTTTAAGTGCATGTATGGATGTGTGTTTGGGTGCCCGCTGTCACGTATATATGAATATGGATATATAGTAATAAATATGTATACTTGTATATGTGTGGTTGTCAGCAACATTGTTTGCAAATAATTTTATGTTAATTAAAAAATCATCTTTTCTCTATTTGAATGTGTATATGCATAAGTATATGTGTGTATGGAAATGAGTAAAGTACATTTGAGTTGGTATTTAAAAAGTTGTTGAAACAGAATTATGCAGCACAACTGATGGTGTTGGTAGATTGTGACTTAATGGACTTTTAAAATCGTCTGTAGGTTTTTGATGTTGAGAGCAAACTTTACGATAAAACAAGAAAAAAGTGCTGCTTTCGACCGACATATCAAATTTATTTAAAATATCTGAAGCAATCGATCATTTGGTTACTATATGTTATAGTATTCCAATTTCGATGTTTTTCAGTATTCATATTTATTTGAATTGACATTTGCAAAATGTCAAATCTCATTCTGTAAGATGAATTTTTGACGGGTTTTTGATCCAAAAGCTCACAATGAGATATATATGGGCGATTTGATATAATCTTCTTTCATGAATTTCACGATCCTAAATGCAGCAGAAATAGCCGAGTAGTTAACACTGCGTTATTGTCATTCGGGAGGCCGGGGGTTTCAAGTCCTAGAGCAAAGCGGCCGCCCCTCAGCAGGGAATGTCAGACCCTCCGAGTGTATTTTCTCTTAAAAATCCATCGGTCGTTTAAAGTTGGCTTTGAATAAACTGTAGTCTTCCATTTGTTGTGCATTTACTGAAGACGCTCGACCTTCCCAAGTGAAATCGCTTCGCTGTATGGGCTCTTGAAAAGTTCCAAGAAGATCCGACGTTTTCGATCCAAATCTTGCGCAGCGATGAGGCCCATTTCTGGCTCAATGGGTATGTAAACAAGCAAAATAGCCGCATTCGGGACGAAGAGCAACCTGAAGAGATTCAAGAGCTGCCATTTCATCCAGAAAAAACGACGGTTTGGTGTGGTTTTGTGGGCCGGTGGAATCATCGGTCCATATTTCTTCAAAAATGATGCCAGTGAGAACGTAACCGTCAATGGCGACCGTTATCGCACCATGATAACCGACTATTTGATGCCTGAAATTGAAATTCGTGATCTCCGCGTCATTTGGTTACAACAAGACGGCGTCACTCACCACACAACGCATCAATCAATGGATTTATTGAAAGAACACTTCGGTGAGCAGATAATTCAACGTTTTGGGCAGGTCGATTGGCCACCAAGATCGTGTGATATCACACCGTTAGACTTTTTCATGTGGGGATATGCAAAGTCTAAAGTCTATGCGGGCAATCCCACTTCGATTTGGACCTTGGAGCAAAACATCACGCGTGTCATTCGCCAGTTACCAGTCGAAATGCTCGAATGAGTCACCGAAAATTGAACTCAACGGATGGACCATCTGAGATGCTGCCGCGGCCAACACTTGAAATAGATAATCTTCAAAAAATTAATGCCGAGGAATATTCTTTCGAATGATACTATACACTCCGAATTCAAATTGAATTTTCTGTGTTTTTTTTTTACGTAGGCACCTCGAAATGGATCACCCGTTATAAACATATATGAATTAATGTTAATGTTTCATCGGGAATGCCCCAGGGCAGTTATCCGCGCCTGATTTCCTTCTCACTATTTATAAATAATATTTCTTCTGCGATAAAAAAGAAACTAAACTTTTAATGATAGGATAGAATCAATTCAAAAACACTTTCTCCATTTTGCCTGAAGAAATTTGCATTGAGACTCTCAATATAGACTTCGTTATATATACTAGTTATCAGAAACTTATAAACCTCCATTTTAGTCGCAGGGAAATAATTGCTGTAATTTTCATGGTAGAAAAAAAACTACCAGGCTCAATTTCTAGTCCCCTCATTCTATTTGAAATCGATTTTAATATATTATTTGAAATGTCCAGATAGTTTGTTTTGATCTCCTGTTTCGGAAGACTTGTAAAACGAATTTTGAATTTCACTCGCCTTTGCATTGTTTGTGTCTTCATTTTAACTCTGATACTAGCACATTTGATATATCTGATTTTCTTTTTCATAACAAGAACCTACTTTGTTGACTCTCAACTAATCATTAAATAACATTTTATATTCGAATTACTTTTAAAAATCAGCTTTTGAATTTGTTTTCTTCAGCTGAACTTTTTTTTAGCTAACACTTTATAAAATCCTGCTCATCGTGACTTTGTATTAATAAAAAAAAAAAGTTCCGTGCGTCATGCAAATTAAGCTCCTCGTGCGCATTGGCGGGATGTGTATAAACCGTTGGGAATAATAATAATAATAAGCCTTTTTTCTAATATTTTTTCAGGGAAAAAAATTTTACTGCACAAAAATACTCAAGAAAAAATTAATAATAATAAAATGTTATAATCTAGTGTCACAGTCACACATGAAGTTTAATAAACATGAATATACAAAAAACATCCAGCAATAAAATATATAAAAATAAACATGTCATTTCATTTATATCAGCCGTTAAATGATATTATCATCGTTATCGGGGTATAAAAATAACATACACTGGTGGACAAAAGTCTACATACACCCCCTATTTTAGTTGAATTGAAAGTTCAAAGGTTTATTGGAAAATTTTACGATACAGTTTATTTCAACTATTTTCCCTTATCAAAAAAAAAAAAAACACCAACAAAAATAATTTTTTAACACAAATTTTTTTTAAAGCTATGACAAAAAAGGGTAAATCCAACATTGGCAAAAGTCTACATACAGTGCATACATAACTCAACTTAGCGTAAAAACTTTGGTTAATATCAGGTAACGTGATCTTTTTAGTATTTCATTGGTCTACCATTTGCATCAATAACAGCTTGAAGTCGTCGTGGCATCGAAGCTACTAATTTTGTCAATTCTGAGGGAGTAATACTATCCCAGGCTTTAAAAATACGTTCCTTAAGTAATACTGAGGTGGAAATCTGATTTTTTCTAATTTTCCGCTAAAAAATCTCGCAGACATATTCAATAAAATTCAAATTTGGGCTGTTTGCGTGCCTTGGAACATGATAAAGCAACCAATCCTTAACAATACGGACCGTATGCTTTGGATCGTTATCCTGTCCAATGAACCAGCTTGCGCCAAGCTCCTAATTGTCCACCGAAGGCTTCAGAATAGATTCCAACAATGACTTATATTTCAACCGATCCATATTACCCTCAAGAAAAACAAGCTTTCCAACTAAAGGTGCCGCAACCGTTCGCCAAACTATTACGTTGTCGCCACCATGCCTCACTGTTGGTACTATATTTTTGGAGACTTTTTGCCAAAAATTCATTCCCTTGTCTAAATGTGCTTTAGCGAACTCAAAGCGAAGTTTACGATTTTTTTTTTTAGAAATAAGAGGCTTTTTACGTGGCTCTCTACACACTTTTTTGTTTGATGTTCATGAGTTTGCGATGTTTTCGGCTAATTTTGGAGCAGTAACTTTAGGATCATCATTCACTTCCTTCAGAATAAAGCTCTTCAAGTTAGCTTCTGCTCTTCAAGTTAGCTTCTGAGGCGGCCAACACGGGTTTTTTTTCGGTGGATTCATTTTTTTTTTTAATTTTCTACAATGGGCTGTACCTTTGGTGGACTTAAGATTAAGATTTTTATCTTAAATTTCACCATACGATTTCTTTTCGTGAAGCCATTGTTGATGCTAATGCGTTAAAACCACAACAACTAAATTCAATACTAAATAGTAAACCGAAAGGTACCCAAACGCCATAACAGCACAGCATAACTGCTAGTATACCGGTGGTGTATATAGACTTTTGTCAAGGACAGTTTTGCGTTTTTACACCATAATTGTTTTATTTTATGTTGGAGAAAGTTTCAATACATGTGATTAGAAAATTATTTAAAATAAAACTGTATACCTACAATTTTCAGCAAAGTGATAGTACTTTCTACACAACGAATACAGACGGTGTATGTAGACTTTTGTCCGCCACTGTATATATCAAATACCAACACACAATATTGATTTTTTACATGCAATTTTAGCGTAAACATTTTCACAATGATAATTTCCCACGCATTTTCCTCTAAAAATATCAACGTTTAGGGGCGAAAAAATAAATCTGAACATATGTTACATACATACAGACATACTTTGTCTTTACAAAAGTACACCTGGAAGGGCAGTAAGCGTTAAACGTAGCACAATTACTGTTATTTCTCACTTTATGCGCGTAGTAAACACTAAAAGAGTCAACATTTATATTATAACATATTTATCATTATACTTGTTGGTTGCTAAGAAAGTTAAATGAAATAAAATGTCAGTTTATATTCAAGAATACTACAGCAAATTGTATTTTCTTTCATATTTTTTTATTGCTAGCGAATTTGCTATGAGAAAGCGTATTTTTATTAGTTGTACGTGATGCTGATTTTTCTTACTAAAAATTACGTGACTTTGGATTTGAAATTTCTAGAATATCTCATATACATCTTATCAGAATTTAACAGTTATTTAAATAGAGAGCTACGTTTGGCGCCCACGGACCAATTTTTCTTTGTTGTATAACAAAATAATCAATGAAAATAATTTTTCTAACAAAAATAGGCCATTGAATACAGCTCATTTACTTATAACCAAAAACAGTTACAGGCCACATTAAACAATCCGAAAATCGTTTTAATTTCTATAATATTATTCCTCCCTGGTTTATCCACCAAGAGGAAGAAAAAAATGTTGTCTTTATATAAGTCATTTTTGGGCTTACCGTATTTTACTCAATTCTAATATCTAGTATGCCAAATTTAACTTGACAAAATAAAGTTTTTAACTTTGATATTTTCAGATTTCGAAGAATCTTTTTTCCCCAAAATACCATACGAAATCCATATGACCTATTTTCATATATTTTTTATATGTATTTAACTTTATTGTTCATTTCGTTTAAAATGTACTTTGATATATTCTAAAAAAAAAGAAATTAGTATAAAAAAGAAATATATATAAAATGAGTTTTAATTTTTTTTAAATAATTTGCCAGCATAATGACATCATTCTTCTTGTCAACAACTAATTCTTCAGATCTAAAAAAGAAATCCTCAAAAGCAATTTTCGCAGTGAATCTCTGCATAACTGAAAGCAGATCGTTTCAATTAGACTGGGTAAAATTTTTTGTAGTTATGTATATCAGGAAGTTTTTTACCTACATATTTCCAAGTTCTCTTCGTTTTAACTTTCAACCAGCAAAGTAGAGCAGAATACTATTTGGATGCTGTCACCCTGAATCTAGTAATCGATCGAGATCACGACCTTCAATTTCAGGTACCAAATAGTCGGTTACCATGGCGCGATAACGGTCGCCATTGACGGTTACATTCTCACCGGCATCATTTTTGAAGAAATATGGACCGATGATACTACCGGCCCACAAACCACACCAAACCCTATTTTTTTAATGAAATGGCAGCTATTGAATCTCTTCAGGTTACTCTTCTCTACTCTTCGTCCCAAGTGCGGTAATTTTGCTTGCTTACATACCCATTGAGCCAGAAATGGGCCTTATCTCTGAACATAATTTGGCTCGAAAACGGATCTTCTTAGAACTTTTCAAGAGCCCATAGAGCAAAGCGTTGTCGCTCGGGATGTCGAGCGGCTTCAGTTCTTGCAAAATCTGTATTTTTTACGCTTTTCTCCACTTAAACATTCCAAGTCGTTGGATACATCAGTCCAAGTTGCTGCGAACGGCGTCGAATCGACTCTCCACGATAGCGGTCGTAGCTGAGAGTATACACGAAGACCGTGGAGAGTCGATTCGGCGGCATTCGCAGCAACCCGAATTGACGTATGGAATGACTTATCGCATTTTACGTCGAGATCTTGTGCTTGCGCAAGAACTGAAGCCGCTCGATGAGGCCCATTTCTAGCTCAATGGATATGTAAAACAGCAAAATTGCCGCATTTAAGACGGAGATCAACTTGAAGAGATTCAAGAGCTGTCATTTCGTCCGGAAAAAGAAACAACGGTTTGTGTGGTCTGTGGCACGGTGGAATTATCGGTCCATATTTCTTCAAAAATTAAGCCGGTGCGATCGTGACCGTGAGTTGCGACCCTTAGCGCGCAATGATATTCGACTAGTTGATGCCTGAAATTGAAGCTCGTGATCTCCGCGACATTTGGTTACAACAAGACCGCCCCACTTCCCACACATCGCATCAATCAATGGATTTATTGTGAGAACACTTCGGTGAGCAGATAATTTCACGCTTTGGGTCGTTAGACATTTTCCTGTGGGGATATCTAACAGTAAAGTCTAAGGTTTATGCGGACAATCCCGCTTCGAAGCTGGCCTTGGAGCAAAACATCACGCGTGTCATTCGCCAGTTACCAGTCGAAATGCTCAATGGACTCGACGGATTGACCATCTGATACGTAGCCGGGGCCAACATTTGAAAGAGAGATCTTCAAAAAATAAATGCCAAGGAATGTTCTTTCGAATGATAATATAAACATTCCCCATTATATTAGAATTTTCTTTCTTTTTTTCATTAAAAAAGTGGGAAACCTCGAAATGGAGCACGCTTTATAATTTTGGCTGATTTCGGTGAAGACGTCCTCGAACCCATTTTTTCATAACAAAGGATTTTACTCAAATATGTTCTACACTTTATAAACATACAGTAGTTTCCTACTTACTTATTTCCGAAAGCGATTTAACGCCAAACTTGTTAAAAATGTACAAGGATCTATGCCACTTGCTTGTTGCCAACTTTAGTTACATAACTTCACAACTCAAAACTTGAAAGTCAAAAGTTTTAAGTTTATACATACATGTATATGCATATGTCTTTTCATACACTTGTAGGTATTTACAGGCAATCGTACAAGTATGTGAGTCCCAGCAGAGGTTAGTTTTTGGTAGATCATTGAAGTTTCCGTATAATCTTTTTCTTATACATTTGGATGTGTAAGGACACACACATAGAAAAGCCTGTATAACATTCAAAATAATATAAAATACCAACAATTCCATGTTACCATTATGACATCTGTATGTCAAATCAAATAATGTATACTCATACATACATTTTCCATTTCCTGATTTTTACCATTGTTGCATTGTCGTAACTTTAAGTAAGTTATTTAAGTTTTTCGCCGGCTGTGGTATATATTTGTATATGCATATGTGGGCATATAAATACTTACTTTTTATACACAAAAGTAAGCGCTGACAAGCTTACTTACGCATATACGAGTGTAAGAAAAAAGTGCTCTTATAATCCCCATTGGATTAACTCTACAATGTCAATCAATTTGCACATACATTCATATGAGTAAGTAAGTATACACCAGCTTATCCGGATATCAATGGCAGTAAGCAGCGGCACTCATTGATCTACTTTCGCATATCAATTGCCTATTTATTCGAACTCAATTTTAATTAATTAATTTTGCATGCATTTACGAGCAGGATAATATGTATGCGCACTTTACACTTTACATTAATACATGAATATTAATCTTCACGGGTATTTTAAAGCGAATTAAAATTTCACAATATATATGACTCTAGTGTGAACACGATAACAGTCATATATATTGTGAAATTTTAATTCGCTATAAACTTTGAAAATTTGATGAAATATTGTTGGCAATATACAAAACATAACAACGAGACTACTTTCTTTGGAGCACAAATATATTTCATTCTTCGATATTGGAAAAAAAATTAAATAATTATCATGATAAATAAAAGCAGTTAAAAGGAGAATCAAAAAATTTTTACAAAGAGTTATCCATTAAGTAGTTTCGAAAGTGCTATGCTGCATTTTGACATCTGTCAAACTTAACTATCAAGCCAAAGAAGTTTTGTTTTAGTCAAAAGTTAGGCATTTATGAAAGTGGATCGCTTAACAACCGCACAACGTGCTAAAATTGTTGAAACCTCCTAAAAAATGGTAATTCAAACCTGCACATAATCACCCAACTACTTCAGCGATTGACAAAGTTTTAAAAAAATTTTAAGAGTCTGCATCGGTTACAGATATTGTAAGGTCTGTACCCAAAGCGCTTTGCTCGTTACATCTCAAATATCGCTGTTGTAAGTGAAAGTGTGGCCGAAGCCCCGAATATGTCTATCCTAGGACGTTCTCAAAAGCTGGAAATTTCTTATGGCAGATTATGGCGTATTTTATAACATACTAGAACGACGAGACACATTTCTCACTCGGTGGATACGTAAATAAGCAAAATTGTCGAAAATCCTCAAATAATTGAAGAAAGGCTATTAAACCCGAGGAAACTTACTGCCTGGTACGCTCTTTGTCCGGTGGTGTGATTGGGCTTTACTTCTTTGAAAACGATATCAGCGAGACTGTCACTGTCAATTCGGAGCGTTATTTTATATGTTCCAAAAAGTGGTTGAAAATTACCTCAAACGTATCGAAGTTTGTAAAAATTCACGAGTTAGACATTTGAATGATGTAGCGCTTCATGTATAATGCCAATCCATTTTAGTGACACCAACCAGAAGGTTTTTATTATAAAAAAAACTTAATGGATTATTCGATGCTGTATAACAGGTCAATTGAAAAATCCTAGACCCCTACCATAGCAAAGCAATTTTTTTTGGCAAAATTAATTTTTTTATTCAACATAGTTCCCTTCAAGGGTGATGTATGTACGATTTGTCCTTTGCATAAAAATAGGCCTTAGTTTCTGCGATCACCTCTTCATTCGACAAAAATTTATTTACAGGGAGCATTCTTTTAAGATATGAGAACAGAAAATAGTCACTCGGTCCAGATCTGGAGAATACGGTGAATGCGGAAGCAGTCCAATTCATGGATTTTTGCCATCAATTTCACTGACTCGTGACACGGTGCATTGGCTTGGTGAAACAGCACTTTTTTTCCAATGCGTCCATTTTTCGTCGATTTCGTACTTCAAACGATCCAATAATGCTATGTAATAATCGTTGTTGATGGTCTTTTTTTTAAGGCAGACAATGAAAATTATTCCATCCCAAAATACAGACTGTTGCGTTTTCCACGCTCTGGAGCGAGTTCATCATGTGCAGTCTCCTCGGATGACTGTCGATTGGACTTCGTAAAATGATGGAGCCATGTTTCATCCATTGGCACATATCGACGTAAAAGCTCGGATTTATTACGCTGAAACATCTCTAAACACTGCTCCGAATCATCAACTCGTCGTTGTTCTTGGTCAAAAGTGAGCACGTCTGGCACCCACTTTGCAAAGAGCTCATGGCCTAATATTCGTGAATGATATGATCTACACGTTCAGTTGATATCTTTAGATATTGCCTGATATTTCATTCAATTTCAATTTACGGTCAATCAAAATCATTTTGTGGTTTTTATTTTTATATTTTCTTCGGTAACAACCTCTTTTTGACGTCCACTACGTTCACCGTTGGTTTTCTTGAAGCGGTGTCCGAAACTCGTCATCAAGCCAAGTTTTTGCTTCAATTCTATTTTTTCCCTTTATCAACACGCGAGATTCCATTTTTATCAATTTTTTCACAAAAACAAAAATTGCTTCACTCAAAATGCTATAATTCACAAACTAATGGTCCGCCAGTGGTCAAATTTATATACGCGTCTTTTGAAGGCTAGAGCTAACTACAAGTAAAAGTCATAGTAGTAGCACCATCCATGTGCCAGGCCGGTGCCTTTCCAATTGACCTGTTATATATTGAAAATCGGAAAAAAATTCTTTTTGCACCTTAAGAATTCGTGTTATATTTTAAGAATAATCGTAACTTTTAAGGAGAATAATAGCTCTTTCAGTTATAAGATACATAAAACAACGTTATTTTTCAGTTATTCTCAATTTTTTTTTTTGGTACAAAAATCAATTTTTTTGATCTGAAACTTGGAGCATGAATATCTCTTTCATAGCCTGATGCCCTTCTGGTAGCAATTCACGATATCAATTTAACAGAGGTGAAAAGCTACGAATTATCTTTATCCTGTAGCAACAAGCATTCTTTCAGTGTGGCTCGAAGCCAGAAAAATTCGGTGATAGTGCATCCTTAAAATGATAACAACCGATAAGAGTTGTATACCGGGGACCTACTTTTAGTCAAATGAGAGAGACGTACGAGATTCCAGATTTTTCAGAGCTTGTTGCGGTTAATGTACAATTGAGCATAAAAATCGTTTTAGGATTCCTAATGAATTTTTTTGAAAGAATTTTCGTTGAAGTTTTCAACCATTCTGGAATGCATCGGTATTATAAAAAAAAGACAAAAATATTATCTAATATTTAAACAAAATTATGAAATGCAGCAAGTGATTGAAATGTTGACACTAAAAAAATTCTAGGATTTTTCACATTTTTCAGTATTTGGTATGGTGTAGGGAAGCATACAGGGTAACCCTGGTATACAAAGGGTGTTTTTTTTAAAGAGGTATAGAACTTTAAGTTGCAATAAAACAACGATGGATTATTCGAATGACATGAATTTTATTTATCCGAAAGATAATCTTGTGGCATTACATTTTAAATATGATTTCTGGCATATGACCGCCACGGCTGGCGCGGATGTAGTCCAATCTGGACGTCCAATTTTCGATGACCTTTTCCAACATTTGTGGCCGTATATCGGCAATAACACGGCGAATGTTGTCTTCCAAATGGTCAAGCGTTTGTGGCTTATCCGCATAGACCAATGACTTTACATAGCCCCACAGAAAGTAGTCTAGCGGTGTTAAATCACAAGATCTTGGAGGCCAATTCACAGGTCCAAAACGTGAAATTAGGCGGTCACCAAACGTGTCTTTCAATAAATCTATTGTGGCACGAGCTGTGTGACATGTTGCGCCGTCTTGCTGAAACCACATCTCCTGGACATCATGGTTATTCAATTCAGGAATGAAAAAGTTAGTAATCATGGCTCTATACCGATCACCATTGACTGTAACGTTCTGGCCACCATCGTTTTTGAAAAAGTACGGACCAATGATTCCACCAGCCCATAAAGCGCACCAAACAGTCATTTTTTCTGGATGTAACGGTGTTTCCATATACACTTGAGGATTACCTTCACTAAAAATGCGGCAGTTTTGTTTGTTGACGTAGCCATTCAACCAGAAGTGCGCTTCATCGCTAATGGACGTAGTGCGCGATACGTTTTCCGTACAGAACCATTATTTTCGAAATAAAATTGCACTATTTTCAAGCGTTGTTCAGGCGTGAGTTCATTCATGATGAATTGCCAAACCAAACTGAGAATAAATCACTTGACAGCTGTTGAATCGGTCGCCATCTTGAAAAGTAATGCCAACTTAAAATTCTATACCTCTATAAAAAACACCCTTTACAAATCAATTGCTGTTTTTTTTTTACTTTTCACGAAAACTCGAACTAACATAATTTTCAACTTGAATGTCAATCCCGTCGGTTCGAATCCTGGCAAAAGAAGTCTGATGAGAAGATGTGGTGATCTCCGAAACGACTGTCACTTCTACCATTTTTTCGTTGTTGTATAACAATATTCAATGAAAAAATAATGTTTCTAACAAAAATAGGTCTTTGAATACAGCCCATTACTTATAACCAAAAACAATTAGAGGCCGCATTAAGAATACCCATAATTAAATTAATTTAAATTAATTTCCAAATTTATTTTCTTCGCGGTTTCGGTCCATTGTGATGACGAGGTTCAATGCAGAGAATTTCTTACAGATGGCCATATTGTTGCGGTCCTGTACTAATTATTAATAATTTTTTTTTTCACTTGAGCACTAGAACACATCGTGTGTAGGCGTAGTGCAGTTTAAGAGAATATGTTGTAGTCCGATGAGAGTGGCCAAAAAAAAAAAATGGCGACAAATGAAAAACTTTCCATAGATCTGAATTTTGACAGCCGCCTTAGGTATACCGTAACAAAGAAGGAATAAAAATTCTGCACAGAACCCATATTTCCTCAAAATTATTATGCTGCCTTGAAGTTTAGAATTTTAGTTTTTTTTTTTCAAAATTAGCTCGTTTCTTAAAGACAAAGTTAAATGAAAATTTAATTATTCAAATTAAGTTTTATCCCTTATAACTGTATGAGATATTGCTTTATTAGATGTCCAAGAAAATCTATAATTAAATTTAGAAAATTTTAGGTTTATTCATTACTAGAATTTTAGAGCTGTTATTTTTAAAAATTATGTTGCTGTATAAATAACTTTTTCGATAGCATTTTTTTTAGAAAAGTTATACGGTAAACGAACATTTTAAAAGCCAGAAATTTCGAGTTTTGACTTTGAATAACTTTCTTTTGTATATTTGTAATTTTAAAAATTAATTTTCAGCTTTAATTAGTCAACAGCACTTTAAAAAAAATTAAAATCTTTTTTATTTCTCCAAATATTGTTACCAGTCTACATACGTACTTGTATATCACACAAGTATTCAAATCCATATACACACACATTTGTTGGCAAACAATCTGAGATATGTCATACCTGCATTTCACACCTGCTTCCTGTTTATTCACACATTCAACACAATCAATGCCAGGTGAATTCGAAATAAATTCTTATCTGACACATATATCTAAGATAAATACAATATATATATATATATATATATATATATATGTATGTACATACATATGCACACTATGTGTTAATAGAAATCGAATTACCGCCTTAATATAGTAGCCATTGAGTGAATTATCAAAATACGCCACAATCAGCAGCTGAAAACCGAATCAAGAACCAAGAAAACCAATACATAAAATGCACACATACACACCTATATTACTAGCAACCCAGCAAAGAATTCGTTTACTACAGAAATGAACATGAAGTCGAGAAAAATGTTTTGAAGCGATTAAAATTTCGTTTCTAAAAACCATGATTTCAACACAGGCGTACCATTGCGGGTAATGCCTTACCAGTAAGCTATGCCGAAGTGGTGGTGGATGACTTTACGCTACCGATGTGCTCAGAAACGAATTAGGAACACCATACATTTTTAATTCAATAGAAGTAATTCCAGAATGCCGTTTTATGGATGACTCCAAAACCGTTGGCAGAATACCTTACATTTTTGATTATAAAAAACATTCACATCTTGAATGTTTAATATTATAGTAGTGGGATTTCTGAAAATATATTGTGGCAAAATTCCTATACTGTGCACATACAACCGAGCAGGATTCTAAGAGCTGACTCGAAACTCACAGAAATTGTGATTGGTAAAAAAAAACTACATATATTAATACTATTTTTGCATCAAAAACTGTCAAAAATAAGACAAATTGTATGACAGCGTCACCTATCGTAAGATTTAGGTAAAAGTTAATACCAATAATGAGTTCCTCGATCCAAAAAAAGCGATATACAAAAAAACCATCTAAAATTGCTTCATTTGATCAAGTTTTATTTCAAGTTTCAAGTTTCATTTATTTCAAAACGAACAATATTCAAATAAATAAATAACAAAAATTTTAATAAAAAATTATTTGAAGTTGAGTTTTCTATGAAGTATAGAAAAAAATGTTTAACTGTGCTGTATTTTTAATTACCTCTGCAATTGGAAAATGGGTAATACATTACTCCCTTCTAGCAAGAAAAGATTAACAAACGTTAATGCACTAAAACATGCATGCCAATGTATGCGAAGTGGTAATGTGATTTAAGGGGTTAGGCCAATCTAGAATTTTCGAAATTTAGATTTTTCTCTCTTTCAAATGATACATTATGGTCTCAAAAATATTATCCCAAAAGATTATGACAAATAAGAATTTCTAATTGCCCCTTTTTCGTTCTCTAGTTGAAGCGTCTGTTTCAGTCAGTATGGCATACTCAAAACTTTAAACGCGTTTATCTCAAAACTGTTTTTTCAAGTTGGCCGGAAATATAACTACAACCGATTCACTTGAAATTTTGACAAAATCTTCAAAAATCCATTACCTACGGAAGTACGTAGGATTTTTTTTTTATCTTCCATAATTTTTTTATAAAAAAATTTCGAGCAATTTTTTAGGCCAAATTGTTACTTTTTCCTTTAGAGACGCGCCAGTTTCTCAAAAATACAAATATTAAAAAGAGCGTATTTCTGTAGCTATTGCTATTTACAAACGGAAACTGTTCAACAACTTATTAAAATAAAAAAAATTACAAGAGCTACTTTTAGCGCTATATACATCTAGTCTGGCGTATTTTCAATTTCCGTAGTATTTTTAAATAATAGGTTTTTTCAAGGCTCTTAAAATAGGCGTTTGTTCCCGTCACGACCTCTTCATTCGACCGGAATCTCTTCTCGCCCAGCCATTTCTTCTGGTTTGGAAACAAGAAATAGTTGCTGGAGGCTAAATCTGGAGAAAATGCTGGACGGGGTAGCATTCCGTAGCCAAATTTATGAATTTTTGCCATGGTGATTACACTCATGCGCACTCGTTCCTGATGGAATAGCACTTTTTTCAAAAAATCCGTTTCGCCTTCAAGTCAAAATCGAATCTGACCAAAAGTTCTGAATAATATTT
Organism: Neoceratitis asiatica; assembly: GCA_030068015.2. NCBI lineage: Eukaryota > Metazoa > Arthropoda > Insecta > Diptera > Tephritidae > Neoceratitis > Neoceratitis asiatica. Next base: position 32,365,832 of record CM061524.1, read on the forward strand.
ACCGGTAATCGTTTTACCGCTTTCAAGGTAATCGATGTGAATGACATCCCAAAAAACTGTGGCCATGACTTGTGTGGCTTTCGTTGGTGCACATTCACCCAGAGGAACCTACTGTCTTGATTGTTCTCAGGTCTCTGGTGTGTGTGTCGTTTATCCATATTTCGTCTACGATAACGAAATTACGCAAAATTCTTTCGGATTGCGATTGAATATCGCCAAACACTTTTTTGAAGTGGTTACATGGTTCCGCTTAGGACAGTGTGGAGCAATCGCGGCAACCATCGCGCGGGTAGCTTTTTCATATGCAAATATTCTTGTAAAATGTGATGTATCCACTCAGTTGAGATGTTTACTGCCTCAGCCTCCTCACGCACTTTTATTCCTCGATCGTCCAATATCATTCCACGGATTCTATCGATGATTTCTTTCCTGAAGGCCTCTTTTGGGCTATCTGAACACAGAACCATTATTTTCGAAATAAAATTGCACTATTTGCAAGCGTTGTTCATGCGTGCGTCCATTCATGATGAATTGCCAAACCAAACTGAGAATAAATCACTTCACAGCTGTTAAATCGGTCGCCATCTTGAAAAGTAATGCCAATTTAAAGTTCTATACCTCTATAAAAAGAACACCCTATATATATAAAAAAAAGTGAAAATTCCTTTTTTAACCTCTGAAACCCACCTAACCCCCTAAACAATCCTTAGACATAGAAATTGATAGAGCAGAATCCTCATAGTATTAATCAAGTCTATCTTTGGTTTCTGAGATGGTTTTCTTACGCAAAAAATCTATTAATAATCTATTATATATATTAGAATTGAAATAATACTTTGCCATTTCATTTTAGTTTTCATATAATAAACAAAAGAAATGAAAAAAATTTTTTTTATCCCAAATCACGGTATTCTGTAATCAATTGCTCAAAGAAGCGCTTCATTTATTACTGCTGGGAATGTTTCCATACATGTGTCCACACAAACACACAAGCCAACCGAGAGTTTTTGAGCTTTGAAAATATTGCGGCAATGGCAGGTGAAATCACCTTGAAAATATTTTCGATACCTAACAAAGTGATACATACGCATATACACAAATACACACGCAGGCGTACATGCATAGAAGGAGAGATAGAATAAACAAGCAATACAAGAGCAGATACACATATGTAAATATATATATATTTACAACTACAAAATAAATGCAATAATAAAATTGTAAAAATAACAAAAAAATGTGGGAAAGAATCTAACCAAAACAACAACAGCAACGACAAAGCCAAACTGCACGCTATTACAAAAGGCGCATAGCAAAAACATTTTGTTATTTTCTTGGCGTTGTTGTTGTGATTGCATTTGGAGCAAAGCACAAAAATGAGCAAAGCCCAACAACCACACCGACCAAGCAACCAACCAAGAGGCAACCAACCACCTGTGGGTGTTCAGTGGCATTATGTGGTGCGTTTGTATGCGACGGAACCGCCAATATGTTTTGTGCCACAGTCGAAACCAAAAACACCAACAAACCGTTGGTAACCAAAAACAGCAACAAAACAGTTGTAACAACTACAATCAGTGCATGACTGTGGTTCAATTGAGCATTGATGACTGGCAAATGGGCGGAGTGCGTGGCGGAAAGGGAAATAAATGCATTTCTACAGAATGCGTTACTGTGTAAGTATGTGCGCTTTTTTCTCGTTGCATTCCATATTCACTTGGTGTGCGTGCATTCGAGTGTGCTGAGTCATGTAAACAAAAACTATTTGGGTTATTCCACGTGAAATATTATATCTTCCTCTGTTGTTGTGGTTTCGGCAACTCCTGCAGCAGCTTCCGAAAGAGGCCTAGTCTTTCTCTATGCCACAACTTTGCCTTCGAAATGTCCTTCCTGTTCAGAGATTATAAGCCATTCGACCCTTTCCAGTACCATTTCGGCCTCGACTTATGACTGAACAAACTTAAGCAGCAGTTTAGATGTGGTTAGACACATACCAATGTGTTATTTAGCCGGAAATATCTACTTGGTCGTACTTTGCTTCGTCTGAACTACAGCTAACCTCTTTGTATCTGTGATCAAATACCTAAGCGAGAGATTCTTAAGCTATCTCTTGAAGAGATCTGCGACAGTCTAGTCTAGAATTTCTTGTGATTTAGCCTATAGTGGTCTTGCTTCCTAACTGTGACTGATGATTAAGATTCCTCCTCCGTATTCGTTTCTGATGTTTTGTAATAGGTGGAGGTTTCGGTCTGAAACACAATGGTTTTTCTCGAATTAATTAAAAATTAGGAGGAATTTAATTTAGGTTATGTAGATATAATCGATTTATAGATGATCCCACCTAAACATGTATGACGCGTCTTTTATGATGCTAAAAATAGTAAAAAATATCCTGATTACCAGACCAATTTTCGTTAAGTAAATCGCTTGTCATATATCTACATTCGAATTGACAAGCGTATGCGATCCGAGAACTTTCAGCCTCAGGCTCACAAAAATAGAGGGGTATGTAGGAGAGCACTTAAACGATTTCTTCTCCTCTTCCAAACAACTATGCCTTATTAGGCCCCCTACAAAAACACAAGCCTTGCCTATCGGATAATGTCCAGTCGGAACTCCTGTTGCTTGTAAAAGTTTTGTTCTTGGAATAAGACATTCCGTGGTCTGCCTTGGGCTTAAAGGATCCCGCAAACGCGCATATGGGGGTGCTAACCCAGCGCCCGCTAAGTTGGTTCAAAGCCCACATATTCAGAAGCAGACCGATACAGACAGAGGAGCAACTATTTTTTCGGCACAATATACTTATATTCTCTTCAGCTTTACAGTACGCAGCAATTCTGATGTGTCTGGGCACTAACTGATATGAGTTTTATTCTTAAATAAGTCAACACCTGATAACAAGCACTGCTTAACAATTTTGTAGCTCACTATGAGTGAACCCAGGACCGTACTAACCGATTGACTATATGAGTAAATGTTGAGATTAAAAGAAACCCGCCACCAAAGCAGTGTCCACCACTTCCATAAAAGCACTTCCTGCCGAAAAACTCTGCCTGGATCCTCCACATATGAATAACTATCGATAGAAATTTTGCAAGCAGACGTTTCCATCAAGCTTCGATCCAACCCTGTAAAAAGTTAAGTGCTTCTTTTTACTAAAGGCTTTATTCCATCCAGTCCTCCCGTGAAAGGATTATGTTAAAGAAAGAGCCACTCGGCGCCAGTATAAATGTGCAAAAGGGATAAAGTTGAGCCTCTCAAGCACTACGCTGCCTATAGCTCTAAGCTCAAGGGTTGGAGTGGTAGATAATTTACCACAGATCTTGATGAGGGCCGTGTTGTGGACGATTTACACGTGCTAAATTAAAGTCGGAGGTAAGAAGAAGTGTGTTAAAAGGTTCAAAAGTTTTTGACCTGTTGATAACCATATAACAGTATTTAGTTTAGTTATATTATGAAACCTAATAAAAAAATATAGGTAACCTTTATAACGGGTCTTCAGCGTCACTTAGAGGAGATATATAACAGGTCATTTGAAAAGTCCCCGGCCTACTATAGTAAAACACACTTTTTAGCAAAATTAATTTTTTTATTCAACATAGTTGCCTTTAAGGGTGATACACTGATTATAACGACCCTCCAAATTTCCGATACCATTTTTGTAGTACAATTTGTCCTTTGCTTCAAAATAGGCCTCAGTTTCGGCGATCACCTCTTCATTCGACGAAAATTTCTTCCAAGCGAGCATTCTTTTAATATCTGAAGACGGGAAATCGTCACTGGGGCTCAGATCTGGAGAATACGGTGGATGCGCAAGCAATTCGAAGAACAATTCATGGATTTTTGCCATCAATTTGATTGACTTATGACACGGTGCATTGTCTTGGTGAAACAGCACTTTCTTTTTCTTCAAACTCACTGAAACTCACTTGAAAACTGCTGCTAATTGTCCCTTCAGTAATTCCCATTAACCCGATCATTATTCACTCACTCTTACAATCATGTTTAAGAAAAAACTTTGAGGATAAATTAAATATTTTCCGTAATTTAAGGCAGAATTTTCGTATAAAACGAGTGCTCAAAATATTTAATTTTTTTTTAAATAAATTTTATTAAAAAAAATTTTAAATTAAAATTTTCTTGATCCCAATTCACTGGAATCACTCACAAATATTTATTTTGTATACTCAAGCAAATGCATTTGTATGCGCCTTGATTTTGGTGTCATACTCACTCAGTGTTACTGAAATTTTTCATGGTTGTTGCACAACCTTGGCTGAAACCAAAGCCATACACAGCATTTTTTCCAATAGCAGCATGTTTTGTTATGAGCGTGTGTGTGTGTATTACTTTGCACTTTTTTGTATGTTTATGCAATAAATATATGTATGTATGTATATGTTTTTTTGCTTCTCTATTCAGTTGACTTTGTTGTGATTCGATTTTGCACTTCATCAGCGGCTTTTATGATGTTCTTGTACCAATTTCAGATTGGCTACGTACCATGTTAGTGAGTTGGTGGATAATATTTAATGTTACACGGATATTATGGTAAAGATTTGGAAAAAAAATTATAAAATTTAAAACAAAGTAATCTTTAAAGAAAATATTTTATTTGCAAGAATATATAATGTTGAAGAATGAACTCTTCGTGGGGGTCTGTTGTTTGTTCCGTTAAAAGGACTGCCCGTGCTTTGGAAGGCTACAGACAATATTTCCCTTAATGGTAGTTAATTTAATATTATATTTCGATATTTTAGCGCTGTAGGATTTATTCTGCCCTCCAAAAAAAAATCATAATAATCAATATCCGTTGAATGGTGTGGATAAAATCAAAAAATGAAAAAAGTGATCTCAAAACTTCCCGAAAAATTTTATGATAAAATCGACATGACTTCCGTTTTACAAATTTTTAAACCTCCTACTGTAATCCCAAATTTCCCATTTGCACTACTCTACACATAAGTTGTTTTTAGAATAGTCGATTTGACTAGAAATTGAGCCAAATTTTGTTCAGCGATGAGGCCCATTCTTGGTTCAATGGGTATGTAAACAAGCAAAATTGCAGCATTTGGGACGAAGAGTAATCTGGAGAGATTCAAGAGCTGCCATTTCATCAAGAAAAAACAACGCTTTGGTGTGGTTTGTAGGCCGGTGAAATCATCGGCCAATATTTCTTCAAAAATGATGCCAGTAAGCGTTCTTAAATTAAATGTCAATGGTGACCGTTATCTGCCATGTTAACCGACTATCTGATGCCTGAAATTGAAGCTAGTGATCTCTGCGACACTTGGTTTCAACAAGACGCCGCCACTTCCCACACATCGCATCAATCAATGCATTTATTGAGAGAAGACTTCAGTGAGCAGATAATTTCACGTTTTGAGTCGGTCGATTGATATCACACCGTTGGACTTTTCCCTGTGGGGATATATAAAGTCTAAAGTCTATGTGGACAATACCGCATCGATTCAGGCCTTGGAGTAAAACATTACGAGTGTCATTCACCAGTTACCAGTCAAAATGCTCGAACGAGTCATCTAAAATCGGATTCAACGGATGGACCATCTGAAACGTAGCCGCGGCCAACATTTGAAAGAGATAATCATCAAAAAATAAATGCCAAAGAATGATCTTTGATAGTAAATATTCCTCATTCAAATTGAATTTCCTGTGTTTTTTTTCTTTAAAAGAGTAGGGAACCTCTAAATCGATCACCCGTTAGTTAGAGTCTGCTTAACCTTTGTGCGTTTTACGGAGCCTTTCGACTCAGCGCTACTTGATTACAGTTGTCACACTAAAAGGCGGCTAGAGGGCACCATAGATTCACAAAGTGAGAATTTTAAAATTGTTTCACCTATTTTTTTAAAACATTATCTATCATTAAAGAAGATATTTGTAATATCCCAGCGAAATAAAACAGTATATAAAATTTCTAAATGAAAACTAGATTTTTAAAGATGAATCTATACCAATTCGGTTTTTTTTTTTTTGCAAATATGTAATATAGCAGCGGGATTTTGGCGTCTATAGTTGACTTTGGATGAAACATTGAATCTATTATTTGACTCCCGAATCAAAACTAACTTCTACTGAGTGGAAAGCAACTGTTGAGCTTTTTTAAAAAATATTTTCTCTTGGTTAAGACAACGCATCATGTCACCAGTCAAACAAAACTATCAAAATGTCAAAACTACTTGAATCGCGCCCACATCGAATCGCTTCCACATCCAACGTATTTATCAGAATTGGGACTACTGGCTTATCTCAGCCTTCAAAAAATGCTTATTGTTAAGAAATGACACGCGAATGAAGAGTTCTGATCTGAAATTGATGACATAAAATTGGTATTGAAATGTTAGAGCGTCGTTCATGGAGATTACATTGATGAATAAAGCAAATTTTGAATAAAAATACGCGTTTTCCAGGGGCTTTTCAACTCGAAAATAACGTGTGTCGAGTGGTTAGGAATTGGCACAATGAGGCATGAAAGTCTTTTCGAGTGCTCTAGTAAAGTTTATTTTTTATTTTTATTTCTGCTACGAGAGCTGTTTGTTAAGTCAGTGACTTTTTGAATTTCCCGCTCAGTTACTGTAAATACAATACTGCTCTGGTCAAGTGTTATCGATTAATAGACTGCTATAAAAATTTAAACCAGCTGCGACATTTAATTTGTGTTCGACAGCCATTGAAAGCGGATGATTTCAGGAATTTTAACGAAAATAGATAAAAAAAAAGAAATTCGTGTGTTTATTACACATTATTTATTTGCGTAAAAAAATTATGACCGACACCGAAAAAAGACTTGATAAATACTATGGGAACTCTGCACCATAAATTTCAATGGTTAAGAAATTGTTTCCTTGGGGTTGTGGTCGCCGAATGTTCAGATCACACAAAAGAGATCGTCACACTAGAAATCCTCCATTCATGTAAAATCCATGAAATGATATCGGACAATCGGAGAAAAGAAGTTCAGATCACACAAAAGAGATCGTCACACTAGAAATCCTCCATTCATGTAAAATCCATGAAATGATATCGGACAATCGGAGAAAAGAAGTGCATGGGATGACTAAGGCTGTAGGCAACTCAACATAGCAGGTACATACATTTAATATGAATATTTGTACATGAAAAAACTATACGCGCGATGGGTGCCGCGATTGCTAACACACAACCGTGTAACCACTTCAAAGGAGTGCCTGCCAATGCTTAATCGCAATCCAAACGAATTTTTGTGCCGTTTATACTAGCGACCAAAAAAAATCAAGATTGTGGGTGTCCCGGGTGAAAGTGCACCAAAAAGGCCAAGGTGGGTCTATCGCTCAACAACGACCACTTTAGTTCGAATAAAACTGAAGATCTATTTGGCACTATCAAGGATCAGATGATCAGTATAACCTAATCTGACCGCTCCAAGGGAACTACACCTTTTCTCTTTGAAAATCCAACACTTTCTGATCTAGTGAGTTGTAAGGTCTCTACTATCCCATAGACGTACAAAGTAAGGTAATTTGGCAAAACTACTTGTGGTACATCAGTACAGGATTAAGCTGCGAGCTGCTACCCCATCCCGCATGTTCTACAGATCTAGACCCCTGCCACTATTTCTTGTTCTCAAACCTGATAGAATGTCTGAACGACAAGAGATGCGGGTCGAATAAAGAGACCATTACAGAAACAAACGCATATTTTGAGGTTCTTGAAAAAAATCTATTATTTGGAGGGAATACAAATGTTGGAAAAACGTTGAACTAAATGTGCATAGCTAACAAGAGACTATGTTGAGAAATAAAATGCTTATTTGCGGGGAAAAAAAATATATATTCTATTCAAAAAGTCACTAAATTATCAAACAGCCTCGTAACAAGAAGTTCAACACGCATAACTTAATTAATATTTAACTAGTATGAAGCTGATGCATAATTGGACAATTTACATTTAAAAGGAACATGGATATTTTTTGAATATGAACATCCAAAGTTATAAAAAAAATTATTTTTAACTACTTTTCATAATAAAAATCTGCTCATAAAAACTCATCAGCGGGTCGGAAACAACTTTTAGGTCCCTCCATTTATAGAAAGACAGCAAGACACCCAACCAAATTAGAGGATTAAGAATATTATGTCTCTAATTATCTCTTGTATTGGTCCAAATGAGTTATTTGAATTTAAATTTTTAATTTGTTGTGGGCATTCTATTTTAATTTAAAAAAAAAAGAAATTATCTCTAAGCCCAATCCTTAAATAACCAGAATTTTAAAGAGTGAAGTTTCATACTGGCAATTAAACTTTAATATGAATATAGCAAGAGCTCCACTTTGAATTTGTCATATGCGCCATTAGACTTTTCCAACAGATGGAAAATGTGTTGTAGTTTTTAAGTCCTTTTTGAAAGAAAATTTTATATAAAGGGTGTTTTTTCTAGTCATCTGGTTTTAATGAGGGAATAATTTTTGTCGGAGTTGGTCTTTTTGGCAGCTGATACTTGATTTATGCTACGTTTGATTTGCCATTTCATAATGAAGAGACTGTTTTGTGATGATCGCTGCAAAAAATGGTTGAAAACTGGAATTGAATCGAGACAGCCGCGGCGGTCAGTTGCTCGAAATCAATTTTAAAACATAATGACAAACCCTTATCTTTTAAATAAATCTAAATTCTTGGCCGTAACATTAAATTATATGCATTTTGTTTCTACTTGAAAACCACAGATCTCAAAAAGCACCCTTTATTATATCTCAATATGTGCATATGTGAATGCGCTTACTTACACACGAGTACACTTACTCGTATGCATTTGCGCTCCATCGATGGAACTCAATACAAGTTAAATAAGCGGATTTCAACTTTGACGCTCACTTTTCATCATTTACCTTCCGTTGTCATCATCAACTACCTGCTACTTTCATCATTCGCTTACTGGCTTTATTGTCGTTGTTGTTGTCACTGTGGTTACCGTTGCACAGCGCCACATTGTCGCATTGTTAGCGTCATTGATTGATTTTTATAATTTCCGCTTCAATTGTTGATATGTACCAACATATATATGTGCAGTTTTTTTGTTTTTGTTGTTTATTTATTTATTTACCATTTGTTGCATACATACATACTCACTCCACCATCTAAGCAATCTGCTATGATGAATGCAATAAGCTAGTCACCTTCATTAGTTCTTGCCATGCACTCACTGCATTTGAAGGCGACAAATAAATCAGTATCAGTGAGTTTTCATTTCATTCATTCATTTTTAATACTCGCTTAGTATTGGTGCTTGCTATTGGGGCTGCTGATGATGTTGGGTGTGGAAAATATTTTGTTGTTGCTGCATGTGACTTTGTGTGTGTACGAGTATGTGAGTTGAATGTCCATGAGCGTAAACTATCATTTTAATATATATTTAGAAGGTCATAAAGAGAAGGTGAAGAGCTGCTTAGAGTGTTTGAGGTGTTATTGGCAAGTTACTTTTATTATTTATTTACATATTTATTTATTTGTTTTCCATTTATTTATTTATTTAAATATTTTTTGAACATGAATACTTAGTTTTCAACAAAAGATTTGGCCTAAAAATGTAACCTTTTACATTACTACTAATTTTTGTATTCACTAGTAGTAAGAAAGTCTGCTTTTCTAAAAATATCATCATCATTTCATTCTCTAATGTAAAATATTTTTTTTTTTTTTTGCTTTATAAGCATAAGCAGACAGCTGCACAATGAAAGCTACTCGCTGTTAGTTTTGGTTTTTGTCGTCTGTCCAAATCAACAAAGGCTAGCTCGAACAATAACTATTATTTTCATTGTTGACGGAAATGAAATTACGCGAGAGTGACGTCTAGTTGACGAAGCGACTTATATTTTTGACCAAGAACCCATTGCTGTGGAGTAAAAGTAAATAAATGAAATTTGCTCGTTCATATTGTTATTACAAAAATAACGAGTTTGTTATAAGTGTATCATTTGGAACTGAAAATAGAGTTGAAAGAGAAGAGAATTAATCTCGGAAAAAAGTAGAGCAAGTTAAAGCCACTCAAACTCGATGTTATTAAAACACTTGAAAACTTCATATTTCTGTTAGCAAAGTTGCTTAAAATATGTAATATTTTTTTTAATACTTTTCTTTGAAAAAATTGTGCCAGGGTTACGCGGGTCACTCGAGACAGCTCCAGCTCTTGTTCTGCTATGGGTAGTGATTGGACTACGAGAACACCATTCACGGGAAGAGAGTTAATAAAGGGGTGAACGAGCATAAATGTTTCCTTTGTAAGTGGTGCTCCGGCGCCATCAGTAGGTCCCCAGGTATCTACCACTTATAAGCTTATTGATTCTAGATCTGTGGCATACCTTTGTATGATTATTTCTTTTCAACTGCATGCGCAAGTGGAAGAAGGCTATTTGTTACCGTTATGAAGGTGCTCATTCTTGAAGCTTATGATAATCTTTAAATAACACTATTTAAATTGACATAAACACATATTTGATTTCGCACGATGAGAAGCTAAGACATCTCCTGGTTAGGGTTATGTTACTATGTAAACGTTAAAGTAAATTCCATTGCTGTAATCTCGAACAAAATAGTTCAGCATATTCTTTTTAGATTGCCCCTAGAGCAGCTCAAGAAATAAATCTAATATACGTACTCGTATATGTATATCATTCTCACGTTACGATTTTTGTTCTAAACTACTGGGCCGGTTTTTATGAAATTTTTACGCATATCGGGTAAGTCTGAGAATCGGCTAACATCTATTTTTCATACCGATAAATGGATCAGGTACTGACCTATGCGGAAAAAAATCGTATTTACAGTTCGCCTTACTTGAATTTTTTATTATTTTTTACTGAGATTAGCAGGAATACTTCTTTTCTTTCCAGGAAATGAACCAGGATCCGTTTCATTCGAAAAATCGATTTAGTTGAATTTTTTTTTTCAGGAAGCGGAACGATTTATTTAAAAAAAATATATATTTATAATTCGATTTAGTTGAATTTTTAGATAACAGATTGACAAAAATTAATATGATTTCGATATAAGCGTAGATGGTGCAAAGGCATGTTCGCTACGCAATGCTATTATTTTGCGGCGGAGGGTTACAAGATATTCTAATAGAGGGTTTTCAAATAGGGATGATATGATTTCTAAGTATCGTTTTGGCCATTTTTATTTGTCATGATCTGTATTTTTTTCATTGTATTCAGTAATGTTTACAATTTTACAAAATAACTTTGCTGACTTTGCCTTGGATCAATTTGAAAACGATAACGATTATTTTAAGAAAATCATCTTCTTCGATGAGGCTCACTTTTATCTGAGCTACCGCAATATACATAAAAAAAAGTGTCGATTCTGGTGCGAAGAAATTCCACAAATTATTCATGAAGAACCATTCCATTCACCCAAATTGACAGTTTGGTGTGGCTTTTGGTCTGGTGGAATCATTGGTACGTACTTCTTTCGAAATGAAGCTGGAGAGCGATGTAGATCAATGATAATCAACTTTTTATGATCACAATTGCAAGAAGTTAATAACATCTGGTTCCAACAAGACGGGGCTACGTGTCACACAGCACGTGCAACAACCGAATTATTGCTAGAAAGATTTGGAGATTCGAATATATCAAGAAGTAGTGACATTGAATGACCTCCAAGAAGTTGTGATTTAACACCATTAGACTACTTGTTGCATGGTTATTTGAAGTCATGGTCTTTAGCAAAAACCAGACTCTCTTTAAGTTTTAAAAGTCAATATTGAACGTGCTATTCATGACATACGACTTGATTTAGTGGAAAAAGTGCTCAAAAATTGAGTTCATCGAATTCGTTAATGCAAATGAAGTCGTGGAGGCCATTTGGATGATGTTATATTCAGAACTTGATTGTATCGAGTGTACTTTTTTTTTAAAGAAATCCTATATTTTGATAGATAAAAAAGTTTCATTGTGTCTCATTCAAAGGCAAAGAGTTTGTAAGCAAGTTTTTAAAAAGTTTAAAAGTTAAAAAAAATTTCATGTCATGCCAAGCGGCCACTTCTAGCCTGCCAGATGTCTCGCATGAAATCTAAACATAGCCCATATTAAACCCCAAAGAACTATAACTAGTTTTTCCGCTTCATTTAAATTCAAAAACTGATAACTTTTATTCATAAAGGACAGTTCAATTAATTTATAATCTGTTGAAATCAAGCAACATGAAAACATGAATATATATGCATATATTCATTTGTAAGTGTATCGTATCTATTTCACTTAACTGCTCGCCCACCCAATCCAACGTTTGTTTTGACAAATTGCGGTTAAATATTTATGACATTGTTTTAATTGCGCACAGACACAAAGGCAACAACAACAACACACAAATGGAAGGATCATGTAAAATTGTCTAGTTGCCAAGTAGACACTTTTGGTTTTACAAATCTATTTGCATTTCGCCTTACTAGGCGCTTAGCCTTTGTCATAACCAGCAATTGAGCATTTTGGATTTATGCATTTTTTATTGGCGCTTTAGTGTTGTCAGTGCGATGTAGCTAGCAGCTGCCGTGAATTTGAGTGCTTATGAATACATAAAAATTAATGGGCACTCAATGGCAATATATAGTTTTACTAAAAATTGGCAATCCGGAATAGGCAGTATTAGGGTTTAATGGCAGATAAGTGATTCTCCCTTAAAAATAAATAAAATAAAATGTAATAAATAAAATTTAAAAATTAAGTTAATATAAATTTAAAACAAAAATTAAACAATATAATAAAAATTTGAATTGAATTAAATAAAGGTAATTTTTATTAAATTATTAAAATAAAATTTTTATTAAAAAACAAAAGAATTAAACAAAATAAATTAAGTATAAATAAAATAATATAAATAATTAATATAGAATAAAATAAAAGAAAAATAAAAAATTTCATAATATAAAATGAAATAATATAACACAATAAAATATGACAAAACCAAATAAATAAATTTAAAAAAAAGTTTTATTAAATAAAACAACATAAAGGGTGATCCGAGTAGAGGTACTTTTTTCAACAGCCTTTTTTTGACAAATCACGCATTTTTGTTTACCATTGTTTGGCATTTCATTATGGAAAGGCTTAGGCCTGAGCAACGTTTACAAATCATTCAACTTTATTTCGAAATTCACGTTCTGTAAAGAAGGTGCTTCACGCGCTTCCCTCACCTTATGGTCAACATAATTGGCCTACTCAGCGTACTATTCACAACACCATCACCCATCTTGAGACCCAACATTCATTATTGGATAATATTCGACCGAATAGACCACGTCCAGCACGCAGGGAAAAAAATAAGCGGACGTAGCTGAGAGTGTACACGAAGACCGTGGAGAGTCGATTTGGCGCCGTTTGCAGCAACTCCGACTGACATGTGGGAACGACTTAGCGCATTTTACGTCGATATCTTAAATTGAGAGCGTACAAAATACAGCTTGTGCAAGAACTAAAGCCGCTCGACCTTCCCAAGCGGCATCGCTTCGCTATATGGGCTCTTGAAAAGTTCGAAGAAGTTCCGACGTTTTCGAGCCAAATTTTGTTCAAGCAAAATTGTCGCATTTGGGACAAACAGCAACCTGAAGAGATTCAAGAGCTGCCATTTCTTCCAGAAAGAAAAACAACGGTTTGGTGTTTTTTGTGGGCCAGTGGAATCATCGGTCCATATTCCTTCAAAACTGATCCCGCTGAGAACTTAACCGTAAACCAAAGGCGACCGTTATCGCGCCATGATAACCGCTTATTTGATGCCTGAAATTGAAGCTGATGATCTCCGCGGCATTTGGTTTCAAGAAGACGGCGTCACTTCCCACACATCATATTAATCAATGGATAGGTGGTCGGTTGGCCACCAAGATCGTGTGACATCACACCGTTAGATTTTTTTCTGTGGGGATATGTAAAGTCTAAAGTCTATGCGGGCAATTCCGCTTCGATTCAGGCCTTGGAGCAAAAGATCACGAGTGTCATTCGCCAGTTACCACTAGTCGAAATGCTCAAACGAGTCATCGAAAATTGGACTCAACAGATGGGCCATCTGAGACGTGGCCACGGCCAACATTTGAAAGAGATTATCTTCGAAAAATAAGTGCCAAAAAATGTTCTTTGGAATGATAATAAACATCCCCATTAAATCTGAATTTTCTGTTTTCTTAAAAAAAATATATATATAAATATACATATATATATAAAAAAATAATATAATAAATAAGATAAAAAAGTAAATTAAATGAAAAACAAAATAATATAAAATAAAACCAAATAAATAAAGTTAAAAAAAAATTAAGCAAATAAAAAAGAAATATAAGTAATATAAAATAAAAAAAATAAAAAAATTTACATAAAATGAAAAGATATTAAATATGAAATAAGGAACTCAAATAATTGAAGATGAAATGAATAAATAAAACCAAATAAATAAAATATAAAAAATAAAGTCTAAAAAAAATTTTTAAATATAAAGTAAAAGAAAAAAAATTAAAGAATTTTGACTTTGCACATAAAAATTGCACAAAATTAGAAGAAAAAAATCCTTTGACAACAATTGAAATTGGTCTATGTAGAGCATAAGTTCTCAGACAACTTTTAATATCTACACAATGCATGCTTGAGCAATTTTTTTTTACTTTGTGGCCAACACTTTTCGTATCTTTTTAAATTCTTGAGATTTTTTTCTGCATCAGAATTTATTAATTTTATAGAACGAACTGACTTGCACTAAAGCTGACAGAAGGATATTACATTATAACATTTTACATCAGCGCTAAATCCCAACATGAGAACGTTAATGTCAATAAAGATTTAAGACTACACGAGTTTTATTTGCAACTTTCTTCTGACAATTCTCGTTTCTTCGCTGCAAATTGCACACAAGTCAGATTGTTGCTGTCCGTGGGATAAGTGTGCACTTGATGCATGCATATATACTTACATACACATATATATATATATATATATGTACACAGGTTTAGCGTAGCGTAGATATGTGTTTACGTTGGAGGTAGAATTGTGGAAATGTTGGTGGTAAATTTAGCGTTGTCGTGGAAAATATGTCAAGTGTGCAGAGAAGCTATTACTTAATGTTACATTGTAAATATTTACATATGTTTATGTGTACTTATATATAGTGCATTTGTACCTACATAGCCTTATATGTTGTAGTTGTATCTGCTGACTGGTGAGGAAATAAACACAGTCTAACGTTCGGTATTAACTTTTACAGAGGTAGAAGTAATAAACTTTAGTTGTATTCCTTTTCACATATATATAACATATAAAGGGTGATCCAAGTGGAGGTACTATTTTCAATAGCCTTTTTTTGACATCACGTGTGAGTCATGTCAAGCTGTCATGTTTTTTGTTTGTTCAGTATTGTTTGGCATTTGGTCCGTAGCTGAAGACCGTGGAGAGTCGATTCGGTGCCGTTCGCAGCAACTCGGACTGACGTATGGAACGACTTGGCGCATTTTACGTCGAGATCTTAAGTTAAAAGCGTACAAAACACAGCTTGTGCCAGAACTGAAGCCGCTCGACCTTCTTAAGCGACATCTCTTCGCTCTATGGACTCTTGAAATGTTACAAGAAGATCCGACGTTTTCGAGCCAAATTGGTTCAGCGATGAGCCCCATTTCCTGGTCAAGGGGTATGTAAACAAGCATACTAGCCGCATTTGGGGCGAAGAGCGACTTGAAGAGATTCAAGAGCCGCCATTTCATCCAGAAAAAAAAACGGTTTGGTGAGGTTTGTGGACCGGTGAAATCATCCGTCCACATTTCCTCAAAAATTATGCTGGTGAGAACGTTACCGTCAATGGCGACCGTTATCGCGCAATGATAACCGACTATTTGATGCCTGAAATTGGAGTTCATGACCTCCGCGACATTTGGAGAACACTTCGGTGAGCTAATAATTTCATGTTTTCATGGGCCGGTCGATTGGCCACCAAGATCGTGTGATATCACACCGTTAGACCTTTTCCTGTGAAGATATGTATTGTCTAAAGTCTTACCTCTTCGATTCAAGACTTCGAGCAAAATATCATGCGTGTCATTCGCCAGTTACCAGTTACCAGTCGAAATGCTCGAACGAGTCGTCAAAAATTGAACTCGCTATTAAATTTGAGTTTTCTGTTTATTTTTATTTTAAAAAGTAGGGAACCCCGAAATGGACCACCCGTTATATAGGTATGGTATGCGTTGCATTTCTCATTTTCCATCTTACTCGTTACTCAGGCGCTGAATTTGTCTACTTTGTAATATATCTTTGGATTTTTAAAGTCAAAAGCATACTTACATATATACTATGATGTGACAATTTGAGAAAATATATTTATTTCAAAGTGCTTGTAGATTTTGTTTTAAGTGTTAATGCCTGTTTTCAATGAGACTTGAATTTTCTCTGGTGAGGAAATTGAAAAAACTTTAGTTTAAGGAAGAAGGAAAAGCTAAGTTTAGGCGAGCTTCCACATAGTCAGAATATTTCATATCTTGAGAAAATTTAAACTTAAAAAATATTATTTTCAATTTAAACATTATTAATTTTTAATTAAGGAAATAAATAAAAATATATTTAGCAATTTTGACAACTTTAAAACGTGTTAAAACTATCATATTGCCCATATTACATAACCTTTTTTGAATTAATTCCTTAAATACTCGAACTGAGCTTCCAGTCAGAAGATCAAAATGAGAGGAGGACTTATTTGAGAATCATTTCAGACTGTTTTTTTTTTACCAAACCCTGTTATATCCGTCATTATAAATTGAGATTTATCAACTAATATTCCAAACATTCCACGTTTAGTCAATCGAGAGTTCATAGAATCCAAAATAAGACTGTATAGTTATTATAGGTTAGAATGATATTTGCCGGTATTCATACAGCCTTTGTATTTGCTACTCAATATAGCAAAATTAACTCTCGTCATACATGAAACATTATCTGCATACTGGATTGTTTGACGCCAATTAGTAGCAACAAGTGAAGCCAGCTTACTCTCCACGTGATCTTTTGGAATTTGGCCTTTGTACGTCTTTACTTTTCAATTGTCTACTCAGTCCATCGTAACACCAGTTGGCAACAGAGATCCTGCGTTAAATTTCCAGTCTAAAATTGTTACTGATGTTGATGCTGAGTTCCTAGATTGAAATAATGTGAGACATCAAGTAATAAAAGACCAAAATCAGTTTTGGAAACTATACGTAAGAGATCGATAGTTACGTAAAAATCACTGAGTATTCTGAAAAAAGCGAACATTTTACATCACTAACTAAATGAGGAGAGTATATACTTTCTAGCTTGAAAAAAGCGTAAGCTCTAAGACGAAACTCTATTCAAGATCCAAGATGGAATCGTATTCTCATAGCTTAGATAGACAGAAAACAATAAAAAGAGCTTGACGTATTTAAACCAACGCTCTCGCCAAATAGGTTAGGTTCTTAGGTTCTAGAAACCTAAGTAAGGGTTTTTCACGCTGAATTTGTTATATACTTTAATTTGGCTCTCGATAAAAACACACTTTAAAGCTCCACATTTGTGATTGATCATGAAATTTTGGATATATATAGTTTTTTTAGTGGTGCAAGCTACCATTCGAGAATCATTGGTTCGAACTTTGTGGCCAGACCAATATTTAAACTATAGAAAACTAACTAATAAATAAAAATATTTCTAATTATAGTTCCCTCTCGACAGGGAACGTCAATCAACTCCGCTGAGTGTGTTTCTGACTTCAAATAAAAGCTCTTCATATAAACCCGTCAGCTATTTGGAGACGGTTTAGAGAAAACTGTTGGAAAAATATCAACACGCACGCCATTAGCTGGAGGAGAAATAATTGATAACTTGAACTTGAACTGCTCTGTAATGGTCAATATGCTTAAGCTCTCTATAGCTTTGGAATGCTTTGAATTCCATTTGAATCAAAATCGCTGACAGAACACACCACTGCCCTTAACACTTGCGAGAAATTATCTGCAATAATAAGTAGTCCTTGGTAAATTTTTCGGACCAATAGTGAATTTATGGCTCCCTTAATATTTTTAGGGCTGTGATTGATAACAGTTCTAAGAGATTTTTATCAAACCTCCGAATTTATTTCTGATTTAATAAAAAAAATGTAGAGAATTGTTGCATAAAGTCATCGAAGAGAGTTGGAACAGAGTATTCCAAAGCAGTTGATACTTATGTACGAGTATGTAACTACAATCCCTGATTGCCTCAAACAACGAGAGCTAGTATAAACAAAGCAACAAAATAAATAATATATAATAAATAACAGTAAACTGTGTTCGTGCAAGTGACACCATTTACTTCAATATGTGCCAAGGGAAGCATAGCTAAATGTAAACATATTTCGATAACGGTATTCACAATGACGGACACTGGGTAGAATAGCGAATGACCAAATATTAAATGGCAGGCAAACGCATATCAAGTGGTGCTTAAGAGGCGTCCCTTGAATTATCGAAACTTCGAGCCAACGAATTGTGAACGCTGTATGCGGGCTACGAGCCGGAGCAACATGGGTTCGACACTTGATTAGATCGACATTCAAAATCTAAAAATTGTGTGAAATTTTCGTATAATCTTTCTAATGTGACTATCCTCAAGATTAACAAATTTTCACATTTTGGAGAAATTTTTTGATTATTGGTTTCAGTTGTGAATCACCGAAGTTATATGATTCCAAAGTCTTATGCCGATTTGGAATTTTTGCGACGTTATGCAAGGGATTTTAGAGATCCTTGGATCTAGGATATTAAAAGAACTGTGTCTTATTCTCTAATTTGTTCAGAACTGGAATATTTCTCTAAAGTTTGGAGTCCATTTCATTGAGCGTTTTAACAAATTCAATTTCGCTATCCCTTAACTACCGTACATTATATGGTACAGGCTTATAAATCTAAAGTCCCTTAGTCTCTACGTTTCAGATGGTCCATCCCTTGAGACCAATTTTCGATGACTCGTTCAAGCATTTCGACTGGTAGCTGGTGAATGACACTCGTGATCTTTTGCTCCTGAATGGCAACGGGATTGTCCGCATAGACTTTAGACTTTACATATCCCCATAGAAAAAAGGCCTAACAGTGTGATACCACCCGATCTTAGTGCCAATCGTCCGATACAAAACGTGAAATTATCTGCTCACGGAAGTGTTCTCTCAATAAATCCATTGATTGATGCGATGTGTGGGAAGTGCCGCCATCTTGTTGAAACCAAATGTCGCGGAGATCACTAGCTTCAATTTCAGGCATCAAATACGTTCCACGGTCTCCGTGTAAACTCTCAGTTACGGCCTCTATATTTTCTTCACTGCGTTCTAGACGTGGTCTATTCGGTCGAATATTATCCAATAATGAATGTTGGGTCTCAAGATGGGTGATGGTGTTGCGAATAGTACGCTAATAGGCCGATCATGTTGACCATAAGTTGAGTGAAGTGCGCGAAACATATTCTTCACAGAACGTGAATTTTCGTAATAATAATAGAGTAATGATTTGTAAACAATGTTAAGGCGTAAGTTTTTCCATGATGAAATGCCAAACAATACTGAATAAAAATAATATGACAGCTTGACACGACTCACGCTTGATCTGTCAAAAAAAGGCTATTGAAAAAAAGGACCTTTACTTGGATCACCCTTTAAAATGTTTACCAAGAACACAGGTAATCATTCATTGAAACCTTTTTTTTATCAAACATTACATATGATTTTCGTATGACACTTTATTAATGCTTTACTAGTATTTTACTGAAAGATGTGAAATCCCTTCTTACGAATACTCATAGCAAACTACACACTTTCTTACGCATATGAAGTACATATTACGGTATTTTTCTATAAATTCAGAATCAAATTTATGGGTCATGCATCAACCAAAACCCGTAAATAAACAATAACCAACAACTTGGTCGGAATATATATATATGAACAGTGAGTACTGAATATGTTCAGCCAATGTTTAGGCAGTTTCTTATGGGAAATAAAAGAGTTCAGTAAATAAAAAATTAATTCTCAAGAGTGAAGTCTAATATTGTTAAAACGTGCTTTGGATGTAAACTTTGAACTTTTATATTTTATTCTGATTTGTTTTTTTTTTTAAGAAACTTATACGAGGGCTACATTACATATTTCGGGAATAGAGAACAAAAACAGATCTTAATAATCGAAAATCACTTTATTGTCCATTAAGGTCTATTCACTTTTGCATGCGCTTGAACCAATTGTTGAAGCAATTCAATAAAAAAGTCATTGGTACCAAGTCTGAACTATACGGTGGATGACCCATCAAATCGATGTTTTGAAAGCTGAAAAATTCATTTCAGTCGTTGTGTGAGAGTTCACAATGTCGTGGAGAAGAATGATCCATATTCGGCGGTTGGTTTTTCTGATTTCAAAAAATGGTTGTGTACCACCCAGAATTTACTGGTTGCAACATGTTGAGTTTTTCCAGACCCATTTGGTTGGAAGTGCTTCGTACGCGAACAAATTTGGCTGGATTCGGCTCATCTTGAAAAATGCTTATAGACGACTACTGCTTACTTTCGGGGTCATACATGTAAATCCACGATTCATCATCGAACACAATATCAGAGACATGTTTCGAAGCACCGCCATCGTATTTTTTGAACACTCCTCACGGCCAATCAACACGAGCCTTATTTTAAGCGAATGGCAAATTGTGTGGCATCGCATGGGAAAATTTTTTTGAATCAATTTTTCATGCAATATTTAATGTATGCTGGTCCCACTAATGCCTACAGCTGTCTCAATCTCACGATAGGTCACATGACGATCTTGCAATATCAGTTTGCGCACAGCATCTATAGTTTCCGGAACAGCAAGTATTTTTGGACTACCTTCACGGAATTCGTATAGAAGTGATCTACAACCTCGATTGAATTCACCATACCATCGACAAACATTGGTGCTTGATGGAGCTTCATCACCAAATATTGAATTAAGTTAATCGATGCACTGTTGCTGAGTTTATCAACGTTGAAAGTTGTAAAAATATATTCGTCCGAAATTCTTTTTGAGCGAAATAAATATTTAAGTTCGTGGAAAGAATACAAATAGCGCTAGTATTTTCAAATGTTCTGAGTATGTATCACACCAAAAATGTCAAACTTATTTACGACAGAGTTGTCAGTTGCCATATTGCAATACTTACTTGGTTGTCAAATCCCAAAATATATAATGCAACCCTCGTAATCCCTACAAGATGTGAAGATGTGGACACATGTTTATTTTCTATATCAAACAAAGGTGCAAAGAAAACTTTGCCAGCAAGTACTTTTGAAATACTTTATATGTGTTAAAGGTCTCCAGCCACTAAATAGTTTTCTCCACACCTTTTGGCCGGTTGGTTGACTGGTTCGCACGTTGACTAGTGCTAACAGGCAATTTAGTTATTTGCTTGGCTCGTTTTAAATTTTCTTATTTTCGTTCAAATCGATATGTATTAGTAACTGTGCTGTTTTTTTATTTCTTTTTGCTACTCTTACGAGACGAGTTTGGAAATTCATGCAAATTGATTTATATTGGCAAACAAGTTAGATTGAAAATAAATATACATGAGTCTCTCACACAAAAAAGGCGCCAAAGTGCTGAGTAAGAAGCGCTAGCGAGCACATGCATAAGGAGGAAAGAAAATAAAGGCAAGGACAGTAAGATAAAAAATATTTTCATGAATTTTTCCACTCACCAAGAGCGTATATAGTATATGTTGTTTGGGTATGTCTGTCTGTAGTACTAGCATTTTATAACCAGTATGGTTATGAATCAGTTAAAAAATGCAATCAACTAAAATTAAATTAAAGGATATAATGTATAAAATGCTCTACTAGTTGATTGATTGATGAATGATCTACTTGGAGGTAAATAAACCTAAGTGGACTTTATTTATATTATCCTTGTGGTGAAATTAGTGAAAAATTCATTATAAAATTTCCTTATTTTCTATTCCAATTTCTCCTTTGATACATTTATTTCAATGCAATGGGTGATCCAAGTAAAGTTTTTTTTTTCAATAGCCTTTTTTTGACAGATCATGCGTGAGTCTTGTCAAACTGTCATGTTATTTTTGTTCAGTATTGTTTTGCATTTCATCATGGAAAGACTTACGCCTTAACATTGTTTACAAATCATTCAACTTTACTACGGAAATTCACGTACTTCGCTCAACTTATGGTCAACATCATCGGCCGACTAAGCGTACTATTCGCAACACCATCACCCATCTTGATACCCAGCATTCATTATAAGATAATATTGTGCCGAATAGACCACGTCCAGCACGACAGCACACAGTGAAGAAAATATAGCGATGAGGCCCATTTCTGGCTCAATGGGTATCTAACAGAAGCAAAATTGCCGTATTTGGGACAAACAGCAACCTGAAGAGATTCAATATCTGCTATTTCGTCCAGAAAAAAAACAACGGTTTGGTGTGGTTTTTGGACCGGTGGATTCATCGGTAAATATTTTTTCAAAAATGGTGCCGGTGAGAACGTAACCGTCAATGGCGACCTTTATCGCACCATGATAACCGACTATTTGAGGCCTGAAATTGCAGCTCGTGATCTCCGCGACATTTTGTTTCAACAAGACAATTGACACTGCGCCACTTCACACACATCGCATCAATCAATGGATTTATTGAGAGAACACTTCGGTGAGCAGATAATTTCACGTTTTGGGCCGGTCGATTGGCCAGCAAGATCGTGTGATATCACACCGTTACACTTTTTCTTGTGGGGATATGTAAAGTCTAAAGTATTTACGGACCATCCCGCTTCGTTTCAGGCGTTGGAACAAAACATCACGCGTGTCATTCGCCAGTTATCAGTTGAAATGGTCGAACGAGTCATTGAAAATCGGACTCAATGGATCGGCCATGTGAAACGTAACCGCGGCCAATATTTGAAGAGATCATCTTCAAAAAATAAATGCCAAATAATGTTCTTTCGAATGATAATAAACATTCACCGTTAAATTTGAATTTTTTTTGTTTTTTGTTTAAAAAAGTAGAAAACCTCGAAATGTATCACCCTTTACTAGAGGTCTGCAATGATTCTCTCAAACTACTCTCTAAGCATTCACTCTAAGAAAGGACACACACATTTAGTTCGATTTTTTCTCTTGCATTCTGATATATAATTCATATATTATTTGAGTTTTTTTTTTAATAAACTGAGAGCTACGATTTTACTTACTGTTTCATTTTGAAGCTTCACTGAATTCCTAGGTTTGACCTTTAGCGAGAATTTCCCTTGGGTTCCGTACCCACCCATTCACAATAGTACACTTTTTTGCTTTACAACACTATTCGTATTAGTCAGGTCGGGTACCGTTTAAGCTTACTTTGTTGCTTATTTTATGTTGTTGTTTTCTATGCTATTCGATAACCTACCTAACGTTCTGTTGAAGGTCTGGTGCAGAGAAAGACGCTTTCTGTTTTCATCATATTTTCTTTAAATCAATGTTCCAGAACTAGAAATGCAAATTTATGTATACTAATAAATAATATTCAGAAATCTAGTGATTGTTATCAAAAAGTTGTTTATTTGTAAATATTTATTAAGTTTTTGAATTAATCATATGTAGTACATTCTTTACTTTATTCTATGTATATACATATCTACACATGTAGCTACGTTCCTGTACTCTTTTCACATGCATACAAACATTTTTCTGTTGAGTGTTCATTTTGAAGAATTACTTTTTTAGCATTTTTTCTCATGCGTTCAAGGCAATCGACCGCCCATAGGCGTATTTCCGGTCAGCCCACACACACATATGCACACAAACACAGTCACTCTATTATTGAGAGTGAAATTCTCGGGCAAAGTGTACAACGAATGAATAAATATAGACATTTGTACTATTGCGAACACAATGAAGAAAAGTGAAAGTAAAAACAAGAAAATTCACTGCCGCTGGACTTTAGTTGGCTTCGATTGCATGGCAAAAAAAAAAAAAAAAAAAAAAAAAATATGTAAAAATAAAAAGAAAAAGAAAAAAGAAAATGAAAATATAATGGTATATTTTTTCTATTCATATATTTTTTTTACACGAACATTCGTTGAATAGTTGAAAGGAGTACGTTCAAGGGCGATTGACTGAGCTTCTGCCATTGTGCTTGAGCTGGCAGGCAATATGTGCGTACATAACAAATACGTGTTACAAATGTTACGTGTGTGTTTATGCGTATATACGTATACATATACATATGTTACGAAAATATAAAAATATGTACAAGTAAATGATGAGTTTGAGGTGAAGTATCGTACATCCAACTGTTGAGGTGAAGTATCGTACATCCAGCTGCTGCGACAAAACTTACGATATATGTATATATTGAACTCATTTTATTTATTTTATATTATTTTCGTATTAAATTACCTCTGAATATAATAGCAACATATATGTATATACTCATACAATATTTAATACGTGTGTTACTGTCAGCTCAAATCAATCAGAGCAAAAGAAGAAAGGTTTGAAGACGATTTATTTTTAGTATAACTTGTGAAAGGAAGAATTTGACGAAATATACGAAATATAATATTCAATTTATTATTTACATAAACTTCCTTTATTAACTTTTTTATTGATTTTTTTAATAGAACTATGATTTGTTCTTGTTATATTACATTGGTGCAGTGGCTAAAATCATTGCTTACTTTTCCACTTTATTTTGTAGGAAATGTATTTAATTGTTTTTTGTGCTTCAAAATCCAACCATTTTTTACGAAATCAAAAAAATCGCCTCACTTTGTCATTCATAATTACAAAATTCCAACATTTAATGGGTGATCCCTTTCGAGATTCCCTACTATTTTAAAGAAAAAAACACAGAAAATTAAAATTAATGGGGAATGTTTGTTACCATTCGAAAGAACATTCTTTGGCATTTATCTTTTGAAAATTATCTCTTTCCAATGTTGGAGGCGTCTAAGTATCAGATGGTTCATCCGTTGAGTCAAATTTTCGATGATTCGTTGGAGCATTTTGACTGGTAACTAACGAATGACACGCGTGATTTTTTGCTCAAAAGCCTGAATTGAAGCGGGATTTTCCGCATAGACTTTATAATTTACATATCCATACAGTAAAAAGTCTAACGGTGTGATATCACACGATCTTGGTGGCCAGTCGGCCGGGTCAGAATGTGACATCATCTGCTCATTGAAGTGTTCTCTCAATAAGTCGATTGATTGATGCGATGTGTGCGAAGTGGCACCGTCTTGTTGAAACCAAATGTCGCGGATATCACGAGCTTCAATTTCAAGAATCAAATAGTCGGTTATCATGGCGCCATAACGGTTACCATTGAGGGTTACGTCATGGACCGATGATTCCACCGGCCCACAAACCATACCAGGCCGTCGTTTTTTCTGGATGAAATGGCAGTTCCTAAATCAATTCAGGTTGCTCTTCGTCTCCCAAATGCGACAATTTTGCTGATTTACATACCCATTATTTTCAAGAGCCCATAGAGCGAAGCGATGCCGCTTGGGAAGTTCGAGCGGCTCCAGTTTTTGCACAAGCTGTATTTTGTACGCTTTCAATTTACGATCTCGACGTAAAATGCATCAAGTCGTCTCATGCGTCAGTGCGAGTTACTGCGAACGGCGCCGAATCGACTCTCCACGGTCTTCGTGTACACTCTAAGCTACGGCCGGTCAAAAAAAGGCAATGGAAAAAAGTACCTCTACTTAGATCACCCTTTAGAAAAATATCTAGAATAAATATTGAAAATATTTAAGAAAACAATAGGATGCATGATTTTAAATCGCAACACAAGAGGTGCTCGTTCTTCGATTATAGTCTACTACCGAACGAATTTTAATTTGGTGTTTTGCTCTCGAGCTCTCGATGAAATTGTAAAATTCAGAAATGCTCAACTAACGAAACGATACCATTTCGTTTCGTTAATATGGAAAATAAACGTAACGAAATTATATTGTTTCGCTTCGACGTCATGTTATCGAAACGAAATGAACTGTTAATGTTAACGTTAACGTTAATTTTATGGATATGTTCACGATTTAACACTAACGAGAGCATTTTTTCGGATAAAAATTCAATAAACACCCTTGCTAGGATTCTCAACTCAACTTAGTTGGGTTGTCAACATTAAAACTGAATTCAATCATTTTTGTGTGAGTTATGGTTCACAACTAATTTTTTATGTGTTTTTTTATTAAGATTGGTTAGATAAGTTATTATCGGCTGTCAGCGTCAAGCGTTGAAAAAATAACTATAGTTGGGTTGAATAGTAGATCATAATACAAAATATACAAAATATCACTAACCTAACAACTTAGTTTTGAGTCATAGTATTGGCAAAAAATTATTCATATAACTGCCTTAACAATAACATCTCCAAATGTTTCAACAGAACTTATAAAAAATTTCTGCTTAACATCAAATTTATCGGTACGATGCAGCCTTGGTAACCTTCGATCGCTTAGGCTCTTTACAATAGTTATTTATGCCGGGTGATATGATTTATTTACGTAAATAAAAACAAAATTAAAAAAAATATTTTTCGACACATAATATGGAGTTGTACTTTGACACCTGTCACACAGACAAAAAAAAAATTTAAAGAAATTTGAAGAGGCTGGATCAGTTAGAGATGTTGCATCGCTGATGTAAGTGAAAGTGTAGCCGAAGAACCGAATTTGTATATTCTTCGACGTTCTCAAGAGCTGGAACTTTCTAACGGCACATTATGGCGTATTTTACACTTGTACTTACTACCCCTACATTCATTTAAAGCCCGCATAACAACTGAAGCCACTTGACAATCCAGAACGCCGTAATTAGATCGATTGGGTGCTTGAAAAGCAAGCAGTAGACAGCGAATTTTCCAACAAAATTTTCTTCAGCGACGAAGCATATTTCTCACTCGGTGGAAACTTAAAGTAAAGTAAAGTTGTCGAATTTGGGTCTTCAAGAATCCTCAAGCCCAAAACCTTACTATCTGGTGCAATAACGATAACGTCTGGACTGTCACTGTCAATTCGGAGCGTTAGGGTCGTGTATTAACCGAATTTTTTTCGGCCTGCAACTGAAGAAAACGACTTGGACAATATGTGATTACAACATGATGGTTTCATATTCCATACAACACGAGCAAATAGGGCTTTATTGTGACAGATATTTCCCGCCCGCTTAATCTCTCATCTTGGCGATGTCAATTGACCACCGAGATGTGAAGCAACGCGAAATCCCGTGTTTATGCGAGTAAACTTGTAACTCTTGAACACATGAAAACCAACATACGGGAAGTTATGGCTGAGATACCGCCCAATATGTGCCAAGTGGTCGAAAATTACCTCAAACGGATCGATAGGTTATCGATATGTGTATTATTTTGATATCAAAGGATTATACTTTTTTTTCGGATTGAATATTTTGTTATACAACAAAGAAAAATTGTAGAAGTGACAGCTGTTTCGGAGATTAGTATATCTCCTCATCAGACTTCTTTTACCACGAATCGAATCAACGGATCCTGACTTCATGAAATATGTTGTTGTAAATTTTCTTAATACCTGAGGAATATATCTATGAAAGCTGTTTACAAATTTGATACCGATCGGTTAAACCATTCTTGAGAAATCGGGATTATAGAATTCGAAAATCCTTTCCAAGAAAAACACGGTTAGAGTTCCAGAAATAGTGTAGACAAAATTAATTTTTTGTTTTTTGAAATTCAAATATCATCGGCTCATATTGGTGTGTATAAAACCAGTATCTAGTCATATAACCAGTGGCATATGCATACTAAACAACAGGTATACTTTATTACATTTTATAGCCTCTCTCAGCCAACTATGAAGAAAAGTTTTTGCAAAAGTTACTTCAAATGACAATAAAAACTTCAGCAAAATAGTCAGTTATTTAGGTAAAAGCTTATTGTTTCGAAGCTTAGTTTATTGCCGATACGTGTAATCCATTTAAAGAACGTAAATAAATAGTTTAGATATACACAGTAAAAAGTAGGAAACGAGAATAAATGAATATATGTACATATGTACATATGTATGTATACTTACATGAATAGCATTTGTTTTGAAAATAAATAAAAATAAAAAAGTATCCTGTTTCAACAAATATTTTTATTTGTATACCCACTCAGCATTTAACACATTATTTTCGCTGACAATCAACAAGGATCATGTGAGCTTTTGCGGTCATAAGGAATAATCAAAATTTGAACAATTTTATTAAAGACAACCAGTAGTCAGATTAGGTAAAGGGCACAATCAGCGAACACTTGATGACCAAAAAAATTACGAGCAACTGTAGATTACTAGCAACACGAGGGTTGAGTCAAAGTTACGACACTTGTTTACGACTTGCCTAAGCTGGAAATGTTGTCAAACTGTTGCCGTATGTCAAGTGGAGCTATAAATTGTTTTAAAAGAGCTAAAGGGTGTTTTTTTTATAGAGGTGTAGAACTTTAAGTTGCAATAAAACAACGATGGATTATTCGATTGACATGAATTTTATTTATCCGAAAGATAATCTTGTGGCATTACATTCTAAATATGATTTCTGGCATATGACCGCCACGGCTGGCGCGGATGTAGTCCAATCTGGACGTCCAATTTTCGATGACTTTTTCCAACATTTGTGGCCGTATATCGCCAATAACACGGCGAATGTTGTCTTCCAAATGGTCAAGCGTTTGTGGCTTATCCGCATAGACCAATGACTTTACATAGCCCCACAGAAAGTAGTCTAGCGGTGTTAAATCACAAGATCTTGGAGGCCAATTCACAGGTCCAAAACGTGAAATTAGGCGGTCACCAAACGTGTCTTTCAATAAATCTATTGTGGCACGAGCTGTGTGGCATGTTGCGCCGTCTCGTTTAAACCACATCTCCTGGACATCATGGTTATTCAATTCAGGAATGAAAAAGTTAGTAATCATGGCTCTATACCAATCACCATTGACTATAACGTTCTGGCCACCATCGTTTTTGAAAAAGTACGGACCAATGATTCCACCAGCCCATAAAGCGCACCAAACAGTCAGTTTTTCTGGATGTAACGGTGTTTCAACATACACTTGAGGATTACCTTCACTCCAAATGCAGCAGTTTTGTTTGTTGAAGTGCGCTTCATTGCTAAACAAACTTCGCTTATGAAAATCTGGAACAACGGTAATCTCGTTTTGGGCCCATTCGACAAATCTACGCCTTGCTTGATGATCGTGAGTCTATTCATGATGAATTGCCAAACCAAACTGAGAATAAATCACTTAACAGCTGTTAAATCGGTCGCCATCTTCAAAAGTAATGCCAACTTAAAGTTCTATACCTCTATAAAAAACACCCTTTACCATAGAAGATAAGATAGGAAAATTGACGAGAAAATATATTATATATATAAATGAAATATATAGCATATCATGACGTGCATACATATGCAACAATAGAGTGGAATAAGGCAGCCACGGAGGATGAACATAAAAATAATATAAAATGTAAATGAAGCAGAGAATAGGAGAATGAATAATGTCTTAAGTTACAGATTCATTCACATACGCATATTAGATAATACATGACACCAAAATGCTGGAGAGTAGTTAAATCTTTAGATTTTGGCTCTGTTAGACGAGGCCATTCCGAAGCTTCTTGACTGGTTTTGCGTACTAAACTCGTAAACTTGCCACTCAACAGCCATTAAAGAGCATTTTATGAATTTTTGAAGAAAATATAAGAAAATAATTTCGGTAATAGTGGAGAGGCAATGCATTTAATGTTCAAGCATTTGCAGTATTTTTGTAATGTAAGACAGGAAAAGTTCAGCGAAGAGATTTCAATTATGATTTTAAGTCACTATTTCCTTCACGGTGGCCACAATAGACGAGAGGTTAGCATTGCGTACTTCCATTCGAGTCCTGATTGACCAACATCCAAAGTTATAAAAAAAAATAGTTTTTGCAATTGTAGCCGCCTCTCGGCCCTCCAAGTGTATTTCTGACTGAAGTTCCTAATAAATATCTATCAGCCGTTCGGTGGCGGCTTAGAATAAACTGTAGGCCCCTCGCTTTGTTAAATAACTCTATAAGCTAGGGGGGCTGCTTGATGCAATAAAAGATTCTTTATAATCTATTTCTATATACGAGTATATTGTACTGGTACAGAATTATAAAACTATATATTGGAAAGCTCTGTAAAAAAAAATTTCTGATCCGAAAATTGTAAGCATTTTCGAATTTCACTTTTTATACTCGATTGTACTATGCCCACAGAGTAAAATAGATTTGCTTGTGTTATTTAACGGTATAAAATAGTTGAAATAGTTATGAACATACAGTGCTGGCCTCTACACCACAACTCTCTAGATGTTTGGAATAAAGCCAAATTGCTTAATGAATTTCTTTCTATAATTTTTATGACTTCATCATATCTCCTTGGCATCAATGAAATATTATTGCTAATAACATACGGCGATATGTTGCACCAGATTTCTTGCACCATTTCAATTGATACATCCTTTATTTTAAAATTATGCCTATAAAATTTCCTATTCATAATCGCTCAAAAGCTCCCAATCTAATTAATATATAAAGGGTGATCCAAGTAGAGTTACTTTTTTCAATAGTTTTTTTTGAGGGATCACGCGTGAGTCGTGTCAAGCTGTCATGCTATTTTTGTTCAGTATTGTTTGGCATTTCATCATGGGAAGAATTGCGCCTGAAAAACGTTTACAAATCGTTCAACTCTATTACGACAATTCACGTTCTTTAAAGAATGTGTTTCGCGCGCTTCGCTCATTTTATGGTTAACATAATCGGCATATTGAGTGTACTATTGGCAACACCATCACCCATTTGGAGACCCTGCACTCATTATTGGATAATATTCGACCGAATAGACCACGTCCAGCACGCAGGGAAGAAAATAAAGCGGCTGTAGCTAAGAGTATACACGAAGACCATGGAATGTCGATTCGGCGTATGGAATGACTTGGCGCATTTTACGTCGAGATCTTAAATATGGCTTGTGCAAGAGCTGAAGCCACTCGACCTGCCCAAGCGACATCGCTTCGCTCTATGGGCTCTTGAAAAGTTCCAAGAAGATCCGACGTTTTCGAGCCAATTTTGTTCAGCAATGAGGCACATTTTTGGCTCAATGGATATATAAACAAGCAAAATTGCCGCATTTGGGCCAAGGAGCAATCTGAAGGGATTCAAGAGCTGTCATTTCATCCAAAAAAAAAAAACGATTTTGAGTGGTTTGTGGGCCGATGGAATCATCGGTCGATATTTCTTCAAAAATGATGCCGGTGAGAACGTAACCGTCAATGCCGACCGTTATCGGCGCCATGATTACCGACCATTTCATGCCTGAAATTAAAGCTCGTGATATCCACGACATTTGGTTTCAGCAAGGCGGCTCCACTTCCCACACATCGCATCAATCAATAGATTTATTGAGAGAACACTTCGGTGAGGAGATAATTTCACGTTTTGGGCCGGTCGATTGGCCACCAAGAAGATCGCGTGATATCATACCGTTAGACTTTTTCTTGTGGTGATATGTAAAGTCTAAAGTCTGTGCAGACAATCCTGCTTCGATTCAGGCCTTGAAGCAAAACATCACTCGTGTCATTCGCCAGTTACCAGTCGAAAAGCTCGAGCGAGTCATCGAAAATTGGACTCAATGGATGTACTGAGAGGTAGCGGCGACCAAAATTTGAAAGAGATAATCTGCAAAAAATAAACGCCAAAGAATGTTCTTTAAAAAAATAATAAACATTCCCCATTAAATTTGAATTTTCAGTGTCTTTTTCTTTAAAAAGGTAGGGAACCTCGGAATGGTTCACCCGTTGTAAGAGCTACGAAAACACTGAACTTTTCATAATAACTTCATTAAAGTCGGGATAGTGTTCCTGTGAAGTTTTTTCCCCCGGGAAGTGGACCTGCGGCTTATCTTTCCCATAAAATTGTATTTACAGTTTGTTTCACTGAAAATTTGGTACACAAACACTCCTTCTTCCGAGAAGTGGTTCCAGTACAGATCTGTTGAAAAAATTGGAGCTTTGGTTCAATTTATATGAAATTAATTCTTTTCCAGGAAGGGAATTTTTGTACGAAAGTACCATTTTGTCTAGAAAAGCAAATGCCAGAAATTCAAAAGAAGTTCGATTTTCTGAATATATAGAACGTTGGTATGTTTTGTCTGGATTAATATATAAAATTCTTTTTCTTCAGAGAAGGGATTTCGTATCAGCGGATCGCTAATAATAGGCACAAAAATATGGATCGTTCATAGATCGCTGTGTCATGCAAGTATACAGTCTGTTAGTTAGAGCTTATTTTTAGTCTAAGTTATTTTTAGTCGTCTATTCTTATTGCAGACAAGCATAGACAAAAGTACTGCCATTTGACTTACTTCGAGGTATTTATATTTACAATTTCGTGGAAGTCTTTGAGTGGCGACTAATCTCTGACAATCTCTGGTAATAACTCAGCGAGGCAATATGCAAATTCCGAATATTATTAGCATGTAAAAAGAAATATGTGGAGAGGTCAATAATATAATAAAAAGAAAAACATATTTTGCGTTAACAAAAACAGGAAAGAGCCACAGCAACGGGCCGGCCGAACAGTGCTAGTATTTTATAATTTGCATTGTAAAGGAAGAAAAGGGGGAAAAAGCAGTTAATCCAAATTACTAAAAGATACCTTCATACAAAAATTTATTTAAATAGAACCTTTAAAATAATTGGCCAATAAGATCGGTATCTGGTCCACATCTTGGAATTAAAGTAATTTCAAGTAAATCAAACTATAAGCTGTATTGTTTAGAATAGACTGGAACCAAGAAGTAAATGTGGTACATATCCTAATTTATGCTGAAAGTAGCCTGTGTTTCAAAATTTTCAACAAATTTGTTAAAAAAATAAGATTTTTTTGAAAAAATCGTGCCCTCGTCCACTTCTAGGAAAAAGGGTAATTTTTGTCATAAAAATCTTCTCCTGGCCGTTGAAAAAATTTGAGCCAAAGCGGCACAGCCATTCTCATTTGAGAAAAAAATTTTATTTAAATTTTACAAAAATATGCAAACTTCAAAGGAACACTCTTCGGACTTCTGTGAAGCTATCTATTGAACGGCTTAGTAGTTTCGGACTTAATAGGCTGCATAGATTTATACCCACTTACCTCCATACATATATACATTCTCTTTAATACACATATGTAAGATTACTAAATAAAAATACAACTAAATGTATCGTAACTGTATAGATACTGCTATATAAAATACTCTCATATGTTCAGTGCATTGACTGACATCTCCCATGAGGGCAACAGATAAGTTTTTGGCACAAAATCGAAATATGTAAACATAAAAAGTTTTATTTGGTGAGGTTTCATTTACATATTATCTTTTATTTTTTATTTTTAGTTTTTGTAAAAAGTTTGAACAATTTTCCAACCTTCAGACACAACTGGAGGGACAGCCAGTTATGTGAGGTAATAAGAAGTTTTCGAACTGTCTGCTTTAACACAAAAAATATGAAAATAAAAAGAAAAAACTTAGGGAGGAATAAAATAAATAAAAAAATTAGAATAAAAAAGTATGGTAAGTATGGAAAGATGAAAGGTAAGAAAAAAAATTTCAAATGGCATATAAAAGTAAATTCGTTTCAAAAGAATGAAAAAAACCCACGAAAGTTCAAAGAGATTTCCTTTCAACTGAGCTGACTGAACGGACTGAGAAATCGAACCAAATGTTATTATACTTAGGAGATATTGTATTTTATTGACATCTGCTTTCACACATATGTATATTCATGAATGTGTTGACGGTGCGTATAAATTTTTTTCTTTGCTCGCACGTGTAAGCGGCGTTGTTTGTGCCCTTCTACGCTTTTGTCTGTTTTATTCGCATACCTTACGCATATTCAGTGTTCATCTGCATATATATGCACATACATATGTTAGATATATTGTATTTCCGATTTTTATTTGTATGTATATCAGTTATTTCCTCTAGGGACGATTTGCTGCGCACAGTTTCGATAATGATGCGAAAATTAAGTCAGATGTGAAGCCAAGTAGCGAGTAAATGTATGTATTTATATATATATGTATATTTTTTTGTAATACTAACTGAAAGTATAGGAAATAGCCTTTCAAAATAAGACAAATGTATTTTTCGCAACTTGTTTCATAATTTTATTATTTTTGTCGTATTAATTTTAAGAGTTTAATGCCAAATTATCCATTTCGAGGTTCCCTACTATTTGAAAGAAAAAACACAGAAAATTCAAATTTAATGGAGAATGTTTATTACCATTCGAAAGAACATTCTTTGGCACTTATTTTCGATGACTCGTTTGTGCATTCCGACTGGTAACTGGCGAAAGACACACGTGATGCTTTGCTCAAAGGCCTGAATCGAAGCGGGATTGCCCGCATAGACATTATTAGACTTTACATATCCCCTCAGGAAGAAGTCTAACGATGTGATATCACACGATCTTGGTGGCCAATCGACCGTCCCAAAACATGAAATTATCTGCTCACCGAAGTGTTCTCTCAATAAATCCATTGATTGATGCGATGTGTGGGAAGTGCCGCCGTCTTGTTGAAACCCAATGCCGCAGAGACCACGAGCTTCAATTTCAGGCATCAAGTAGTCAGAAACTGAGCGAGAAATCGGCCTCATCGCTGAACAAAATTTGGCTCGAAAACGTTGGATCTTCTTGGAACTTTTCAAGAGCCCATGGAGCGAAGCGATATCGCTTGGAAAGGTCGAGCGGCTTCAGTTTTTCCACAAGTTGTATTTTGTACGCTTTCAATTAAATTTAACGCAAAGTCGTTCCATACGTCAGTCCGAGTTGCTGCGAACGGCGCCAAATCGACTCTCCACGGTCTTCGTGTACACTCTCAGCTACGGACGCTATATTTTCTTAACTGCATGCTGTCGTGCTGTCGTGTGATATATTTTGGTCGAATATTATTCAATAATGAATGCTGTGTCTCGAGGTGGGTGACGGTGTTGCGAATATTACGTTCAGTAGGCCGATTATGTTGACCGAAGCGCGCGAAGCACGTTCTTTACAGAACGTGAATTGTCGTAATAAAGTTAAATGATTTATAAACGTTGTTCAGGCGCAAGTCTTTCCATGATAAAATGCCAAACAATACTGAACAAAAATAACATGACAGCTTGACACGACTCGCTCGTGATCTGTCAAAAAAAGGCTGTTGAAAAAAGTACCTCAACTTGGGCCTCCCTTTAAAAGAAAAATGTTAAATCGATTTTAAGCAGTAGAATTTTTTTTTAAATCGATGGTTAACTCGACAAAATTCACCTTCAATCTGCAACTGCGATACGATCCCTGCCAAATATGTAAATATGTTGAAAAAATATACTTGTTTTGAGCTTATAAATTATAAATTAAGGATATTTTGTAAATTTTTTTTCGGAATAAAAATCATGGAAACTTTTTTATCTCCTAGTTAAGCGTGTTAAATATTTTCTCCATGATATTCATTAAGACATTAACGTATACAAAATAATACATAATCGTATTAGCTTGAATTCTACTCAAAAAAAATTTTTTTTGCTACAACTACCATTAAATTATTACAAAAGTGCCTACAATCATATACAGCAGCACTCAGTAACTTCCATACAAATATCCACATTATACGAGTATACCACCATTTCAGCATAGCACACCTCAGCAAGCCATGAATATGTCAGCAGTATTGCCAACTTATACTTTTATCTCTTCCGTTTGCCTTTTCACTGAGTTTTTATTCCAATTTTTTTTCTTTCTCTTATTTCTGATACCTCTTTTAGTCAATAAGTGTAGGCACTGCTGTGTGATATCCTTTTAGATCTTTTTTTTTTCAGTACCTTTTCTCTTCCGGACCTCTTATGCACACATACGGATTTATGCATGCATATGAGTTCCAATTGCTACGAAATATTGATCCAGATTAAAACATCAACGCTTCAGGGGAATTTATAAAATGTACAATGTATACATACATATGTATATACATTTGCTTATGGGTTAGCGTTAAAAATGTATAAAAATGGTATATAGAGCAACACCACTGTAAGTAGAGTGGTGGACAAAAAAAAATTAAAAAAATATATCAAAAAAATAAATAAATATATAAAAAATTAAATAATAAAGTAAAAAAAAATAATTAATTAGCAAATATATTTCACATAAAATAATAATATATATTTGTTTATTTAATTAAACTTAAAAAAATTTTATATTTTTTTATATATTTTTTCCTTTCTATTTAATTTTTATTTATTTTATATTCTTTTTAATTTTTTTGTTTAGTTTTTTACTTTATTATAATGAATTATCTAATTTTTAAAGAAATTCTATTTTTTTACTATTTTTCAAATTTTTTATTTTTTAAATTTTGTATTTTGTAAATTTTTTATGGAAAAATTTTTTATTTTAAGTTTTTTGTATATTTTATTTCTTTTTATATAATTTTTTATATAAATGTTTTTATTTATAAAGGTAAATATATTACATTTTTTAATTTTTTTATATTTTTTACGAAATTTTATTTTGTTTTTTACTAGTTTTATATATTTTTATTTCTATTATTTTCCAAATTTTAATAGATTATTAATTTTTTTTTTGATCTTTTTATGTGTATTTTATTTATTTTATTTTATTTACTATTTATTTTATATTCTTATTTTTTTGTTGTACTTTTCGACTTTACTACAATTAAGATTATTTAAATTTTTTTTAGGAAAATTTTATTTAACTTTTACTATTTTTTAAATTTTTTATTTATAATATTTTAAGTTAGTATTTTCTAAAAAAATTTTGAAGTAATTTTTTATTTGAAATTTCTTTTTTATATTTTATTTCCTTTGTTTTTTTTTATTTTATGTTTTTATTTTTTTGTACCTTTTTTACTTTATTATAAATTACTCTATTTAATTTTTTTTTTAATTCTATTTTATTTTTTTGCTATGTTTCAAGTTTTCTTTTTTAATATTTAATTTTGATATTCTAAATTTTTTATGGAGTAATTTTTTATTTCAAATTTTTTTGTATATTTAAGTCATTTTAAATTTTTTTTAATGATTTTATTTCATATTTTTTTACTTTTTATTTAATTATAATTAATTTTATTTTTTTAACTTATTATGTTTTTAAAGGAATTTTATTTTATTTCTTACTATTTTTCTAATTTATTTTATTTTATATTAGTTTTGTAATTTCTAAATTTTTAATGGACCAAGTTTTTATTTAAATTTTTTGTTTAATATTTATTTCTTTTTATTTTATTTTTTTTATTTCTTTTATGTTATTATTTAATTATTTTTTTTATACTTTTTACTTTATTATTATTATTAACTTTATTTTATTTTTTTTAAAGAATTTTTATTTTATTTTTTACTATTTTGATAATTTTAATTTTTTGTTTTTAATTTTTATTTTATAAATTTTTATTTAATTTTACTTTAGCTTTTTGTATATTTGATTTCTTTTTATATTATTTAAATTTTAATTTTTTTTCTATTTTTATTTTTTATCTTTATATTAAATTTTTGTGCTTTATTATATTTAAGTTTATTGTATTTAATTTTTTATTATATTTTGTTTTAATTTATATCAATTAATTTTTATTTTTTTGTTTATTTTATTTTATTTTATTTTTATTTTTATTAAATTTAATTCATATATTTTCTTTTATTTTTTATTCTTTTGATTGTGTTTTATTTATTTTTATTATATTTAATTTTACTTCAATTTATATATTTTTCGTTATTATTATTATAAATTTTATTTTTTAACTTAATTGCTTTTAATTTTTTATTAGTTTCTAATTTTTTATTTATTTAATAAGATTTAATTTTTATATTCTTTATTTTATTTTATATAGTTATTTTTACTTTATTTCGTTTTATTTGTTTTTTTTTATTTTTTCACATTTTTTTTGCTTTGTTGGTGTTAATTTTATTTTATTTTTATTATTTTTATTTCTTCTTATTTTTTTTAATAAATTTTTTATTTTTTTTTTTCTTTAATTAAATTTATTTAATTTTATATTACTATTTATATTTATTATTTTTATGTATTGAGAATATTAAAAAAAATTATTAGTGTTATACTTAATAAAAAATTTTCTCAAAGCAGCATGATATTCTTATTATGTCCATATGTATAATGAATAACAAATAAACAATCAACAAACAGACCTTCACAAGTGTAGAGTGCATTGCGGTAAATTAACGTTGATGTCAACTAAAATGGCAATGACCAGGTGTAAGACGTACATGAATCAGAAGCATACTGAGTGCCAACAAATAGCACAAGAAATCCTATTATTATTATTACTTTTTTTTTATAACCAAATGAGTGGTGGCTGAAGAAATGTTGTTGTTGATATATGAGGTCAGTGTCAGCGCGTGAATTGCGCATACGAATTGACCCTCAACCACCATAACATATACGCTTCACAGTGCGTAGTAGCCTTTGAAGCTCTCTCTCCCACCTTGAATATATCTCAACAGACTGACTGACTGACTGGCTGACTGGCTGGTTGGCTCTTGGTCTGTTGGTCCGTCTATCTGTTTATCTGTTTGTTTATTTATCTGCTCCTCATGCGGTTTGTGGCAAATGGCAGTGAATGAAGCTGCCATTTATATACGTTTTCTACTTTATTGCAAATACCCTGTAGGGAAAGTTTGCTAGTTGGGAATGGGGTACTGCTTATTAACCTATTAAATTATTTTTTATGTATATATTTTATATTTATTATTAGTATTATAGTATTTTATTAAATTATTTATTTATTTATTTCTTATTATTTGATTGTACTTATTCACTTCAATATCTCGTATAAAATTTATTAATTTTTCTTTTATTTGTTTTTTTTTTTAAATTCTCATGTTTTTAAAGTTTTATGTAATTAAGTCTACAGTTAGTTCATACACATCGACAAAGAAAAGCATTATTCCACTTCCTAAAGAACTGGTATAATTTCATTTATTAAATACTAGTTCAAAACTAGTTGTATCTGAGCTCTTTCTCTACATAATACACACCTTTGTGTATTCACCATGTTATGCGTGTACATCAATGCGTTTAAATATTAAAAATGACGCCAGTAGCGGATGTAATTACGGAGCTGCTCACCTACATTAATATGCGCGAGATAAGCAAGCGTAAGACATACTCGTAAAAATAAAAAATATACATATGTATATGTATATATATATATATATATATATGAATATATTTATGTTTTTATGACCATTTTTATATTTCAACACTTGTCTCGTGTGCGTTTTTTGAATACGAAAGTAAGCTTCGCAGAAAAGTCATTTAATGTGACTGCTGATGGATGCTGTGGTGCACGTATGCGCAAAATTTTTGAAATTTACTTTATTTGAATAAAAATAATGAAATTTAAATAGAGAAGAAGAGATGAAAAGTTTGCAAACATTTAAATCAGCCAAATGCTCTCTGATCAAAATATAATTTATGGTAAAAAAAATAAATTTTTTAGGTTTTTGAGCTGTATCAGACCATATTTTGTTTTTGGGAAAAGTTAAAAAAATTACAATATCATAATTGAAAATTAAAATATTTGTAAGCACATAGACGTTATCACGCTCATAACATAGTGTTACCAGAAAAACTATATACGACCAAAACTCTATATATTGCTTTTCAATTGAAAAATTGATGTAGTCTTTGCGGCTCTTTGCCGCTGCTTAAATATCCATTAGCTTTTCCCTATATGGTCAACTATGGTCAACCTTTATCTGCCGAGCGCCGGGCACATATCCTTAATTTACTATCCTCAACTAGACCTAATTTGAAGGCTTCGAATTGAAACAGGCAATACCTCCTTAGTGCCTCTACTTACAAACTGGATTCTAAATCTTTTTTCCGCTAATAATTTTCTATCTTTTGATAACCTTTTTTATATGGAGGGCAACCACTAGGGACTTCCTGCTTAATTGTCATTTGCCTAACTACATCAGTATTAATACCGCTTCAGAGTGGACTTGTGACCTGTCGTAGCTTTGACTTTTTTCTAATAGCTAATATTTTGGCTTTGAAGTTACTTCCGTGGCTTGACAGCCAATCTATTTTAGGATCATCTGTAAGCACATAAAGCTCTGAAGTTTTGCAAAATTAAGTCTCCTGAACCCTATCTGTCTGCCCATATTACACCACCCGAAGCTTCACGAAAGTCAGATGAGTAAAAACTTAGTTTCGCGGCATTTATGATTGCCTTGGTTGGTTTCAGCTATTACTTTCGCTGGTGGTGTATTCAAATTCATACGAACCGTAGGTGATGGTATTGCTAAGATAGTATATAGTAGCTAAGATATCCTGCATAGATAGTCTAAATATTCTTCTCAGCCTATCTAGAGCTTCACAGTAATAGAGCTCGATAGAATTTGAATTAGGTTTGAAAACTGATTTTTTTCAAGGCTACTACATTAGGGTTATATACATATTTTTTTTTAAATCTCACTGTTAATCGGCTAATGCATGAGACTACTAGCTGATGCAAGCTAGGAAATTGTCTTACTAAACAATTATTTATAAATACCAGAGTATGCATATATATACACAGAAATGTGTAGGTTTGGTCAATTGAAGACCGATTATTATAAGATTTTATTATGAATGATGCTGCAGAAGATAATATCTCTCTCTGGCTAAGTATTTCACTGTTCTTAAGGAATTAGACTAAAAAGTAAGACAGTTGACAACTTTTGTATTTCGAAACAGCTTTTTTTAAAGCAATTTAGCAGTGAAATATAGAGGGTCCTTAATGATTTTCACTTGAGAATACGTTCTAGGCGTGAAAGGACCTAACCCAAAAGAAACTTACTGTCTAGTGCGCTCTTTGGTCCGGAGCTGTGATTGGACCTTACTTTCTTGAAAATGATAACGCCGAGTCTATCACTGTCGATTCGGAGCGTTATGGTAGTATGACAACCGACTTTTTTTGGCCTACGATTTAAGAATACGACTTGGGCATCAAAATTTAGTATTTTTCTTACAAGATGGTACCATATGCCGCACAACATGAGCGAATATGACTTTATTTCGAGAGATATTTCCCGGTTGCGTAATCTCTCGTCTAGGCAATTTCAATTGGCCACCGAGATCGTGCAATTTGACGCCGTTGGGCTTTCTTTTGTGGGGCTACGCGAAAGACCGTGTTTATGCGGATAAACCTTTAACTCTTGAGTACCTGAAAACCAACATTCGTCAAGGCTTAGATATATGTCACAAAGTGGTCGGAAACTACCTCAAACGGAACGAAGTTTGCAAAAATTCATGAGGCGGTCATTATAATTGTGTAGTGCTTCATATATAATGCCAATTTTCAAACTTTATAATAGAAAGGGAACAATTATTTTAAACTCGTTTTCTTACATTTATTTTTGGAAACCACAAAATGGATAACCCTGTAATTTCACGTTTTACGTCGGACGATTTGCCACCAATATCGTGTGATATCACACCGTTAAATTTTTTCCTGTGGGGATATGTAAGGTCTAAGGTCTATGCGGACAATCCCGCTTCGACTCAAGCCTTGGATCATAACTTCATACGTGTCATTCGCCAGTCACCAGTCAAAATGCTCGAACGAGTCACCGCGCCACTTGAAACTCGAAATGGATCACCCTTTACCTGCTCATCGAAGTGTTCTCTAAATAAATCCATTGGTTGATGCGATGTGTGGGAAGTGACGCCGTCTTGTTGAATCCAAATGCCGCGGAGATCACGAACTTCAATTTCAGGCATCAAATGGTCGATTATCATGGCGGCATAACGGTCGCCATTGACGGTTACTTTCTCACCGGCATTATTTTTGAATAAATATGAACCGATGATTCCACCGGCCCACAAACCATACCAAACCGTTGTTCTTTTAGGATGAAATGGCAGCTCTTGAATCTCCTCAGGTTGCTCTTCGTCCCAAATGCAAAATTTTTGCTTGTTTACATACCCATTGAGCCAGAAATGTGCCTCATCGCTGAACAAAATTCGGGTCAAAAATGTCGAATCTTCTTCGAACTTCTCAAGAGCCTATAGAGCGAAGCGATGTCACTTGGGAAGGTCGAGCGGCTTCAGTTCTTGCACTGTATTTTGCACGCTTCCAATCTAATATCTCGACGTAAAATACGCCAAGTCAATCCATACGTCAGACCTAGCTGCTGCGAATAGCGCCGAATCGGCTCTCCACGGTCTTCGTGTACTGTCTCAGCTACGGCCGCTATATTTTCTTCACTTCGCTCTGGACGTGAACTATTCTGTAGGCCGATTATATTGACCATAAGGTGAGCGAAGTGCGCGAAACACATTCTTTACAGATCGTGAATTTTCGTGATAAAGTTGAATGATTTGTAAACGTTGTTCAGGCGTAAGTCTTTCCATGATGAAATGTCAAACAATACTGCTGGACAGGACTTAAAAAAAGGCTATTGAAAAAGTCCGTAACTTGGATCACCCTTTATATATATTAATGAATTTAATTAAATTCTACTAAATTCCTTTTACTCACGCTGTTTTTCGTTGCAGTTCCATCCTTTTAATTACATTTAATCATGACTTTACTGTTGAACTAAGATATTCAAATACCGAATTTATTTGTTAACAATTTTGAAATTTTGAAATTTTAAATTCAATCAAAACAAAAAATACAGATACATTGCCCTCGATTGGCTCATTCACTGCGCCAAAAGCAAACACGCATCAAAATTTAGTTTTGTTATATACTTATATATACACACGCTCATAAATGAGATAATATGTACGTATGTACGTAGTACGAATTCATCTCAAATAATTTATAAGTACCACAAAATGCAGTGATTCGTATTTGATTAACTTTTTAATGCCAAATTAAATGTACAGCTAATCTGCAGCCAAAATGGCAATGTAGCAATTAAAAAGGAAATAAGACGTGCCATGGAAACGAAATGAAATGAAGCAAAGAGCAGAAAAGCAAAAAGCGAATATCGTAATGTTGTAATGTCGATGACCAACAAAATGCAAAACCAAATGTATGGCAACCAAATGTATGGCAACAAAAGAGAGAGAATTCGAAAATCTGACAGGCGAGCTGTAAAACGGGCAGATAACTTATATAGTATGTAAGTGCACACAAATGTATAAGTATAAAAATATATCTATATATTATTGAGCATATATAAGCGTACTTATTAAATGTAATACATATATACATACACACAGCTCGCTATAGCTGCTAAGCAGTTTTGTGTGAGACATGGCGTATGAGTGACATAAATGTA
The DNA here is from genome assembly GCA_030068015.2 of Neoceratitis asiatica. Classification (NCBI taxonomy): domain Eukaryota; kingdom Metazoa; phylum Arthropoda; class Insecta; order Diptera; family Tephritidae; genus Neoceratitis; species Neoceratitis asiatica. The sequence goes on from CM061524.1 coordinate 32,409,180, forward strand.
CTTATGACATAGTGTGTACTCGCATCCATACACAGTGTGTATGTTATGTATATAAGTGTGTACTCGCATCCATACACAGTGTGTATGTTATGTATATACATACATACATACATATGCATGTTTTTTTTTTGTATACTCGCATATAAATTATAATAAAGCCAACACATTACACAGCCAAGTACTTTAAAATGCAAAGCGCTTGCTGCTGCTGCTTCTTTGTTTCGATTTTTTTTTATAAACATAAAAATACTTTTACCGTAACTTTCACATCTATATTTAGGTTTATAATTATTTATGACTCGGCGGCGTTATTCAGTGCACATTAAGCTAAATTTAGTTATATTTTTTTTTTTTTTGTAAACAAAACATGTTGCTTTAAAACTTTTATGCTGCTTGAAAGGTAATACTGAGTTGTAGTATATAATTTGTGTGCGTCGGATTTTATACCTTCGATAAGCTTTTGAAAATTGAAGAAAAAATATAATTTGAAGTAATTAATTTTTGCAAGCACAAAATTTTATTTGAAATAAAACTACGCTACCCATAAAACCATGTCCAGAACTAAGCTCATTTCGAGAGTAGCTCATTTGAAGCAGGAATAATATCAGTTTTTTTCATGGGGAAACAGAAGTGGTAGTCAGTTATTTAATTTAAGTAAGGATTTTACTAGCTAATATACACTTCCGATTAATGGATATACATATCGGTGTTTTGATATTCTTTCTTGATTACTTTTTTGTTGTGTTGTGCTGTGCTGTGCGAAAAAAGATTTTTTTATGCGGTCATTTTAAATTGATTAATTACAAAATTGATCGAGGAAAAAATTTAACAGCCGAGGAAAATGTTTAAATATTGCCTTAATGAACCAACAAATTTTTACCAGATAAACAGTGGAAAAAATCTCACGAAGTCATACAATAGTGTATAATTTCTTAAAAAATCCATCAAATTATGGAAGTAATATGAGACCTCCTGATACGAGTGTGGTTGATAAGTCAGTGAATTTTTGAATAAAATATTTGTTTTTTCGACAAATAGGCATTTTATTTCTCAACATAGTCTCCTTTTAGCTTTATATATTTAGTCCAGCGTTTTTCCAATTTTTTTTATGCCTTCCAAATGATTCCTTTCCATGTTTTTTCAGGGCCTTCAAAATAAGAGTTTGTTTTTGTGATAAACTCTTCATTCGACCCGAATCTCTTACCGTTCAGTCATTTTTCGGATGTGGAATCAAGAAATGGTTTCAGGGAGCTAAATCTGGAGAATATGCTGGATGGGGTAGCAGTTCGTTACCCGTTATTTATGAATTTTTACCATGCTGACGTACACGCAACCACGCATTGTTCTGATAAAACCGCACTTTTTCACCAAATTCGCTCCTAATCAATATCGAATTTGTTCAAAAACTCTGCATAATATTCGCCGGTGATTGTTTTCCTCTCTTCAAGGTAATCGATGTGAATAAAACCTCGTGCAGCCTAAAAAACCCCGTGGAGAAACCCTTGACTTGATTGTTCTTTGCTCTCTGTTGTGTTTTGGTGAATCCATGTTTCGCTTACAGTATCGCAATGGTTGAACATCGACAAAAACTGATTTGAAGTAGTTTCACGGTTGTGCTTGTGAGCAATCTCAGCACCCTATGCGGCGATAGCTCTTTCATGCCGAAAATCTATGTAAAATGATGTACTCGCTCAATTGAGTTGTATGCAGCCTCAACCACGTCTCGTATTTTTATTCACCGATCATCCAATATCATTCCATGCAATTTATTGACGATTTCTGGTGTGGTGACGACTTCTTTTTGGCGACCTGAACGTTCGGCATCAATTGTATTGCTACGACCAAAATGGAGCTAAATAAACCAATTTTTAACCATTGAAATTAATAGAACTTATCATTTATTGGTTTCGATGATGGGTTTTTTACCGGAAAAAAAAATAATGCTTAATCAGCACACAAATGGGTGTCAAAAACAAACTAAATGGCGCAGCTTGGTCAAAATTTTGTACTAAATTATCTGTCGATGACTTATCAGACAGCCCTGGAAGAAAAGCACTCACGTCATGCGAGAAATATCAAATTAAATTAGCTTTGCGGGGAATATTCAAAATTGTGAATTTAAGTCAGTATAACTACTGTGAGCCAGGTGATAAGAAGCTTTCATGCCATAAAAAGGAAAAACACTATTTTACTTGTCACAATAGTCATGGGGGTGAGTTGTGATTTCTAACGATGGATCAATGGAGCTTGTGCCTTTCAAATGAATACCAGTCGGCACAAGAGACTTCTAAAAAATAAATTTTTTGGGCCACTATATTAGACTTCTCAGGAAGGTAATACCGCAATGCACTCCGCTCGAGTAGTAAAAAAGTAGAGTCAATCAAACTGTTTCTTTAATGGGGTGGCCGTAATATTTTTCCGATCTCAATATTATTGATAGTGTAGAAGGATGGTTCTCGAAAAGGACTTATGAGGAGGACGTCAATTTTAATATGTCGAATCGTTAAAAAAACAACATCGAACTAGCCGATGCGAGCTAACATTGAACTGATTATAATCCTATAGAACGAATAGTAGTTCAACCGACATTATTTATACACTACTAGTTTAGTTTAAAAAACATGAGAATTCAAATTTTTGTAGAATTATTTAAACTAATTTGAGGCACTTGAGTATACTTCATTGATGGAAAAGTTCCTGCACTAATAATCGAAAAAAGCCTGTACTCGTGGAATGATTTTTTTGATTTAGATTTAAGTACTGAATAATAGAAACAAATGTTTTTAAGATTCATTCTTATTTGGAGTGACCGTTAGCAGTTCTGAGAAACAAAGGAAAATTTTGTTAATATTTTTTTTTTCTCATTCCACAAACTAGGAAAAATTTCAATAAAAAAACAAACTAACATTACACAGGTTTGATTGCCTGCTTATTAACGTTTGATTTCGTTTTGTTGTAATATTTTTCTTCAATGATTTTTCCGAATATGTATATATATATATATATACTTTTTTTTTTTTTTTTGTTTTTTTTTTTTTTTTGAATGGCTGTAATTACAACCTGTCTCAGCAAGTACAGCTCCCACAACTGGAATAAATTTCCTAAAAGGCTATTTTTTGTACTTTGAAAGAAATATTTTTGTTTCATTCTTAATTTTAACCTAAAAAGAATGAAAATAATCACATTTCTTCTGGTTGTTTGTAAAAATCGGCCACATTTTTGGGAATATTTAATATCAAAAATTCAGTTTTTTTGCTAATTTTACACAACTAGGCCTTGAGTTGAATAGAATATTCATTGAATTTGAAATGAAAATATTTTTGGATCTTTTTTTTTTAATTTCATAAACATTTTTTATCTTGCCTCAAATTTATATCCTTACCTTTCAACCATCTAAATTTGCATAATCCAAAGCGGATAATCGACTAAAGGACTTTGCGTTAAATTCATCTTCACTTTGGGGTGGATGTACAAGCAAATATAATGAATTTTGAAATTTTCTACTATACTACTACTACTACTACTATACTAGCTACTATATACATATATATGTAGTAATTTGTGTTTTTAGACTAACCTATTTATCTTTACCTTTATCTTTGATCCTTCTCCTATATTGGCAAGTGGCAGTCGTCGGACTATGCATCAGCTTCATACTAGTTAAATACTAGTTATTTTATGAATATCGAATTTGTAGTCCACAGATATAACTACAAAAAATTGCTTATAGTTAGCATAGAACCGCGAATTGCGACTACATTGACTGCCATTGTTATCATTTCAGCTGCTGGTGGTGTCATCTTTAAAATGCTAATATTGATCCAAAATTTTTACATGATAGTTTAAGTTTTCACTGCATGATATATACATATATTAAACTTTTATTTCCTTTCTACTTATTTTTCTTTGTTATTTTCATACCTTTCATTTACATAAAATGATATATTAACTTTGGTCCGAAGTATGCAAGTACCAAAAGGAGAAGAGATCGATCTACCAAAATTTATACCGATCATTTCAGAATGACAAGCTGAGTGATATAGACATGTTCGTATGTCGTCTTTGTTGTTTGAATGCAAACTAGTTCCTTAGTTTTTGAGATATTCGAACCTAACTTACTAGGCAGAAGCACTGGTACATTTATTCGTACATGTCGACACCAGCCAGATCGAATTAGTATAGCCCCAATTTTTGAAATTTTTTGCCACAAAATTTGAGGGCAAGATTGACAACATCTAAGACCATAATATTTCGTATATTACAAATACTTAATGAATTGCATATTGGTTCTGAAACTCATAGAAATCGGACGATTGTAATTTATAGTTTCTACACACCGATTTGTTTGTTCAGATATGCGGTTTTTGCGAACCTCTGTCAAAAAGCATCTAAGAACGTGACATTTAGTATTCCAAACACATAACTTCATATAAATATTGGTACTGAAAATCAGCAAAATCGGAAGACATTATCCTCACCATAATCGATTTATGCAGATATAAGGTTTCGCATAAGAAGTCAGTAAAAAAGCATTTAGAAGATAAATTTTGGTATTCTACAAAAGTGAATTCAAGCTACGAGTAATATTGACACTGAAAATCGTCGAAATAGAGTTTTCCAATTTACAACAAATTTGATATGTTCATGAAAGGTATAAAGATTTGGGCATGGCAAAAGACAGCGTTTCTTTCTTATACCTTTTTATTTTAAAATTTTTTCTTATTTTTTTTTTTTTTTTGTTCTTAACATTTCATCACCAGTGCTTAACTTCACAAAAAGGAAAGTTAATGTGTAAAAAAGAAAAAAATTAAAAAATGCGCATATTTTAGTGTAGAATTTTTCATTTCATTTTTAAAATTTTTTTTTTTACTTTCAGGGAATGTGCGTCATTAATGACAACACGCAAGTAAATGGAGAAATGTTTACATACATTAATACATCCATAAATGCATGCACACATATACGACAATATAAATGTAAGTGCATACATATGTATGTTCTTTATGTTCTTTTGTTGATGGTATTTTGACTTTTTATGACGGTGCAGACGCATATCGTATTTTGTAAACACATAACATACAAACAAATATATACATATGTATCTACATATTTACGTATGTCTGTTTGTTCATCAACTTTTAAAGCTGCAAATGAAAATGAAATGAAAATAATCAAAATCCATTTATTTTAACATATTTACATTAACTATTTTATTGTAGCCATAAGGCTCAGAGACATTGTTTCAATTTCATTCTTATTTTTGTTTTTGTTTTTGTTATTTTTTATTTAATTTGTTGTACCTTTAATTGCTTGAAATTTTCCTTGGAATGCTAGTGGCGTTATTTAATTATTTGTTTTTGTATACGTGCACAAGAGTAATGTGTTGGAATGCCATCCAGGCCATTGAAAAGTTTTAGGCCACCAGCTATTGCTGTGTTTGAAAATATTTACCTCCGCGATGGGTTTTGTTTTATACAATAATTGATTGCTCTATATATTAATAAAAATTTATAAATAGAAATTCATTAATTCCGGTGGTGTTCTGGTTGGCGAGTACAACATTTTTAGCGACAAATTTAAATGTTATATTCAAGGATTTTCATATGGCCTAGTAACCGAGTAGCTGGCAGTACACGCTGCGAAACGGAAATTCGGCTCTGGTCTGTCTTCAGCATAATGAAGTCTTTATACCTTTCATGAACATATCAATTTTGTTGCAAATTGAAAATATGAAAAGGATATCAAATTTCACGCTCCTAGATACTTTTTGACTGAGTTGTGATGGCAAAAGCTTCACATCTGAACAAACCGGTGTATGGGAACTAGTGATCCGATCTGGCCGCTTGCAACAAATGATTGTTTAAACGAATAAATGAGATGCATTTGTCTACTAAGTTTGTTTGAAATTTTTCAGAAACTGAAGGACTAGTTTGCGTCCAAACCTGCGGACGGACAGACGTACATGGCTAAATCAACTCAGCTCGTCATTCTGATATGATCGGTATAAATTTCGGTGAGACTATTTTTCCTCCTTCTGGTACTTATATATTTCGGACCTCTCTATGCAGGGGGTGAATCAGGGTATCAGTTCTTTGATGGCTTCCTCAAAGTAATTTCTCGCTAACCCCTTCGTTCACGATATCCGAGGGTTGCTATGATTATTTCGTGTAGTAGAGATCTGAAAATTTGAGATCGTCACGGGCCGCATTTTCGACTTTTTTCAGACATTTCGTCCCTCACAAGTCAACTGTTCATCTTTCATAGACGTACTGTAAATTTTAAAACTCGCAACGCCACTTGTACATACTCGTACAATTCATAGCTTAATCAGCATATGTAGTTTTCACCTCATTATAAATCTCAAGCGGAGGTTTTCGAGATAACGCGTGGCGCCGCCCATTTTGCATTTGACGGGGGACTGTATTGATATTGTTTACGAAACATGTTGTTGAATCGGCAGTCCGGCATACTGACCTCGACCTCAATCCACTCTCGTCGAAAAAATGAGTAATATGGCTGAACCAAAATGACGAAAATAAAATCCCTCCAGCTGTGAGAGCATCAGTACACTTACTATTTGGATATCACTCAGCACGAGCAGCTTCGAACTGATAAAGGCAAATAACGAAGAAAACATTATATGTTGCTATAAAAACCATGCCAAAACATATTCTAAGTAACAAACTTCCAATTTGTAGTAAGGATAAACCTCCTACACTTATTTAAAGCACTAGTTACGTATGTCATGATGGCTGCGACTACAGATTGGTAGGTCCTAAGAAAACAGTTATATCCATTTTATTCTGACTTGAGCTCTTTAGGAATCTGGGACACAGCGTTTGGGATCTGCAGCGTAGTTTTCTTCACTTAGCTCGTCTTATTGCTAAGGCGGCAGAGCTCTGCATTTACCGCCCATTAGGGTTAGTGCTAAAGTTATGCATCCGGAGAGAATACTTCAATCTGATGATATTGATTTCATTGGCCTTACCAACCGCGCAATTAGTTCCGCTTTCTTCAAAATGAAAAAGAAAGCGAGGTGAATTATTCTGATTATGAACGAGGGGAAATTGAAATATCTTCTGCCTTCAATCAAACGGACAGCCCTCTTATGTCTTGGCTTCCACTTCCCTGTTGATAATCATAGCTTTAAGGCCGGAGACAATTTTTCCTATATATGAGCCAACACTAAAATCTCAACACCAACAATATCACCTTCGAATTCTGACGCAGAGCCACATTTCAATAGCAAAGCACTCTCCCGACGAACAAAAACAAAGCTGTACAAGTCGCTCACTATTGGTGTAGTGGCCTGAACGATGACAATGAAGGACCTAACTACACTTGATATTTTCAACTGTCACCAAGCATCGAAAAGAAAAAGCGAACGGCGATTCATTGTTCGGTTATAATCGTGATGCCAATTAAGAAGAAGAAGGAAAGTAGAAGCATCGAGATAAAAAAACTGAGAGGCTTTCATGAGGTTTCTACCCATGAATTACCTGAGAGGCGTTTCAGAAAACTGAGACTAAAGAGAACTGAACTGTGAATTCTGCTCTACTGTATGCCACGTAAAAATCTTTCGTCTGTGGTACATTTGCTACTCAGGAGCGTCGTCGGTAACAAGAGGTACGAGTATAGCGTGTGTTTAGCAACGGTTATATCCTAAGACGTCGTTATTCTGCGCTAAAAGCGAGTATTCCTTAACTCGACTGACTAACCACTCATCTGCATCATCTCAGATTTCAGAGTGTTGGCTGAAAATATGAAAACATCAACTGACAATAATTCTGTTGAACACCAACGGATAATAAGCTTTTAGACAAATCTCTGGCCATTTGGACAGACAAATTTCATATGAGCTGCATGAAGAATGAGTTAAGGTCATTCAAGGCTATTCTGACCCGGTGAGAGAGAAAGTTTGTAAAAGAAGCACTGACTAACCCCTGCCACTTTGGAGCATATTTATTTAGTAAAGCCAAAATACTCTTTTATTGCAGTTATCTGGAGCGTGATGAGCTGTAGTCATCGCAGAAATTTCTTCACAACTCTTTCGCTTTTTAAAGTCTAAGGTAGAACTATCATGAATACCATGCCTTACCAACCCTAGTGAACATAAAAATAACACATGCCATCTTTGCTGCCTCGTCATTGGCACTCAGCCTAGTATCAATTTACTCGTTACTAATTATTTATAAATTGGAAGCAAAATGTTTCAGAAATTTCTAATTGTGGTCGTTAACTGAGCTACTTTCAAACTATTCTGAGAGGGGAAAAGTAGATTATCTCCTACATCATACACATAACCTAAAAAGTTACATCACTCTTTCTTCAACCTGAAGCACTGCCTTAAGACCAGACTCAAAACATTAATCCAAACTTCGTTGAAAGCTCCAAAATTTTATCTTCTCTGGGTAATGTAATACAGGAATCTCTAAACTTACGTTTCTTTCTATTTTTCTACATAAATATTTGTCTCACTATGAAACAATAATACTTTAAAAATATACTTAAAGTCAACTCAGCTCCACATAAGTTAGCATAATGGCCAGAAATACCAGCAACCATGAACTTGTAAAACTCTTAAAAACGCTAATTTAAATTCAAAAACACAAAAAAAGAATTCAAAAAACTTATTTCTGAGTTGTAATAAAAAAGTTTTAACAACACCTCAACACAACAAGCAGTAAAATTCATATAAAATTAAAATACCATTAAACTCATAAAATATTCAATAAACCTTCGTTCTGCTTAAACCTCACTTTTATTGTCGGCACCCTTTCGGTTATATTTTCTTAATTCTACGAACGCGTAATCGCTTATTTCAGCCAACTGTAAATTTATCTTTTTTGTTTGTAATTTTTTCATTCTTCCCTGCTTCCTTCACAGAGCCATATTTTGCTTTTATTGCTGAAAATTTTCTTTTAATTTTTATTTTTATTTTTATTTTTTTAATTTTCGGTTTCTGGTAAACATGAAATTAATGCCTTTGTAATTTAAATGCAATTAATTTCCAGCCACTTCTTCACATTCACTCGTGCACAGTGAAGAATATATACAGCGACCAACGAACCTTGAATCAGCAATTGTTTGAGTGGATTTATGTGTGTATGCGCGTTTGCGTTTGGCTTTATAAATTCACCGTCGAAATCAGCCAATTCCAGCGTATCAGCCGTATTCGAATGCGTCGTTAAATGGCGTTCCAGCTTGTTTGTGCCATCGACGACGAAGCGTACAGTTTTTTTTTCAGTTTCCGCTTGCCGCGCCCAATTTGTAAACATTTAATAAACTCAACGTCAACGTCTAGTAGTTGTTGTTGACCCGGCTGCGGCTGCTGTTTGCGCGTGCAACGCTACCAAGGAGGCTGGCTGGAGAGCTGGAGGGCACGGCTCGCGGTATTCTTATTTTGTAAAGAAAATAATTCTTTTCTACACTAATATAGAATACATATATCGATGTATTTATGTATGCATACTGCTGGTAGTGCTTACCTTTACCTTTTGTGTATTTCACCATTTTTATTTTTTAATGAGTATTTTTTAACCTTTTTACACTTCCTTTTTTTGCTTAGATTTATTTTCAGTCGACAGCGTTGTGCCTTTGCCCTGTTGTTTGCCTAAATTTTTGCATATTTTTGTGGTATTTCTTTATTTTCCTTCATTTTTTTTCCTTTCATACCTTTGCTTTGCGCTAATTTTCTCGTTTAATCAATTTTTGGGGCTCAATTCATTTTAAAAACCACTAACTTTCTCGCTCCGAGAATTGTTGATATAGCGATTTTTCAAATTCTATGCGAAAATAAAGGTTAGCGTACCGTAGATTCGTGTCTTTAATTAACTAATTTTTCTTTTTACATTTTTTTTATATAGAAAATTCGTTACTGTGACTTTTGCGTTTCGGTAACATTATTTAAACAAAAAAATTTTAATTTTTTTGTATTTTTTTTTTTTTTTGTTATTCACGCTTATACTTTTAATTCTCTTACCATCGAATTTTACTTTCCTTTGTAACATAATTTAAATCAAATTGGATGAAATAAATATTTTTCAACATTTTCTTCATTAAGTTCATTTAAATACTTAGTGTAAAATCCGATTATCTTTTTCTCTCTCTCTCTTTCTCTTTCATTAATGTGCATTCATGTCCAACATTTATGAGTAATAAAATGAACGCAAATAAATTCCATATAAATATCATAAATACGTAAAATTTTTGTTAATGATGACACTTTACTATTGAGCTAATCCGATTTTCGGAATTATAATTTTTTTTTTGATAAATAGGGTATTAAAATATGTATATAATGTAATGCTTTTCATTAATGGTTAAATTATGCGATTAAATATTTGAATAAATGAAGCTTTCAACAATTTAAAATAAAATTTGTAAAGTTTGTAATGAAAATATTTTATATTATATTTTTCTTATATAAACAATAAAATCAGTATACGAATTGCGGGCCGATCCAAAAAAATGAGAAATTATATACTCTACTGGATCAAAATCCGTGCCAAACGCAAAGTAAACTCACAGAATCATTGGAACTTACTAAACGAAATAGTTTTCTTTCAGTTAAAGCAATTTGGATTGATTTAAAATCAAAAGAAAAATTATGTGTTTTACGAATTGGAAGCCGAGAGTTGACGAAAGCGTTTTTTCACCTACGAACTGCTTCTTAAAAAACATCAAAGGAAAGGATTTTTGCATCGGATCGTGACTGCAGATGAAAAGTGGATATAACTACGATAACCTCAAGAAAAATAATGCTATGTCAAAAGTGGTCAACCCGTGCCATCATAGTCTACAAAGAAAAACATCCACGGTACAAAGGCCATGCTCTGCATATAATGGAACCAGACCGGTGTGGTGTACTATGAGCCGTTAAAACTGGGCAAAACCATTGATGCGAAACGTTATCGACTACAACTAATAAGTTTGAGCCTTGTATTGAGCGAAAAACGGCCAGAAGCGACCGAAAGCACGACAAATTGATTTTGCAACATGACAACACTCGGTCCCACATGGCTGTAACGGTCAAAAGTTTTCGGGAAACGCTGAAATTGGAGCTCTTACCCCAACCGCCGTATTCTCCACACCTTGCTCCTACTATTGGCTTCTTCGATAGATGCAAAATGATTTGGGGGGTATGTTGAAGAAATCGAAAAATAGCTCAATGACTGGTTGGAGGACAGAAATTACACATTTGCTAGAGATGGTATTTGAAAATTATCAGGTAGATGGGAAAAAGTAGTCGCTTTGGACGGACAATATTTTTAATACTAAATGTTTTATTTTTTTCAATAAAAAAGTCTTTTTTGGAAATAAAAAAACGAACCGAATATATAGATTTTCAATATTTATTTTAATTTTTGTTTTTTTTTTACGGATTCTTTACCCAAAATCTCATATATGCATGAATCGGTTGTATGGAGTCTCACTTCCCTTTTCAAATCTCAATACCTTTCGCATTCCGTTCGCGTTGAGATTGTTTGCATCGCTGCTCTCCCCTGCAGTACGACAATATCATCGTACTATCTCTTTTTCTAACCTTGTTACCCTTCAATGGTTTCGTTGACGGTTGTACCGTTCCTCAATACCATCCCACCGTTCTCTTATACCGAGTTGTTAATGAGTGCTCTTGGAGAGCAGTAGTATTTATAAGTCGAGTAGATAGTTGATTGGCTCTCTGTTGTGTTGACGCGACGTCGACGTCGACACAATGTGATGTCGGCTGGAAACCGACGACGACGTCAACCATAATAGGGCGAATAACAAATATTAAATTTTTTCGAACAATTATTTTCGAAATAAAGACTATAAATAAAATTAATAATATAGGTTCTATATAGGCCTTATGGGGATAGAATGTCAGAGTATAAATTCGGTACAAAACTATTTATTTCTTCTTCATTGATCTAAGCACCGCTTGTACGATTATAGTATATAGATCACTCAGTGCAGGTTTTTTATCGCAGCAGATTTTTATGTGGTCAATCCCGAACTCTACGAACAATCATAAGGAGTAATCACCTTCTGACTTTTACTCCCGTCCAAAGAGTTGTTTGTTGACTACTCTGAGAAGAAACCAGAAACCAGAATGTCATGAGCTTAACTTAAGTTTGGTCCGAAGTATTTAACTAATTACGATACTGATCATATCTAAATGACGAGCTGAGTTGATTTGGTAAATTCCGTTTGCCCATCCAGCTGTTGGTACGCAAAGTAATCTCTCTCTGTTTTTCAGATATTTCAACGATACTTAGTATGCGGGCGTATTTTTGAAATAAATTTATTATTTCTCTGAACCGGTCAGATTGGTCGACTATATCATATAGCGCCCATCCAAATAATCGAACTGTTCAGATATGTGATGTTTCGTCAACGAACTAACTGAAAAGAAGAACTGACTGACGCGCTATTGTCAATTCGGGTATAAAAGCTTAGGCGGTACATATGCCAATTAAGAAGGAGAATATAGATAAATAGATAATTATAGATAAATATTAAATTGAGCATCATTATTGAACTGTGAAATCCTTGTGAAAAATAAAATTTGTATTAGCAACAATTTAATTTATTTTATACATTTGTGAGCATTAATCTTATAGAACAGAATCTATGCGCTATAAAACTTAATTTCAATACAATATTGTATGTAATAAGAACACGCTTTTCCTAGAAAACCCATCTTTATCTAAATATTTAATTGATACATTCCACTGCAGCATCTTCGCTTAAAATACGCTTCCACTCGGCTCTTGCTACATTCATATATCTTACACCTGTTTTGTTTAGAATTTGTTTTCCAGCGCCTTGACTATGAAGGCACGCGCATATTTGGCCTTGAATGAATACGAGTTTAAAAAGAAAACAAACAAATAATTGTAGAAGAAGAAATACTCTGCTCCTTATGGACATAAACGTTGAATTTGTATGTACTCGTATGTATGTATTGATATTTGGTTGCATATTTACCGCTAATTCATTTGGGAGACTGGTTAATGTACTATTACAATTTTGTAAATAATTCAAAATACTAACAAATGCCACAAAACCAACAAACATCCTCGTACAAACATACAAATACATATACATATGTATATTTAGATATCAATATTTATATACGAGTAAATATACATCGGCATATAGACTCGGAAAATAAACAGCTGCATGGCGAATTCACTTGAATGTACGTATATTGGAAAATCAGCATTTTCTAATGTCGTAAATTAACAATTCTTTGTGGCATAAAATATAAATAAAACAATTTCCTTTTCTCTTTTGGTGGAAAATTTCACTTGTAATGAAATTGAAAATACAACAATGTGATTATTTGGAAGGTAGTATTTATGTATAAGTACATATACATGCATATATGTGCAGATAAATTTCCAAGTGTATAATTAATTCATTTATTTGGAAATTAAACGTATCTATCACTTACCAATTATTAGAAAAATTAATATTTATTACCTGGAAAAAGAAGTAAAAATAATTATTTTAGACTTTGTTTAACAATAATATGTATGCGAATTATATTTTCATTAAAAATAGGTCAGGAATTTTAACATACTGAATTTGGGTATTAAAAATAATTTTTTTATAAAATTGTAATATTCATAATTGAAAAATGCAATTATATAATTAAAGTAATTTATTAATATTGAAGCAAAAACTTTTCTTGATGACGAGTTTCCGGACACTGTTCCAGGAAAAGCAACCATCAAGGGTTGGTATGCCCAATTTAGACGAGCATGAAATGAGCAACGAAGACGGTGAACACATTCGACGCCCAAAAGAGGTTGTTACCGACGAAAACATCAAAAAAATAAAAATACAAAAATTATTTTGAATGACCGTAAATTGAAATTTAATGAAATATCAGGTTCTCTAAAGATATCAACTGAACGTGTAGATCATATCATTCACGAAAATTTGGGTATAAGAAAGCTCTGTGCAAAGTGGGTGCCGCGCGAGCTCACATTTAACCAAACCCAACGAAGAGTTGATGCAGTATTTGGAGATGTTCAAGCGCAATAAAACCAAGTTTTTGCGTCGATATGTGACAATGGATGAAATATGACTCCATCATTTCATTTCGAAGTCCAATCGGCAGTCATGCGAGTGGTCTGCACACGATGAAGCCGCTACAAAACGTGGGAAAACGCAACAGTCGGCTAACAAGGTTATGATGTCAGTACTTCGGGATGCGCATGGAATAATTTCCATTGACTACCTTGTGAAAGGGAGGACCATCAACAGCGGCTGTTGTATAGTGTTATTGAAAGAATGTGCTGTTTCACCAAGACTATGCACCGCGTCACAAGTCAGTGAAATCGATGGCAAAAATCAATGAACTGGGCTTCAAATTGCTTCCGCATTTACCGTATTCTTCAGATCTGGCCCCCAGCGACTATTTTCTGTTCTAAGATTTCAAAAGAAAACACGCTAGGAAAAAATTTTCGTCGAATGAAGAGGTGATCGCCGAAACTGAGGCCTACTTTGAAGCAAAGGACAAATCGTACTACAAAAATGGTATCGAAAAGTTGGAGTGTCGCTATAATCAGTCTATCATCCTTGAAGGGAACTATATTGAATAAAAAAAAAATTAATTTTGCCAAAAAATTTGCGTTCTATTATGGACTTTTCAATTGACCTGTTACAGCCTCAAAGTTAGATTCGACGGACCACAGTGCATTCGGATAATGTTCCTCGGTAAATTTTAAGTACTGAAGGGCCCACTCCAAATGCCTTTTGTGGTATTTTCTCTGAAAGCATTGCTTATTTTGAGCCTTACATCTAGCTTTTAGAAGCTTTCTTCTAACCATTCGGGCACTCAGACACTTTATAATTATTTCCGAGGGCAAAAGAGGATTTCTTACGATTCTTAAGTTACTCACGGATAATAATTCGATCCTCCCACTTATTAAAGTAACATTTCGTCTAAACAAATCGCACGCTTGAGAACACTTTCAACTGCACACCGCGAACATCGGACCATTTTGGTAATCTTTCCTTTATCGCTTAGTATCTGGGTTATCAGTCTTAGGAAAGTTTGCTTTTTTAGGCATGTTGAGAATTTTAATTACTCACGTTTTCAATATTTTATAAAAATTTCTGCACGCTTTATTTAACAAATAGAGACTACCAAAGAATTAAAAAAAAAACTAAACTTTTATGATTTTCTTTGCTAAGTAAAATTAATTTATTTCAGTTGGCAATAATAATAGGTGTGTCCAACATAAATAGTTATTAATTCGGTAGTTTTTTTCGTATTTTATTACAATAGTTAGATATTGGCTAGTGCCCTGAATATCCGCAATTTTCATTGGTACCTACACATTCCCACGAAAAACAGTCCGATATCATTAAACTGCGACCTGTTTTTTTCGTAAATCTAACATGAAATTCCTTTCCTTTCGGCCGACGAATGTTTCTTTCCGCATCAGTACCAATTAAAATTATCTTTGTTTTACCACCCCAGAGAATATTAGGCCGTTTTCGTTCTTCACTTGATCAGCGCCAGGTTTTATAAAGTACTGTAGTCTTTCCTTCCTTAGTACTTAACATTTAGCACTCCTATTTTTCTAGTGATTGCTCTAGATGATTTGAACGGGACTTGTTTAGCTAATGTTCCGATTCGATTGGCGAGCACTGGTAAGGAGTTCTAACTGTTTCACGCATTTCATTTACATTTTACTGATTTAAGTGCATTTGTAACGAAATATTCATACCGTCCTATCGATCTCATGGAAATGAGTAGGTTTTTTTTATTACATTCTTCATTTCGAAGCAATGAAATACGTTTAATATGTTGTATGAAGTAATTGAGAGGCGCATTATCTTCCTAGGAAATATCCATGAAGTTAGTAATTACTAGATATTTAAGCGGAAGCGCAGTTGCAACTTGCGCATTTCTGCAAGGGTAAGATTTCTGACATTTAATATATTTATAATCGAACGTTTGTTTTATCTCGAGGTAGATAGTTAGGTAGGAGTATAAATGAAAATATTTTAACCCTGGACCCAATTAGCGTTAGATGCGCTGATAAAGGTTCCTATATTCCTTTCTAATGTGCATCCACAAGCACAGTTGTTATCGGGCATTTTAAATGACTGGTCTGAGGTGCCAGCGACTCGTTATTGTGGATATAAATCAATATGTACTTATCCTAGACCTATTTAATAGATTCTTAGCTCTTGTGCTCCAAAACTTTGAATAAATCTACTATTTCTGATTGACACGCGGTGAGCTTTATAAACTTAAAGAAAGTTAGATTTTAAGATCAACAGAGCGTGCCCACATCACCAAACCATAACAAATTTTGAACCTGTTGACATAGATTGATAATATCTTACCCTCCTATAAAATATTCTCTCTATTTACGTCTAGATGCTATCCTTATCTGGAAGTTATTATCATTTCAATAGTCTGTTTTATGTTAAGCTGTTTTCAGCTGATTTTTACATTCTAATGTCCATATAAATTTCCATTCCAACAACTCCACTCCTTAAGTTTCTTAACGGAACCGCTGCAACTTTGCGAATGAGGGAATATATGAAGCACATCTCTCGGTCGTGACTTCCCTAAACTCCTACAGAGACTATTCTTTATATTCCACTTAATTGTCCAACATTATACGTTTTCAGTACTTATGGTCACCCAACCAAGGTCCCATATGTTAAAATTAGCCTAATGATGGGCGTATATGTCCACATGACCAAGCTTGGTTTAAGGCTCCAGTTCCTTTTACGTATTCCAAGTGTAATGTGACTTTGTTATTTCAGTTTGGTTTCAATCTTAACCCCCACTTGAATTTAAAATTTTTAGATGTAGGGATATGACCCTATATGCAGTATTGAGAAGCTGTGGAATCCCCTTTTTAAGGATTGGGCAGATCCCACTCACATTCCAATAGTCGTCACCGCCACCCGTCACTTTGTTGATCTTCCAATTTCGAAATTTGAACATTTTGAGATGTGGAAATTTCGGAATTTAATGTTTAGAAGTTTTAGAAAGTTCAGAGACTGCTGGGTTAAGAAAATTAAATTATTCGAGGTATAGAGATTTGAAAATTTCGAGATTTTGAAATTTTAAAGACTTCAAGAAGAATCTCAAGAGATTTAGAAGTTTGTAGAGTTTTTGAAACTTGGGGGATTTTGATGAGATTTAAAATTTTGAGATTTTGAGACTTTTGAGAGATATATTGAGATTTCGAGATTTTGAGGTATTTTTTTTTTTGGGATTTGGAGACTTATTTTTATTTATTCTTAATTATTGTTTCTATAAGTATATTTTTGTTTTGTGAAGGAGATTATTAGCCGAGAGTTTCTTATACTTAATCTATATGTATTTTTTTTATAGAAAATGTAGATGCATTCGCAACTCCTGATGCGGTTTTTACTTTATTATAATTTTTTTTTGTTGGTATTTTTACATTTCTATTTTACATAAAATGGTATTATATATAGCTCAGATAAAACTGATTGCTTCAAACATGTCATTTTGGGTCATAATTACTTCAATTAATCATCCAAAAACGATATTCTGCACACATATAATGAATTAAACATTGGTACTGAAAATTATCGAAATTGGTTGACCATATCACATAGCCCACATATAATCGATTTGTTCAGATAAGAAGTTTTGTGTCAAAAATCCGTGAAAAGGCATGTAAATCGCTAATGTTATAGTATTCTACCCACGTAAATTCATATAGATATCAACGAAGTAGAATTTTGCATATTGTAATAAATTTAATGTGTTCATGAAAGGAATAAATACTTCGGCATGGTCGAAGACAACAAATTTTTGTTCTTTTCTATTTATTTGAGTCCATTCCAATCATTGATGAGGTGCACAGGTTTATACATTGGAAAATTTAAAAAACCTTTGGATGAAGAAAGTAAATGAGCTCTGATATTTTTAAGACGGGCCCAGCGTTACGCAGCTTCCACCCATATAACCAGGATGCGATTCTGCAGAATTAAAAGAATATCTAAGAGACCGGTACACGAAACCCGAGATTAATCGTGGAAGATTGCTATTACACTTGACTCTTAAACGGAATATTTAGACTAGATTTGAATAAAAAAGCTTTGAAGAACAGAGAAAATAACAATTTATTAAAAAATTCACGAAATATACAAGTAGGATGATATGGAAAAGGCATACAGAGTAAATCATTAAACAAACAACTGAAAGCTTCGTGAATTTCAAAATTTTGATTTAAAGTAACACAATAAAAGCGACCTAAAGTGTCTAGTTGATCCTAAAGGGACACTAAATTTATGCTTTATCGATATAATTTTGCAAAATTTCCGTGCAGAATTATAAATGATGCTCATACGACGCGGTGTACAATTTACACTCATCAAATATATTTTGAATTAAGTGATTGCAAGCCGAAATTTATATACCAAAGAAACTTTTTTCTCAATTTTCCTTAAACTCACTCAAATTTCATTCACTTCAATCAAGCCTATCGTTGACCCAGTTTCTCCTTTTACCCAACCAAATCTACGAGCAAAACTGCAAAGCACAGTTCAGAAAACCAAAATAGACTAAAATAAATATAGAATTAGCGTACATTTCATGTTCATATTTCTGACTACAACTCAACAACAATTTTAACAATTTTCCCCTCCGCCACAACAAGTTCAACAACAATAAATAAAGAGAATAGAGAGAAAGAGAGAGACAGCGAATAAGCGCCACAAGAAAAAAAAAACTACAAAAAACTGCAAAAAAATAACAACAATACGATCGCGAGTCCAACAGTTGTACAACAGTGTAGAAAACTTTTAATTGAAATTCTAAATTAAAACGTAACGAATTTTCAGGAAACACACTCGACTTAAACTTTACTATATTGTTGCAGTACTTCAAACGCTTTTCTCGATTTTCTAAACATTTGTTTTTTCGTAGTTTTGAATATTGTTGTTGTTGTTGTGTTGAAACACAAGTGAATGAAAATTTTCGAAACTCGCACAGCTGACCGTCCAGCATTTAAATGAGTGAATGTACGCGCATATGCGTGTGCGTGTGCGTGTGTGTGTCTGTTTATATCATGCTTGCCCGGTGTGGCTATAGCCCGCCTGCTGCGGCAAACAAGCGCCCACCTGCCAACGTTTTGAAGGTGCTCACAGCAAGTGTACTTGTTAATGGCCTTGTAGTGTGCTTGTTTGTATGTACGAATGTATATGTATATATGTACGAGTATGTGTAGGAAGTTTTGTATTGTACTTGGGTGTAATAGAAGGGTTCTTCTGCTGCTGCTTCTTCTTCTTCTCCTTCTTTACTACATACATATACATACGCACACACATGCATATATACGAGTACATTGTTTCTATAAATTATTTTGTTTCTACTTTTGCAAATCGTCACCGTGTGCGTCGTGTAATTTTCAACATTTCTCATGCAACTGTTGCCGCCACACGACAGTGCCTTACTATTTACAGCATTTGTTGCTAGCAACAACAACAACAAACACAACAATAACAAAGTGAAGAGCAACTTAATGTGCGGCAACCATTTGCGGTCACCATAAGTTTGGTTCTTTAAGCACAGCAGCAGCAGCAGCAGAAGCTTTTCAACTACATCAACAACAACATTATTGTTGTTGCACTTGAACATTTTATTCCATTTCACCATGCCTCATGCGTCTTTTCCTAATTTCTCTTCTATTTCTGGCACTCCTTATTGCACAGCTTGCGTATATCTGGTTCGTACTTTGACTGCTTTACGCTCACACTTTTTAGTTAGTTTAGTTGCATATATGTAGTTATTTGAATTCAAAAAGAATTTCATATTCGTCAAATTTAAATTTTTTCCAACAATTTCTAACAGTTTGCTGTTCAATAATTTTATAGTAGGGGAGCCCATGATGCTAAATGGGCATTTACTCGAGCGTCATATACACCTATTGAGTTTCGAAGCTTAGATAATAGAAAGAAAAAAATTGTATATGATCTATACCTTTTCATAGGTGGAGGAAGCGGCTATAGACTTTCAAAACAGTAAAAAAAAACTATTGCTTGGACATACTCGAGCACGTCAGATATTGATAGAATCCATTTCCTACATATTTTTAATAATATATCTATGTTAATCTGATCGTTTGCATAATGGGGGTGGTCGTACGTAAGGGTTGAAAATGAGAAGAAAAAAAAATTTTCCCCATTTTTTTTATCGATTTTGATGTCTCATAATCTGACGATTATCTGGAGGGATACTTACAAAAAATATTTTTTTTTTAATTTTTTTAAATCATTGAATGATTGAGATGTACCAGCAGCCACAGTAGATCTGGAACCAACAGTAGCATGTGATTCGGAGCACTCTACAGAAACAAGAGCATGTGATTCGGAGCTATTGCCAGAAACTTCTGATGCACTGTCACCTTCCATTATACTTTCCTGTTCTACATGCTGAACGTCACGCGAATTATATCGAAAGTTCAAGATTATCGTATGTTGTTCGGGATTTTCGCAGCACCGGTTTGCTACGACGATATTCTAAAATATTTATACATTTTTGTAATATTTCTAATGTAAATTTATTTATTTTTTCCTAAAGTAAATGCACCACAAAATGCACACTTTATGTTAATATCACCCATAGTTAATATCTTTAAACTTTAATTCACATAAATTTTACTTAAATAACAAAAAATGCCAAAACGTTAGAAATACGTTGTAAATAATATAATGCCACGAACGGCCTGTGTGATCAGCTTTGATGATGTCATGGCAACAGAAACCAGAGTGAGAGCCGAGTTAGAGAGTAACGGATAGAGAAAAAGTGAGAGAGAAACAAAATATATAAAAAAAATTCAAGAAAGTAATATATAAATAGTAAACAAACATTAATTAAAATATGCAAAAAATAAAATAACAGAAATGAAATGAGTTAAACTAAAATTAAAATTAAATTAAATTAACTAACAAAAATAATTTTTTTTTCTAAAAACACTAAAATAAAATTAAATAAAAAGGTATTAAAATAAAATAAACAAAACTAAATTAAGTAATATTTAACAAAATTAATTTGAAAAATTTATAAAATTAAAATAAAGTAAGTTGGAGCTAATAAAAATTGCGCTAAAAATAAATAGTTTTGAAAAAAATGAAAAAATTATATAAAAAAAGAATTATATTAAAATTAAATAAAACGAAGTAACAAAATAAATTAAATTAAAAAAACTTAAATTAAATTAAATTAATGAACAACAATAAAAAATATTTACAAACTTTAAAATTAAAATAATAAAGAATTTTTTAAATTTAAACAAAAAAAAACAAAAAAATGAAATCAAATAAAATAAAGCTCAACAAAATATTACAACGTTGCAACAAATTATATCGGGTGGAACATACTTTTTGGTATAGAAACCACTAGGAAATTTTAAAATATCTAAATTATTATCTTCTGTGTACCGCGTGTGAGCCAACTTGCAAGTGTAGAATTCAGAATAAAATGGCGAAGGCTCAGACACACTGCTTAACACTTAATATGTTTCGTTAAAATATTGTAATTAATTGACAATCAGAAAAATATTATTCAAGCTTAAATATAACTGTGTTGCCATATGGCTAATAAATCATGGGGATTTTGGGAGTGGCGTTAACAACTACATACAACCGATATACCTTCCAAGATAAAATTTTTAAAACTTTTAATGTATGCGGATAATGTAAAACTTTATTAATCTTACACTTCGACAAATGAAGGTATCTCACAACAAACAGACAAAACAGCATGGCTGAATGGTGTAATATAAATCGGATGTAAATTTCTGTGTTTCTCCCTAACAGCCATACAGACAACTACTTACACAATAGATAACTACAATATGGAACAGGTTCACAGTTTTATTGACCTGGGGATCACTGTGGACCATAAATTGAACTTTACACATCACGTTGGTGTGATAATCAACAAAGCCAAAAGCATCTTGGTTGTTGTAAAGTGGTGGTCAAAGGAGTTCAACGATCCTTATGCTACTAAAGCTTTGTATATAGTATTAAAAAGACTTATTCTGGAATACAGCTCGATAATTTGGAACCTTAGGTATCAAATCTACTCGACTAGGATAGACTCTATTCAAAAACAATTCCTCCTATTTGCCCTAAGAAATTTGCGTTGGGACTCTCAGTACAATCTATTTATTTAAGTGAAGTGAAGTGAAGTGAAGTGAATATAAAATGCTGCCAAATACTAGTGGAAAAGCAGCAAAGAAAGCCGGTAAGGCGCAAAAAATATTACTAAAAATGACAAGAAGAAGAGGCGCAAGAGGAAGGAAAGCTATGCCATTTATATCTACAAGGTATTAAAACAAGTACATCCAGATACTGGTATTTCCTCGAAGGCAATGAGTATAATGAATAGTTTTGTTAATGATATTTTCGAACGCATTGCTGCCGAGGCGTCGCGTTTAGCTCACTATAGCAAACGTTCAACTATCACCAGTCGCGAAATTCAAACTGCTGTACGTCTACTTTTGTCCGGTGAATTGGCCAAACATGCCGTCAATGAAGGTACTAAGGCTGTTACCAAATACACTAGCTCCAAGTAAATTGTCTATTGAGAATATGTGTATGTGTGTGTGTACTAGTCGTCTGAAACTTATCAATATCTCTACTTTTGCCAGTCGCCGCGAAATGCTTGCTGTAATTTTCATGGTTCAAATAATAACAAGCTCTCATTCTCTCTGAAATCGAATTTAATGTTCGGTTTAGAATGTCCAGAGATATTTACTCCTTTTTTCTGTAAACTTGTAAAACGAATTTTGAATTTCACGAGCCTTTGCATTGTTTGTGTCTTGATTTCAACTCTCATTGAAGCACATTTAACATATCTGGGTCGCTTTTTTTGTTCTATAGCTGAACTTTTTTAGTTAAAAAAAAAAATTCTGGAAAGAAAATAAAATAAACTAAAACTAAAAAACTGCATAAAATAAATTAAAGATATATAAATTAAATAAAAATTCAATCTAAAACTATGAAATAAAACAAAAAAGTTAAAAAAAATTAAATAACAAAGTAAATCAAAATAAAATGACTTCAGTTAATTTAAATAATTAAATAAAGTGAAATGAAATAAAAAATTAAAATAAAATATTATATTGTTACAAGTCAGTGAGCGACAGGCCTATTTAATTTTTTATGAACTGAATATTTGTTATTGCATCAAAGAAAAATGGTAGAAGTGACAGCTGTTTCGGACATCACCACATCTATCTCCTCATCAGACTTCTCTTCGCAGAGATCGAGCAAACGGATCCTGACTTCCGTTCCGAGTGTTTCACCGCTGATCCAACATCAGCTATATAATCTGTTTTTGTAATATTCAATATATAATTAATCACAACTATGAAGTATAATATATATATAAAATATAAAGGGTGATCCATTTCGAGGTTCCCTACTTTTTAATAAAAAAAACACAGAAAATTCAAATTTAATGGGGAATGTTTATTATCATTCGAAAGAACATTATTTGGCATTTATTTTTTGAAGATCATCTCTTTCAAAGGTTGGCAGCGGCTACGTCTCGATCGTCCATCCGTTAAGTCTAATTTTCGATGAATTGTTCGAACATTTCGACTGTTAGCTAGCGAATGACACGCGAGTTACGTCACAACCGTCACCCCCTCAACCTTCACCTACCACCATATTTCAATATAAGCCCTAAAACGTTTTTCTATTATATTTTTCAAAAGGCCAAGTTGAGTTCAAGAACATTGAGCAAAGTTTCTTGACCTCATACTGGAAACCTTATTCAAGATTTATTGCATAAAATAATGCAATTCGACACTTTCAGCAAAGCTTAATTCTCAATGACATTTCGTAAAATTTTTTTTGCAAAAGTAATATTTCCCTTTTAATTCTTTCAATTCAACAATCTTGCAAAATCGAAGTCATTCGACAATTTTGCAAGTAAATTCTTTATGCAAATTCAGCAATTCTTTTTAATTTAACAATCTTGCAAAATCAATATCTTTGGACAATTTTGCTAATAAATTCTTTACGCGAATTCAGCGTTTCCTGAATGTAAAGCAAGTGAAGGTATAAATAAGCCAAAAGTGTAAATAGCATAGTTAGTTAAGTTCTAGTCTTAAGACTTTAAAGATGTGAATAAAAATATTAAAAAAATTTAATCAAATTAATTCTTTATTCAATACTCGGGACGACAACGTAATTCGCGTGATGTTTTGCTCCAAGGTCTGAAACGAAGCGGGATTGTCCGCATAGACTTTAGACTTTACATTCCCCACAGGAAAAAGTCTAACGGCGTGATATGACCGGCCCAAAACGTGAAATTATCTGCTCACCGAATTCTCAATAAATCCATAGAATGAAGCGGTGTGTGGGCATAATTTTTGAAGAAATATGGACCGATGATTCCACCGGCCCACAAGCCACACCACCCTGGTGTTTTCTCTGAATGAAATGGCAGCTCTTGAATCTCTTCAGTTTGCTCATCGCCTCAAATGCGGCAATTTTGCTTGTTTACATACCCATTGAAAACGTCGGATCTTCTTGGAGCTTTTCAAGAGCCCATAGAGCGAAGCAATGTCGCGTGGGAAGGTCGAGTGGCTTCAGTTATTGCACAAGCTGTACTTTGCACGCTTTCAATTTAAGATCTGGACGTAAAATGCGTAAACTATCCACGGTCTTCGTGTACACCCTCAGCTACGGCCGCTATATTTACTTCACTGCCTGCTGTGGCATGGTCTATTCGGTTGAATATTATCCAGTATTGAATGCTGGGTCTCAATATGGGTGATGGTGTAGCGAATAGTACGCTCAGCAGGCCGCTTACGTTGGCTATAAGTTGAGCGAAGGGCGCGAAACACATTCTTTACAGAACGTGAATTTTCGTAATAAAATTGAATGATTTGTAAACGTTGTTCAGGCGTAAGTCTTTCCACGATGAAATGCCAAGCAATGCGGAACATAAATAATATGACAGCTTGACATGGATCACCCTTTATAATGTATGGATAGAGGTAAATTAAATAAATTTGAAAAAATGTTATGAAATAAATAAAATAAGTCACAATAAAATCAAACGAAACAAAATATAAAAAAATCGAATAATTTTAAAATAAAATTAAATTAAATTAAATAAGAAAAAATAAATAAATAAAATAAAATAAATTTAGAAAACTGAAGTAAATGAATATAAAATACAATACAAATAAATAAAATTTAGTAAAAAATGTATTGAATTCACTTTAAATTAAGCTAAGATAAATTTAATTAAGTTAATAAAATAAAAATAAATATAAATAAAATAAATAAATAAATAAAATAATAATAAAAAAATGTTTTTAAATAGAATAAAATAATCAAATGAAATAAGTAAAACGAAATTAAATATAATAAAATTAAATGAAATAAATATAAAACAATAAGTTAAATCAGAAAATATATTGCCACTTCTGATTGCACTTAATTGTTTTAACACACTTTAATTAGTTTTCATTTAAGTAAAGAAAATGCCTGTGACCAAAAAGAAAACTCACTACAAGCATGCAATCAAATCTCTTTCTCTTACAAAATTAATCACTTCAAATAAATCAACTACAGTCAGTACTCCCCCACACAACTCGTTGAGTGCTTGTTAGTCATCAAGCCAATGTGTCAGTGTGTTTTTACCTTGCACCACTAACTAACGTTGCGACCCACCACCGCACTTCACCTGTGCACATTTTTCATTGCGCTTAAAAATTAATTAAAAATACATTTTTTTTGCCGTCATAGGGAATCTTAACACGCCAACGGTTCAGAATAAAAGCGATTAAGTGGGAGGAAGCGGTAGCATGCAAAAGAAAAAAAGAGATAGAAAGTCATGATGGCAATAGCAAAAGTGTTTGTGGCGTTGCTGCTGTCAATGTTCATATAAGGCAAAGAGTCGAAGTCTGCGGTTTCCTTTAGAAATTCTTACTTATCTTAACCCTTTATGCCAGAAGGTAAACATATTTCATGTTGTTTTTGTTGCTAGTGTTTTTTGTAATTTTTACGTTGGTTTTGTTGGTTTCACTCTTTGCTTGTTTGGCATTTAAGCTATTATGTGCGAGTGCGCGTGTGAAGTTTTTTCCTTTTTTTAATTTTTGTGGTTGTCTTTGGCAGTCAACTTGCACTGGTGGCTCCCTAGAGATGTATTTGTTTCATAGTATACTCGGAATATACTCGTAAATACACATAGTGTATTCACAAGCACGTACGTATTTACTCCCATATGGCACATATGTTTGCTCATAGACTATCTGATTGTAAGGGGTGCTCCAAGTATAAGTACTTTTTTCAATAGCCTTTTTTTTGGCAGATAACGCGTGAATCGTGTCAGGCTGTTTTTTTTTTTTTGTTCAGTATTGTTTGGCATTTCATCATGGAAAGAATTGCGCCTGAACAAAGTTTACAAATCATTCAACTTTATTACGAAAACTCACGTTCTGTAAAGAATGTATTTCGCGCGCTTCGCTCAACTTATGGTCAACATAATCGGGGTACTGAGCGTATTATTCGCAACACCATCACCCATCTTGAGACCCAGCATTCATTATTGGATAATATTTAACCGAATAGACTACGTCCAGCATGCAGTGAAGAAAATATAGCGGCCGAACCTGAGAGTATACACGAAGGCTGTGGAGAGTCAATTTGGCGCTGTTTGCAGCAACTCAAACTGACGTATGGAACGACTTGGCACATTTTACGTCGAGATCTTGAATTGAAAGCGTACAAAATACAGTTTGTGCAAGAACTGAAGCGTTTCGTTCTATGGGCTCTTGAAAAGTTCCAAGAAGATCCGACGTTTGCGACGTTTTCGAGCCAAATTTTGTTCAGCTAGGAGGATTATTTCTGGTTCAATTGGTACGTAAACCAGCAAAATTACCTAATTTGGACCGAAGAGCAACCTGAAGAGATTCAAGAGCTGTCATTTCATTCAGAAAAAACAACGGTTTGGTGTTTTTTGTGGACCGGTGGAATCATCGATCCATATTTCTTCAAAAATGATTCCGGTGAGAACGTAATCGGCAATGGCGACCGTTATCACTCGAAATTGAAGCTCGTGATCTCTGCGACATTTGGTTTCAACAAGACGACGCCATTTCCCACACATCGCAAAAATCAATGGATTTATTGAAGGAACACGTCGGTGAGCAGATACTTTCATGTTTTGGGCCGGTCGATTGGCCACCAAAATCGTGTGATATCACACCGTTAGACTTCTTCCTGTGGGGATATGTAAAGGCTAAAGTCTATGCGGACAATCCCGCTTCATTTCAGGCCTTGGAGGAAACATCACGCTTCTCATTCGCCAGTTACCACTCGAAATGCTCGAAAGAATCGTCGAAAATTAGACTCAACGGATGGACCATCTGAGACGTAGCTGCGGCCAACATTTGGAAGAGACAATCTTCAAAAAGTTAATGCCAAAGAATGTTCTCTCGAATGATAATAAACATTTTCCATTGAATTTGAATTTTCTGTGTTTTTTTCTTTAAAAAAGTAGGGAACCTCAAAATGGATCTCCCGTTATTTTTCCCATACATATATATCTATGTGCATCGTGTGCAATGCAAAATATTTCAACACTCGCAAAAGTACTGTTTGCGGTTGTGGTACTGCTGCGGTCGCGCACATAAGTGGACTCGCACTTGTCGGTCTGTCGCCTTTACTACACATATTTTTTTTTCTTTTTTACAACGTTCCACACACACACACACACACATTTATCTTGCGGTTTTAACGCCGCCGTTTTAACGGATTTAATTTTTCAACAGCCACAACGTCAATGAAATTAGGCAAAAGAAAACAAAATAAAAAAATTAAAAAGAATATAATAATAATAAATCCAGCGAAAAGTGAACAACAACAACAACTAAACTACAGTCTTAATAATTTATCCTCCAGCCATGTCATAAACAATTATAATAATAACAATGTGACATACGAATAAATACATGCGGGTAAACATAATGAGGTATCCATGAAGATTTTAATTTGCGCTTTCATGACAAATAGGAAATTAGGAGCTTAATGATATTGGTATCCATAAGCGCTAATTTTTATCAATATCATTTTAGCTACAACCAGTTGAATGGCTCAAGATTTGACCCTCTCCGCGTGTAATCTGTACATTTTTAGGATTACTGTTGCTTCTTGAGACCGGTGATTGGTGACTACATCAGATAACTTCTATTGATAACTTCTAACTATTGGGTTCAAAATATTCCTCTGTGTGTGTTGGCTGCTTCTACTAACTACTACTACCACTAAACAATGAACTTCCGATACCAAAAAAAAAAAAAAAAAAAAAAATTAATAATTGCAACGACAGCGACCAACTAATTGAACACGCGTCTAGAATACCTCCCAGTTCCACGTCCCCAGTATACGTTCTTTATAAATACTTATTTCACTACTTCTCCATTAAGTACAATTTTCCTACCGGATGCTTTCCCATATTTCCTGCACGATAGCGTTGCGCCACACAACAATGAATAAAAACAAAGAAAATGCCAAAAGGAAGGGGGCATAACACATACAAGTTAAATGCGAAACCTTTAGATGCCAAGGATAATCATTATCACTTGTGTCGACTTACTTCAAGTGCCTTTGTTACAGTTATATTGCATGTTTTTTGTGTGTTTTTGTCATTTAAAAAGCACATACAAGCATGAAATTGATCTGTGTGTGTGTGTGTGTGTGCATAAATGCTTTTGACTTTTTCATGTCGTGTGGTGACCTTTCGCTCTGCTTTCACACTTAAACTAAATACTTTGCGCTTGTGTGAGTAAAATTTTCACTCTTTTCTTTTTTTTTTTTTTTTGAAAGACTTGAAGGCGGAGCTGTGTTGATTATAGGCTAGTTGGTCTTGTTTGCTTTGCTGCTTTTCTTTTATTGTTACGTACTTGAAACTAACAGTTTATTCCGTTAACTAGTATTTTTTTTTTAAGTTTTAAATGTCTTTAATATAAAAATTGTTGTATGTGAATGAATATGAATGCGAATTATGACGATAACCCTATGAAAGATTTTGTTTTTTTTTAGTTTGTGGACTTAAAGTAATAACAAGTTTTCAAAATATTACTAGAATCAATAAAGATTATACAACAAAAGCTTGAGCTTCCTTTTTTTTGATAAATTGGGTAATTGGGATATGGAACACAAAGAATACGAAAAATAGAAAAAAAATTATACAGAATTAGAATGAGTACGAAAAATTAGTAATAATAAGAAAGAAGAGTTGTCTTCGGACATGCCGAAGTCTTTATACCCTCCATGTACATATCAAATTCATATGCCAAATTGCAAACTTTGTTTTCGATCATTATCACGTCTGCAGAATACAAAATTTCACGCTATTAGATACTTTTTTGCCAGATATTTGACCCTCACATCAGTACAAATCAGCGTATGGGAGCCATATGCTATAGTTGTCCGATTTCGATAATTTGCAGAGCCAATATGTAGTTCATTTTGTATGTATCTTGTACCAAATTTAACGGTCTTTTTTGATAGACTTATGATCCAAAATTCGAAATCTGAATAATCGGTTGTATATATACTACAGTGGTCAGATCTGGCCGTGTAAAGCTTCGGAACAAATTTTAAATGTTACCCATTTAAGGGGTTAAGCCACTCTAGAATTTTCGGAAAATGGATTTTGTTTTCTCTTTCGAATAATACGTTATGGTCTCAAAAATGTCATCCCAAAATATTATGACAGATAAAAATTTCTAAATGTCCCAATTTGGTTCTCTAGTTGAAGCGTTTGTTTCAGTCTGTAAGGCATATTCAAAACTTTGGCTGGAAACATAACTCAAACAATTTACAACCGATTCACTTGAAATTTTGACAACATCATCTGAAATACATTATCTATAGAAGTGCGTAGGATTTTTTTATCTCGCATAGTTTTTTTTATTAACAAATTTACAACAATTTGGAGACATCCTAGGGAGAACGATGTATTGCCGCCATTTTCAAATTAATTTTCTTCAAACATAGTTACTAGCAGGTAATTATATTTATAATAAATACCTATTGTCAAAAACCAGATTTATTTAATAGTTTTCCCGAAAAAAATTTGAAAAAACGCCTCTTTTGTGGCCCTTAATGGTTTCGAAAGTGCATGGCTGTATTTTGACATCTGTCTATTATAAAAATTTCGATTGGAACGTGACCACGATTCGTGCTCTAGCAAATGGTAAAATTTTAAAGATATTGTAAGGCCTGTGCATTATCACTTTGCTCGTTCCACCTCAAATATCAATGCTGTAAGTGAAAGTGTAGCCGAAGACTCAAATGTGTCTATTTTCCGACGTTCTCAAGATCTGTGAATTTCTTACGGCACTTTATGCCATATTTTGTACTTGGACTTACACCTACATCTATATAAAGTTCAGCTCACATAACAACTGAAGCTCCCTGACCATTCACAGCGCCGCAGTTACGTCGATTGGGTATTCCAACAACAAACAGTGGACCACGATTTTTCAAGAGAAATTTTCTGCAGTGACGAAGCACATTTATCTCTTGGTGGATACGTAAATAAGCAAAGTTGTCGCAGTTGGTGCTCCGCGAATCCTTAAACAACAACTGTCTGGTGCGCTCTTTGGTTCGGAGGTGTGATTGGACCTTATTTCTGTGAAAACGATAACGACGAGACTGTCACTGTCAATTCGGAGCGGTATGGTCGTTTGATAGCTGCCTTTTTTTGGCCTGTAATTGAAGAACACGACTTGGACAATATGTGGTTCCAACAAGATTTTGCCACATGCCACACAACATGAGCGATTATGGCTTTAATGAGAGAAAATTTTTCAGCCGCGTAATCTCTCGTCTTGGCGACTGATGGCGATTTGACACCGTTGGACTTTTTTTGTGGGGCTATGCGAAAGATTGTGTTTATGCGGATAAACCTTTAAGTCTGGAGCACTTGAAAATCAACATTCGTCAAGTTATGGCTGAGATGCCGTCCAATATGTACCAAAAAGTGGTCGAAAATTGCCTCAAACGGATTGAAGTTTGAAAAAATTCACGAGACGGTCATTTGAATTATGTGGTGTTTCACATATAATGTCAAGGTCAAAACTTTATAATTAAAAAAGAATTTCATGAAGGAAATTATTTGAAATTCATTTTATTTGCGTTTATTTTGAAGAACTCAAAATGAAAGTCGGAATCGGCCAGATTTGAATTTTTGTGTGATAAATCCGTCAAAAAATCATCGAAATCGGACTACTGTATCATATAGCCCCCATACAACTGATTTTTTCAGATACGCTGGTTAGGGTCCAAGATCCGCCAAAAATCATCTAGGAGCGTGAAATTTAGTGTTCTATAGAACTGAACTCAAGTTAGTATTGACACCGGAAATCATCGAAATCGAATTTAACAAATTGCAATAATTTTTAGAAGTATATAAAGGTATAAGTACTTCGGCATGACCCTTCTTTCTTTCTTCATTTTGTTTATATTACTATTTTTTATGTTTTATTTTATTTTATTTTATGTTTTTTTAATTTTTTATTTTTTTTTTCACTCGCTGTACAGCTTATACAAAAACATATTTGTTTTTTGATTTATATTCTCTATCATTTACTTTGAGATAACAACATGAAATTGAATATGCTGCGTTTTGTGCGCTGTGCCGAACGAAATCATCCAATCGCTTGTGAAAATATCGATTTTCCTGTACAAATAAGCCTGACATAGCAAAATTTTCCGCACTCGACTTTTACGAATTTATTTTTGTGCTAACACAAAGCAAAATGAAAATGCAAAATAAAAAGAATTTTACGTCTGGTCACCAAAAAAGTTCGCTTCACATCAACATCAATAACATCAAGTTTAACAAAGAGGCTGCTGATATTTTTTCTGTTGTCATATAATACTTAATGCATATGTACGTACATACATACATGCACACATATATCTACATAGTATGAATGGACTTTGAATAAGAAATGGCCAAAAAAAAAGCTCAAGTAACAGCTATGCACTAAACAATGCCCAGGAAGCGTATGCTCATACATACATACAATAGAGAAATGTCCGTTTTGTGGGTGGCTACATTTCCTGTTGCTTTGCTTTTCACCAGATTGCGGTCATTTGAATGCTGTTATTTCAGAGATCGTAGAATTTCACATTTTTTATTTTTTTTTTTTTTTTTTACGAAGAGAAATTTTTGTTATACAAATTTATACATACATACGTTGTAGTTTACAGTATACGAAATTTCTGAAAAATGTACTTGAATCGTTAAAATTCGGCAAACATGAGTTCGGAATAGAAAAAAAGCTGAATAGCAGGCTGCAAAAAGTAATTACTTACTACTATTTATTTTTTATTTATTAAAAAAGAGGTTATTAACATATTTCATTACATATATATACTTATACTTCGGCACTTCTCAGAGAATTAATATTTTGGCCTGTCCTAACTGCCAAGGTTGAGTTGCGTTGCAGCTTGCTTGTAGCTTGCCATACATTGCCATACAGTTCCAGAGGAAGAGAGTTGAGAAGAGTTTTTTTTTAGACAGAACCGATGGTAGAACTCCTGTTATGAGGATAGCTGCTATCGTTGAACTCTCTCTAGTTTGCTCATGGAAGTATTTGTATCGAGTGCCGGCCGTTTCCTCTCCCGGAGATACCGTAAAATAGGATTAATCTAACCACCACTGTGTTAAGCAAGACTACAATATTCGGTTTTAGACCCCATCTCTTTCCAACGGTCGCTTTGCAAGCGTAAAGTGCAGCTATAGTTTTCTTTAACCTCTCTACTCTGTGTTACGACTCCAGTTGAGTTTACAGACAGAGATTATCCCGAAATATTTGATTTTGGTGGAGAGAGTGATCTCATGTCATAGAGGTTGTTTTAAAGTATGTGATTTGTACCTGGTAAAATTAACCTTTTTAGTTTCTGCTGTATTCACATGCAGTCCACTGTCCTTGCGTTAGTTTCTCACTACGAATAGGCCGTTTTGAAGAAGGTCACTTGAATTTGTGTGTGTTTCTCTATCGATGTTAAGGCAGTGTCGTCAGCGTACGCCATCACAGCGCAGCCCGTGCTGAACAGTTATGGACTCAGGTTTTTACTGTGAGGCACCACGACAATGGGGATAAAACTCCTCCTTGACGTATTGATCTTGTTGTATGTCTGATGATGCATTTGTTGGCTACCTCCGCGAAATCGATACTGTTCCTTAAAGACTACAGGCTGCTATTACAAATGCACGAATAATATTTTTAAAAGCTTTCTCTATGTCGAGGAAGATACCGAGCATATACTCCTTCACGGAAAGCCTTTTTGTTACACCAAATTATATCATGTACAGCTCTATCGACTGGATTGTCCCTAGAGTAGGCGCGTTGCTCTTCCAGAAGCTATTCGGGTATAGTTTTTGGGCATATGGCCGTACATATGTATGTAGCAATCCAGTAACCTTTTAAGAGTTTTTTTAAAGAAACAAATTTAGACTGTTAGACCGAAACGCATTTGGACCAATGTGCTTAGCTCTCCCTCTTTTCGGAATAAATATTACTTTAGCCTTAGTTCATGCCTGGGGAATATGCCTTTCGCGAAGACAAACTATTTACAATTTTTATAGAAATCCCATTTTTATCTAGCCGTGGACGTCCATCCTACCCCTCAGGCGACATATAACACTGTTGATATCAGAGACAGGCTCCCTTGCTTTACATGGGAGTTGGTGTGGAGTGTGTGTTGATAAGTATTTCCACCATTTTGTTCCAAGATGTAGTCCACTCATCATTTGGTGTTGTATATAGTTTCGAAGAGTTTCCTTATTCTGTTTCTTTCTAATCTTCCTTCAATGGTGCTGCAGATAGTTTTCTAAGGCACTCTTTTTGTTTTCCTAATAGCTTTTTTGGAAGATTTGGGAAAAATCTTTGTGAGATTGTCAGAAGCCAGTTATTTTGCTTTGTTAAACAGTTATCGTCTGCTTTTACTTAGTTCATAGATTTCTTATTCTATCTTTTCCTATTCAAATTGGAAAATGGCATGAGGCCGCAAGACCACCGTTACAGAAAAAAACAGAAAAAATTTAATTCAGCTTAATTTTTGAACAGACTTTGTATGAAAAACTCTTACGCATACAAATTGTAACTTAATTTCGCTAGCAAATAATAATATTTGTTTATTTATTTATTTATTAAATAGTATTCCCAAAGCTCCTAAAGCTCCAAAAAGCCCCCCGCGGCTCCTCATAAGTTTTATTCTAATTAGTGATGTAATAAAGTGATTAAGGAAACACTTTTTACTTTCATTTTGGGCAATTTTTTTTATTTACTTGCTTATACACTCTCCTATTTGGCAACATTTAATGGCCAACAATTTTTTTCTGCTCTCCTTCTTGGCTACTTTCGACCAGACAAAACAGAAATAACTCGATAATGAGCACCAGCACTTTCTTTTCGTATAGAAAAAGCTTTTGGCACCTTCAGCAGCCCCAAAACAATGTACATATTTGCGAAATGTGTAAACAAAATACCACCTTTATTCGTGAAAATTAAATAAATAAACTAAAAGAAGGACTGTTTTTATACCTTTCATGAACATATGAAATTTATTACAAATTGCAAAATTCGAATTCTGTAGAATACCAAATTTTACGCTCACATATGCTGTTTTGAAGGATTTTTGAAGTAACATCTCATATATGAATCAACCTACTTTTGGGAGCTATATGTCATAGTCTTCCGATTTCGAGGATGCAATTCCCGTTATATGTCTAGAATACTAAATTTCAAGCTTTTACATGTTTTTTGACGGATTTATGGCCCGAAATTTCCTTTCTGAAAAATCTATTTTATAAGGGTGATCCAAGTAGAGGTACTTTTTTCAATAGCCTTTTTTTGACAGATCACGCGTGAGAAGTGTCAAGCTGTCATGTTGTTTTTGTTCAGTATTGCTTGGAATTTCATTATGGAAAGAATTACGCCTGAGCGAAGTTTACAAATCATTCAAATTTATTACAAAAATTCACGTTCTGTAAAGAACGTGTTTCGCACGCTTCGCTCAATTTATTGTCAACATAATCCGCCGTAGTGAGCATACTATTCGCAACACCATCACCCATATTGAGAGCCAGCATTCATTATTGAATAATATTCGACCGAATAGATAATGCCCAGCACGCAGTGAAGAAAATATAGCGGCTGTAGCTGAAAATGTACACGAAGACCGTGGAGAGTCGATTCGGCGCAGATAATTTCACGGAAGATCGTGTGATATCACATGGTTAGACTTTTTCCTGTGGGTCGAATTGCTCGAACTAGTTATCCAAAATTAGACTCAACGGATGGACTATCTGAGATGTAGCCGCGCCCACCATTTGAAAGAGATAATCTTCAAAAAATAAGTACCGAAGAATGTTCTTTCGAATGTTCCGATTCGGTTCCGATAAAGGTACCAAGGTACGAAAAAGCGCATCTGCCTACCAAGTTCAGTTAGAATATCTCACAAACTGAGGGACTAGTTTGTGTTTAAACAAATGGCATATAGATTGGCATAGTTATGTTATATAAACTCAGCTCGTAGTTCTGATGTGATCAGCATTAATTTTGGTGGTTCTGTATCGTCTTCTTCTGGTACTTACGTGAAAGGTATAAAAATTAAAAATAAAATACACCAAATGCCCTCAACCCAATTACAGGTCAGTTAACAGGGCAAATAAATGAGCCAATACACAAACAACATAGCGCTAACTTAAAGTTGGGTGACCAAGAAGGCTATAACAGCAGTTCAGTGTTCGAAAAAAGATCTTTAACCATAAACAAGTTTACACTTTTCTACGCGGCACTCATTAGTTAGATTTTACGAAAAATTTTGTATAAAATTATTCTGTTTTATTTTACTTTTTACCACTGCAACTAGGTTTTGCTTTGTTGCCGACAGCGTAAATATCTACAAGTTGCTAATTTGCCACAAAAAAAAGAAGGAAAAAAAAAATAGAACAAAAACGGAAACAGTGAAGAAAGGCAAGAATGTATTTACTGGCCTGCCACAGGGTGCTGAGTGCTTAAAGGTTACTGGCGTGTATTTTGGCACGTTGTGAGTCTCAAAAACTTTGCGCTCAAATATATACGTAAAAGCAAAATCAAATAAGAAAAAAAAATTATAAAAATAAATAAAATAAGAATAAAAGGCGGCGGAAAGGCGTACTAATTGCCTTACATCCTCTTACATTGTGCGGACGAGTGGCGAGCCAGCTGCTACTAGTTCGTAGGTAACTCGCTGTTCGTGTAATAGCTGTAATAACATTCACGAGTGTGCACGCCATTAGCGTGTGCGGTCAGCAGTTTTGACAGATTTTACACTCACTTTCTTTCGCGTATTTTTTTTTTTTTTTTTTGGAGTTTTATTTTATTTATTAATTTTTTTACACTTTGCAGGTTCACATTGTTGCTTCATCGCCACACATTTCTTCCTTTTTTTCTGGCATCTAATTTGCTAGAGTAAAAAATGAAAATACTTTCATCCTCATTTGCCTGCAAATGACACATTTATTTCTTACTTTCATCCCTAAGTAAATATATCGCATGACATTTTGATCGTCTTGTGCTTATCGTCAATTTTTACATGTAAAAACGTTTCAATTTTATTGCCCATAAAAATGTTGTTAGGGGCAGCGCTATAAAGCACAAAATCAAGTAGGTGGGGAGGAAAATTATGTAAGCAAGAGAAAAAAAGGCAAAGAAGAGAAAAATGAAGAAATTTCCAAAGCTTCAAAAAGTCAATGTGCTGTGTGGAATGGCGTGTAAAAGTGAGGCAAATGAACGCCTACAAGTAACGCGGTTTGTTTGTATGTAATATATATAAGTGTGAAAAGGGGGAGCTGCTGTGATGACTGCATTTGAATGGTTATACTTTGGTGATTTTTTCTCCTTTGATAAATACAAACAAAGGTGTATACTTATGGAAATATGTATGCATACATATATTTTATATGTATTAGTAATATAAAGGAAAGTGTTTATTATCATAAGTAAGAGTAGCTAAATTGCATAAAGTTTGGATAAGATGATGACACAGAGGGTTGATGGCTATTTATTTAATAACATCTTCATAATATTGTAATTTCCATTTAAGCTATTATACATTTTAATTAAGTCATTTAGATGAGATTAGTTTTCAGGTGACCAAATACGTTGAAAAGAATTATATTTTTTTAAATTTAAATAATCTGTTTTCCATGTTGTATTAAAAAAAAATTTTAAGGTGCATTTCGCGAAAAGTTTAATAATAATATTAATAATGAAGGACTTTCCAAAAGAGATGATATGATTTCTAAGTGTCGTTTTGCTGTCGTTCAGGCAAGTGTTGTTGAAGACCGCAATTTGGCGATTCCAAGACGTTTTCAAGAATTGGGACAACCTGGCGGATTTTGGGAAAGAATTTGGGCTTACACCCATATAAAAGTTGTTCTCCCTCAAGAACTGAAGTCATTGGACCGCAATAGACGTTGTGAATTTGTTGATTTTGCTTCGGAACAGCTTGAAAACATAATGTTTTTTTTTTTTTTTTAAAGAAAATAATTTTCTCCAATGAGGCTCACTTTCATCTGAGTGGTGTGGTAAGTAAATAAAACTGTCGATTCTGGTGCAAAGAGAATCCACAAATTATTCATGAACAATCATTACATTCACCTAAATTGACAGTTTGGTGTGATTTTTGGTCTGGTGGATCATCGGTATGATGATAACCAACTTTTTATGGTCACAATTGGAAGAAGTTGATCTTAACAACATCTGGTCCCAACAAGACGGGGCTATATGTCACACAGCACGTGCAACAACCGAATTATTGCGAGAAAGGATTGGAGATTCGATTATTTCAAGAAATTATGACATTGAATGGCCTCCAAGAAGTTGTAATTTTACATCATTGGACAACTTCTTGTGTGGTTATTTGAAGTCATTGGTCTTTAGCAATAAACTAGACTCTCTTCAAGCTTTAAAAGTCAATACTGAACGTGCTATTCATGACATACGACTTGATTTAGTGCAGAAAGTGCTAAATGATTGGTTTCATTGAATTCGTTCCTGCAAAAGGAGTCGTGGAGGCCATTTGAATGATGTTATATTCAGAACTTAATTGTATTGATTGTACTTCATATTAAATAAAAAAACATTTGAATTTCTTTAACAATTACTATGTTTTTTTTTTTTTTAAGAAATCATATTACTCTTATTGGAAAACCTTATATTTTCAGAGACTCACACGACTTGGGTAAAATTTGAATAGCACTTACCCGCTTGAAGAACAACAAGATGGCTTACCGGCTGAGATATTCAAGCAATATCAGCTTTTTTGCAGAATATTGTCGATCCAGTAAATTATGCCCAACGATTGGAGACTAAGTGTGATCTGCCCAAACGACGAGAAGAGAAAAACAACAGTCTGCGCCCACTAACTGGTTAGATGTTGTCAGTGTAGCTTTAGATTTTGCAAATTAACTATTTCCAGATATTCACCATACGTCAAATCTTGGGAAAGACCCATGCAACGAAAATCGATACACACTACCTCTTCGTCGATTAGAAAGCAGTTTTTCGATAGCACGAAAAGAAGCTGCATCTATGACGCTACGTCTGAATTTGGTAACCCCGTAAGACTTATACGGACAAGCAACACCAAAAGCTCAGTCAGGATCTGAAAGTACCTCTCCGACATCAAACGAAGTCTCAAATTAGGTGACTCTTTATTTTGTGACTTCTCCAATTTATTGCTGTATTTTCTCCATACGATGTGCGAAAACTAAATAGGCATGATATAATTGTATAGAAGAGAGTAGCACTGCTGGTGTATGCCGATGATATTGCCCTCATTGGACTCAACAACGACGAACAAAACGAATGTGTCTATTAGTGAACGAGGCCAAGCCATTATATCTCCTGCCATCAAACCAGCAGTTAGCGCACTTGCCTCCACGCCACTGCTGAAGTTCATAAGTTTGAAGTCGTAAATTGTTTCGTCTATCTAGCAACCGACATTAACACCAACAACAATATCAGCCTTCAACTCAGAATCAATATTGTCCTACATATTGCAGAAGAAAAGTTTTGCGGAAGATTTATCGCCTTTTATGAGCTGACGAAGTTAACATATATATATGAAGCGGTTTTCGGCCGAGCTCCTCCTCCAATTTGTGGTTTTTGCGTCTTGATGTTTTTACCAACAAATGGAGGGACCTACAGTTTATTCTAAGACGCATCCGAAAGGCCGATGGATTTTTATGAGGAGCTTTTTTACATGTTAGAATTACACTCGGAGGGCTTGACATTCCCTGCCGAGGGGCGACCGCAATTAGAAAACATAATTTTCTATAATTTTGGATGTTGCTCGAACCTGGGCTCGAACCCAGGCCTTCCGAATGTCTGTACGCAATGCTAACCACTCGGCTATCGCGGCCGCCGACGACATTAACATAGTTCAGCGAATTACAGGACACTGGCTTTGAAAGTTTTCCGCCGATGGAAACAGAAGAAGAGGAATAGTCCACTTCGTTGTAAATATCAGATGGAAAAGGGCCTGACTGTACTTGGTGTCTTCAATTGCTGCCATAAAGGGAAAAGAAGGCAGGAATGGCGTGATATTAATTCGGCTACAATCACGTAAGCGGTGTTTACACCAATAAGGAAGAAGAAGTGCGACCGGTGATGAGATGCATTACCATGATGAAATGGCCACACTTCTCTTTCCCGTAATTCCGT
The DNA here is from genome assembly GCA_030068015.2 of Neoceratitis asiatica. NCBI lineage: Eukaryota > Metazoa > Arthropoda > Insecta > Diptera > Tephritidae > Neoceratitis > Neoceratitis asiatica. The sequence continues at coordinate 32,448,941 of CM061524.1, forward strand.
GCGAAAACAGTGCTAGACAACTCATCTTATTAACTGTAAAATCTTATTATAAGAACTCATAATACCACTACACGACTACTCAAAACTCAATACTTTTCGAACAAACTTCGGTCAAACTACCAAAAATTGTGTGACCAATATGCCGATATCCTCAATAATTTCTTTGATAGTGATTGAATGATCCTCCATAACAATTTTCTTAACATTTTCATCGGTTATCGGTGTCTATAATGAGCATGGTTATTCACATAATCTCAACGTTATGTATCTAGCATGCATGCGCCACCTATAAAAATTCGTTTGACTAATTGCATGTCATGAAAATTCACTTAATTTTTAAGCAATCTTCATATTTATTTAAAAAAAATTTAAGTAAAGTTGGAAAAACTGCGTATTTTTATATACTAGATCTCTATATGCCCGGGTACCCGCTTATTACTCAACTGCTCAATAGAACAAAAAAATTTTATTTTGCTTATCAAAGTTTCATTGGCGTGTCAATAATTTTTACACTTGGCATAAAGAAATTTAAAATTAATAATAAAAAAATTTTGCGAAAAAAGTCAAAGTGTTTGTCAAAATACTCGAAATGCTCGTGCTCGGCTCGAAAAATTTTCGAATAGTGAGCACTGAGCAGATGTGCGAGTGCTCGTTGCTCAAATGCTCGTATTGTTCGAAAATATTTTTGCAAAATCTGGAGCTCTAATTTCTACCGATTCTAGAGACTATATACACAGGGTTACATTTAGTGGCTTATTTCTTGACATATGAAAATTGAAATTTGACGTTCCACTGTGTGTTTAATAATACAGACGCAATAGTCAAGTGTTTAGCATTGTGTACTACCATTCGGAATACCAGGATTCGACCAACATGCAAAACTATAGAAAATTAATTTTTCTAATTACTGTAGCTCCTCGGCAGGGAAACTCAAGCATTCGAACGTATTACTCACATGAAAAAAAAACTTTTCAAACTGTAGGTCCAAAAATTTGTTGGAAAAGATATCAAGTCGCGCACCACCGCAGGAGGAGCTCGACCGAAAACATATGCAAAAACTCTAGTTGAATACTAGTATGAAATAGGATGAAATCAGAACAGTTCGTTATTTGTATAGCACTTTACCTGTAGCGGGAATAATAGTAATTTTCACCACCACCACGCCCTTCGTATGTTTTTGTTTTTTTAGTATGCCACGGCTGAGTTGTATTTCCTAAAATGCTCTGTTAAAATGCACAGTATGTTGTTAGCCTCCACATCATAATGATAGCCGAGTGGTTAGAAGCTACCACAAAGTATTTGGATTCTAGTTAACAACTAGTATTTTTTCCTACAGGTTGCATATACAAGACTATTGCACATGTTAATCAGCTTATAGCTTAGCAATAGATTTTAATTAGGACAATAGTGTATGTTTTACATATATATATAAATAAGCACTTTGCTCATACATAACACCTGTATATTTACATACATACATATCTATTATTGTACACATTTATGCTATCTACAATAATATTGTTGCAAATTGACTTTGATAAGAAGCATAACATTGAGTGATGATAATGCATTGTGATTGTCATTTGTGGTATTATGATTTTAATTGAGTGCTTTCAATGCTAATATAGTTATAGAGGTCATACATACACAAACATGAAGTTAGCTCAAATGTGGAATGTCATTTAACACTACACTGAACGCAATGTAAATTAGTATAATGTAAATAAATGATGGATGAACAGAGTGTTTACTCTCAACTACTTAGATGCCTGCGAAAATGATCGAATGCATCACTGCATAATGTACCCATATATGTATATGCCCGGATTATGGATGTGATTTGTTAATGCAAAAACACCTTGAGTGGGAATTAAGTGCACATACTTACTCATGACAATAATTAACATGGCCAGTATTTAATTAATGCATAATCATGCGTGTGAGCAATATATATATATATGTGTAACACCAACTGCTTATAATGAAATGTGTACTTTTTTCCATGGACAAGTATATAAAGGAAATACAATTAATCACTAGAAATTGAAACATTTTCCTCTAAAATTCTTCTTCTTCAACATTTATGCTCTAAAAAGAGCCCTTCAGCTTATTCAAGTGCCTGGTTAACTCTATCTAACAACTCTCACTATTTAGGTTGTATGGGAGCTATACTATATAGTGTTCTGATTTCCATGCTTTTCTGGGTCAACATTTATTTGTTTCAATCTCTTAGGGGTTTTTTTTTGGCGGATTTTTGTCGCAGTGCCTCATATCTAAACGAAACAGTTTTATGGTAGTTAAATGATATAGTCCAACGATCCGGGTGACTCCAATATATGATCAATATATTACAAAAATACAACCGTAAGTTAAGTTTTATTGAAATATCCCAAAAACTGAGGGACTACTGTGTCTTCAAGCATTAGAATGGACAGACGGACATAGCTAAATCAACACAATCCGTGGGACTCATAAAATCTGCATAAATTTTGCCGGGTCTATCTCTTCTCCGCAGATAGCCGAGTTTTTAGCATTGCGTACTACAATTCGAAAGGCCTGGGTTCTGACATGAAATAAAAGCTTTTCATAAAAATCCATCGGCGTTCGGAGGCGGCTTAGAATAAACTGCTGGAACCAAAGAGGTATTGATCTGGTGACATTTGCTCAGAGTATAATTAGCTTATGGGGGAAATACTTCTCCAGCCTGTTGAATAGCAGTGAAAGTGAAACCTCCAATCGGTTACGATTAGCTATATGCTCCAAAGCCAGACTATGACGAAGTTCGAATAGCAATTTTTCCTTAAAAAAAATTGGTTGGTTGAGTAAATCCCTGACGACGGGAGCTCAAGCGTAGTATACTCAATCCATTGAAAAGAGATAGCCGACAATGTGCGCCAATTATTGTAAGGTAAGCATTCTCGATCTCGCAAGCTTATTATGGGAAGTACTAAAGTCCACCGTCATGAAATAAGTGGACCGATATTTACCATGCACCAATTCTGGAAACGAGTCTACACGTTATGATGTTGAAGTTGCCTTCGACACCATGAAAAAGAGTTGCCTCTAAATAGCTAAGTTCTTCTTTCTATTTTTATTCGAAGCCGCGAAGATTTCTGTGTCGAACATTTATATTAACCTTAATAGTTCAGAACATCTATTCTATTCTACCGGATATAGCATCAAGCATGAAGGTAATTGAAAGAAATTATCCTCGCATTAAATGCCAAAAATGACATAAGTTTTGGCTTTGGTATTTCAGAGAGGGAATTTAACACATTTAAGTATTATGTTTGCCAATTGTTGTACCTGTTGCAGGATAATTCATTTGGTATAGCGATTCACTGAGTTGTATAAACACCTGTCTAAACATATTTATTTGACTTTTGGTATATTTTTTAATAGTTTCATAACTCTAGATGACCAGGTCCAAGACCGCAATCTTCAAAAGTCCGAGCTTCTTGAAAAACCTCACAATCTACTACAATACCTGTAGAAGTTGATCATACAAAATAATGACAAAAATAAAAGACCTGTTAAATAGGTCTAGGAAAAGTATATGTAGACTTAAAGCCACAATAAGAAGTTACCGGTACCGATCCTAACGACGAAACGGGAGAGATAGGGCCTCAAAATGGTCCACGAGACTTTAATTGTGCCGATATTTTCTCGCAGCACTCCAACCCAACTACTTACCTTCTCCCGAATACAGTTTAAAGAGTGAAACTAGTTAGAACCAGTGTTTTTCATTTTTCGGAGTTGAGTATTCACTGGGGTACATGCCAAAAACGTATGTAGAAGCCCTTCTTCATCAGCGGAGACGAACCTATTCCTCAAAGAGACTCTACTCTGCAATGCGCTGCTTAACCCAGGATACCACTTATTTTATTCCAGGTCTTTTCCCGACCTTTCAATCAAATAAAGCGTGTAATGTGGTGTCGGTAAGTTTGTATTAATAGAATAAGTGTGAGGCATATTCAAAAAGCTATTCGAGAACAACTTATATACAAAGGGTGAGGGATTGTCCGTATAGACTTTAGACTTTACATATCCTCACATGCTTGTTTATATACCCATTGAGCCGGAAATGGACCTCATCGCTGAACGAAATTTCGATCGAAAACGTCGGATATTCTTGGAACTTTGCACATAGAGCGAAGCAATGTCGCTTAGGGAGGTCGAGCGGCTTTAGTTCTTGCAAAATCAGTATTTTGTACGATTTCAATTTAAGATCTGGACGGAAAATGCGCCAAGTCGTTCCATACGTCAGTCCGAGTTGCTGTGAACGGCGCCGAATAGACTCTCCACAGTTTTCGTGTACACTCTGAGCTACGGCCGCTATATTTTCTTAACTGCGTGCTGGACGTGGTATATTCGGTCAAATATTATCTAATAAGGGATGCTGGATCTCAAGATGGGTGATGGTGTTGCGTAGTACACTCAGTAGGCCGATTATGTACCTCTACTTGGATCACCCTTTATGTATGCTGATCGACCCACTCGAAGATTTCTGGAATTGACACTGTACATCTAAGAGACAGAAAATCGTCATTTTCTTCAAAAAATTTGTCGTATTTTTAGTATATTAGTTACTACTCCACCTTCTACTGTACGATATAATATGTATAAATATGTATGTATATGTCAAACATAAAACTGACAAACATCTCATCACCAAATAAAATCACTAACGGCTGAATTGCAAATGGAAATATATAGATAACTAAGAAGCTTAACGATTGATGTAAAATGCATGAAATTATAAACACATACTTACATTAGCTCGTTTTGTGAGCCATAGCACAAATCACTGTGTTCAAATCAGTGTCTCTACTACCCACACAAACCGTGGAATTTGACCTTTCACCGTCTATCACTAAAAGCATATAAACTCATACATATGCATGCCATACATACGAGTACATACACCCAAATGGACTTCAATTGCAATGTTCGTAGCTCTCGTTTGTGGTATATTTTTTTGGAGGCGACTGTTGTCAGCTTTCAACATTGGTTAAATGTTTATTCCTCTAAATTGCTCTTGTTCTTTCAATTTTTTATTTTTTTGCTGCTGTCCCTACGAGTACTTGTATATGAACTGTCAAATCGAGTTGAAATCTTTCAAAGCAAACTGCAAACTGATTTCGCTTTTATGCTCATTCTCGCTCCCTCTCTATCTTCCTGTCTCTCTTTTACGGTGCCTGTATTCGCCAACAGGCATTAAGTTTTCATTAAAATTGTACAAATACGAGCTGCAGTATGCACCATTTTCTACCTATATATATATATACACAGTACATATCTGAATGTAAAATTATTATATGATATATGCATGTAAGAAAGTGGTTTGATAAGTTTGCGACTTGTTGAATAAAATATATTTTTTTCGGCAAATAAGCACTTTATTTTCCAACATAGCTTCATACATTTAGCCCAGCGTTTTTCCAATTTTTGTATTCCTTCCCAATAATTGGGATTTTTTCAAGGCCCTCAAAATAGTTGTGTCACGACCTCTACATTCGACCCATATCCCTTACCGCCGAGTCTTTTCTTCAGACTTGGAAGCAAGAAAAAGTCTAGATGAGGTAGCCGTTCATTATCCACCGCCAAATGCTGATGTTTCTGCTTCAAACCAATATTGAATCTATCCAAAAGCTCTGAATAATATTTGACGATGATCGTTTTACGCTTTTAAAAGTAATAAATGTGACTTTGGCCTTCTTTGGTGCACGTTCATTCGCAGACACCCACGGCCTTGATTATATTATTCTTTGGTCTTTGGTGTGGTCCACGTTGGACATCGCCAAATACTCCTTTGAAGTGATTACGCGGTTGCGTGTAATCACACCCACCGCGGAGAGTTTTTAATGTCCAAATATTCATGTAATATGTGTTTTACTTGCTCAGTTGAGATGCCCACAGCCTCAGGTACCTTACGCACTTTTATTATCCGATCATCCAATATCATTCAATGGTTTTTATCGACGATTTCCGGCGTGACGATCTCTTTAAGGCTGTCTGATCGTTCGGAGTCACTTGTACTGCTACGACTACAACGAAACTCAGTAAACCACTTCTTAATCATTCAAATTGAGGTTGCGGAAACCCCATAGTGATTATCAAGTCTATATTTCGGCTTTCAGTGATGGTTTTATACGAAAAAAATAATGCTTAGTGTAGACGAATAACCAAATGTGTGTATTTCTTGACGTTCTCAAGAACTGGGATAATTTTACGGCACATTATGGCGTATTTTGTACTTGGCTTTACACCTACATCCACATAAAGTCTAGCTTAAACAACAACTGCGATTTTTCCAACAAAATTTTCTTCAGCGACGAGGCACATTTCTCCAAAATCCTTAAATAATTGAATAGAGGCCATTACACCCAAATAAACTTACTATCTGGTGCGGTTTTGGTACGGAGGTGTGATTGGTCGAAGGTTGTTTTTTTCGGTCTGTTATTGAATACCACGACTTGAACAATATCTGGTTCCAACAAAATGGCGTCATATGTCACACAACACGAGGGAATATGGCTTTATTGCGAGAGAAATTTTCCGACCGCGCAATCTCTCGGTTTCGCGATATTAATCGCGAAATCAAAATCGTGCCATTTGACACCGTTAGAGTTTTTTGAGGGTCACGCGAAGAACCGTATTTATGGGGATAAACCTTTAACTCTCGAGCACTTAAAAACCAACATCAAGTTATGGCTGCGATACTTCCCGTTGTGTGCCAAAGAGTGGTCGAAAATTACCTCGAATGGTTTGAAATTTGCAAAAATTCACAAGGTGATTATTTGAATGCTGTCGGTATCATACCAAGATTCAAACTCGATAATAAAAAAGGAGTTTCGTAAAAAAATTTATTTTAACCACATTTTATTTACGTTTAGCTTGGAAACCGCAAATTGGATAACCCTTTAATACAAATGAGACTATGGTGGAAAAAAATTCTTACAGATCATTTTCGAAGAGTGTTGCCACTAGTTTAAAAGTTTAGTAGCAGAAAAACATCAGTACCGATTTTTAAGTGAAATTTTCCATAAGAACAAAGCATATTTCCCCAATTTTCCGGTACAACACCAATGAAAACTATAGTCTTCGAATAGAGTTTTGATCCAGTACCCACAAACTTTTCTAATATTAAGCTTGTCAAACTTTTAACAAATTTGCATCACTGAGTGTGCGCTACAGATGACAGTTAGCCTAAGAAAGTTCGTTGGAATAACTGACTTTCCGAAATTTCTTGATACATACCTACATTTATATGAATAAATCAACGAAGAAAAGCAAAACTGCAGAAGATTCAAATGAAGGTCACATGTTGCATGCTGCATGTTGCATGTAGTGGGTGTAATTACATGTGACTGCACAAACACCCACTGCTTCATATAAAAAGGTATGTATGTGCGAAAGTGCTTACACGCTCACTTACTTGGGTATATATGTATGTAACGGATGATCCATTTTGAGATTTCCTACTTTTTTAAAGAAAAAACACAGAAAATTCAAATTTAATCGGGAATGTTTATTATCATTCGAAAGAAGATTTTGAAGATTATCTCTTTCAAATGTTGGCCGCGGCTAAGTCCCAGATGGTCCATCCATTGAGTACAATTTTCGATGACTCGTTCGAGCCTTTCGACTGGTAACTGGCGAATGACACCGTCCCAAAACGTGATGTTATCTGCTCACCGAAGTGTTCTCTCAATAAAGCCATTCATTAATGCATGTGTGAGAAGTGGCGGCACAGGAAACCAAGTGTCGCGGAGTATCATACGATCTTCAATTTCAGGCATCAAATAGTTGGTGATCATGGCGCGATAACGTGTCACTATCTGCTCACCGATTACGTTCTCACCGTCATCGTTTTTGAAGAAATATGGAACGATGATTCCACCGGCCCACAAACCACACCAAACCGTTGTTTTTTCCGGATGAAATGGGAGCTCTTGAATCTCTTCAGGTTGCTCTTCGTTCCAAATGCGGCAGTTTTGCTTGTTTATATACCCATTGAGTCAGGAATGGGCCTCATCACTGAACAAAGTTTGCCTCGAAAACGTCGGATCTTCTTGGAACTTTTCAAGAGCCCATAGAGCGAAGCGATGTCGCTTGGGAAGGTCGGGCGGCTTCAGTTCTTGCACAAGCTGTATTTTGTTCGCTTTCAATTTAAGATCTCGACGTAAAATGCGCCAAGTCGTTCCACACGTCAATCCAAGTTGCTGCGAACGGCGCCGAATCGACTCTCCACGGTCTTCGTGTACACTCTCAGCTACGACCGCTATATTTTCTTCACTGCGGGCTGTCGTGCTGGACATGGTCTATTCGGTCGAATATCACCCAATAATGAATGCTGGGTCTCAAGATGTGTGATGGTGTTGCGAATAGTACGCTCAGTATGACGATTATATTGACCATAAGTTGAGCGAAGTGCGCGAAACATATTCTTTACAGAACGTGAATTTTCGTAATAAAGCTGAATGATTTGTAAACGTTGTTCAAGCGTAATTCTTTCCATAATGAAATGCCAAACAATACCGCATAAAAATAAGATACGGCTCACGCGTAATCTGTCAAAAAAAAAGCTATTGAAAAAAGCAGCTCTACTTGGATCACCCTTTAGCTACGAATATGAATTTAACCGTGATGTACTGAACACTCGGGTTGTGTACTTGTTCGAATGGTGTTTGCTTAAGCAGCGTGTACAAGGTTCCTAGTAGGATCAGAAGGGCAAAAGAGGCCAAAGGAGCACAAACAGGGCGCTGTGTGCTTATGAATTAGTGCATTTTCGAGTGACCGCAAGCCAAACTGGCACACACCCAGACGCACTTGTCATGCAAACACAGGCAAACAAAGCTAATTGAAAGAGGTAGGTTAGTGGAGTAAGGAACAGTAAGCTGACTGCAGCCAAAATTCCAACAGTGCTAATGACAATGCACCACACGGTGTACACCCCAACCCTTAGTGGCAACAATGACAAACATTCGTTACACCGTCTAGTTGACTAGCTTTTAGCAATGTCCATCAACCTATCGTCTGTCTGCATGGTCTGCATGTCTGTCCTCGCTTGAAGAGATTCGAACATTCGTACTGCATCTGCAGCTCACTTTAGACCCTCACCGCCAGTGCGCTGCCGGAAGTGCTTTGGAAATGGGGGGGAAATTGATTTGGCAAACATGATGAGCACGCGAATTTCCGACTGAAATTAATTAAACCAGCATTATGTGAACCGGCACGCAAACATACAATATAACAGATATGCATAAATACACAGATATGTCGATAAATATACGTACAAATGAGACTATCTATAGCTAATTTAAAAGCCATAAGAGTGCATACGTATGTGTGAGCTATTAAATCTGCCACACAGAGGTTGGGCTCATGAATACCGTTATTATTACTATGCATGTTTTAATGCATTTACTATACTCGTATACGAACGCACGACGAGTGTTTATGTTTATGCGCCAATTAGTGTCATCCAGACAATCTGCTCTGCTCTCCTCCCCATTCTCCTCATCCTCGTCCTTCTCATAGTCTTACTCACCTTGCACGTTTAAAGAGCTCCATTTTAGGACAGTCCCAACATATTCTCTAACCTCCATACAGTTAGTTCAGTCGTTGTCTATGATCAACTAATTGCTTAGCTAATGAGCTGGCAATATTAGTGGTTATTTCATTGCGGTAATGGTATCTGTTGGTATTCGTGGACGTATGTGCTTGCCTTACCATTAGCTTGCTTCCGATTGACTGGGCGAATTGCATAAGCAGCACGCTTTTAATGGCCAATTCATGGTTGATAAATTTTGCTTTTGCTGCTGTTGCATTTAATCGCCCGCATAAAATAAAGTTACTGTCCATACAACGGAGATATGGCAGAACATTTTATTAGAGAGTAATTTTAATGTGTGCCGGTCACACACACACACCGGCACTCGGAAGTTTGAATGGTTGATTAGTTAATTGTGGTGCCGGATGGGAGAAAAAATAATGAAATTATTTAAATTTAAACGCTGCCGTCATCATATCGGCCAATTAGTCTGTTGCTTGTTCTCTTCAAACTCTTCGAAAAAGTGTTGTCCTCCGAATAATCTCATTTTCTCCAGGTATGTAAAACTTTGTCAATTTGGTTTTTACGAAAATAACGCGGTTCTATAGAACAAGTTTATCGTATTACCAATGAGATCAGGAAGCCATTTGAGTTGGAAAAGTACGAGGGTTGCGGTTTCGGGACTGGAAAACAAAGACCAATCTTATCATAGGAAATTGCTTTACTATTTTTGAAATAATTCTCCATTAATAGCTATATGATTTTGCATGAATTTAAACTAACTGTCGAAGCCCCTTTGCCACTCAGGGTCAGGTATCTCCAAAATAATGTTGACTTTTTCAACACTCACATATCGACGGAAACAATGAGCACTGTCCCCGCCACGATATTAACATTGGGCTTGACGAAATTAACGCCTAGTCGGACATAAATGATGATCCATTTAGAGCTTCCCAACTTTTTTAAAGAAAAATACACAGAAAATTCAAATTGAATGAGGAATGTTTATTATTATTCTAAAGAACATTCTGTGGCATTTATGTTTCGAAGATTATCCCTTCAAATGTTGGCCGTGGCTACGTCTCAGATGGTCTATCCGTTTAGTACAATTTTCGATGACTCGCTCGAGCATTTCGACTGGTAACTGGCGAATGACACACGTGATGTTTTGCTCCAAGGCCGGAATCGAAGCGGTATTGTCCGCATAGACTTTAGACTTTACATATCCCCACAGGAAAAAGTCTAACCGTGTGGTATCACACAATCTGGGTGGTCGGTGGTGGTGGCCGGTCGATTGCCCAAAACGTGAAATTATCTGCTCACCGAGGTGTTCTCTCAATAACTAAATTGATTGATGCGATGTGTGGGAAGGGGCGTCGTCTTGTTGAAACCAAATGTCGCGGAGAGGCAGGTATCAAATAGTCGGCTATCACGGCGCGATAACGGTCGCCATTGACTGTTACGTTCTTACCAAACCGTTGTTTTTCTGGATGAAATGGCAGCTCTTGAATCTCTTCAGGTTGCTCTTCGTTCCATTTGGCTCAAAAAAGTCGGATCTTCTTGGAACTTTTCAAGAGCCCATAATGTGAACTGATGTCGCTTGGGAAGGTCGAGTGGCTTCAGTTCTTGCACAAGCTGTGTTTTGTATGCCTTCAATTTAAGATCTCGACGTAAAATGCGCCAAGTCGTTCCATACGTCAGTTCGAGTTGCTGCGACCGGCGCCGAATCGACTCTCCACGGTCTTCGTGTACACTCTCAGCTGCAGCCGCTATATTTTCACTGCGTGCTGGACGTGGTCTTTTGGTCGAATATTATCCAATAGTGCATGCTGGTCTCAAGATGAGTGATGGTATTGCGAATAGTACGCTTCGTAGGACGATTATGTTTACCATTAGTTAAGCGAAGCGCGCGAAACACATTCTTTACAGAACGTGAATTTTCGTAATAAAGTTGAATGATTTGTAAATGTTGTTCAGAAAGGACTTACTTTCCATGATGAAATGCCAAACAATACTGAACAAAAATAACATGACAGCTTGAATCTGCTCAAGCGTGACCTGTCAAAAAAGGCTATGGAAAAAAGTACCTCTACTTGGATCCCCCTTTATATTTGGCGCAACAACCGGAAAGTTTCAGTCTCCATGTCAAAATGTCCCCAGAGAAGTTTAGGCCTTAAAACTTCGCGGGAGTTCAAAGCATGGTTATCTATAGCACTATAGTCTCACACAAGAAAATTCATCAAGCAACATGACTGTGCCGGATTAAAAAATACGTATCCAAACCGTTCGAGTTGTGGGAAATCATGTGTCAAATATTCTAGACATGCGTACGGCTCGAGGTATTAAAATCAACTCGGAGCACCATCTTTTCGCAGTCAAGATCGCTCTCGACTCAGTATAGTCAAGAACTTCCGTCAGCAAACGCAAGGAAGGTTGGAAAACGCAAAAGATTGTCAAACGGTTTTTTCTACTCGGTTTCCATCATCAAAGCTCAATCAAGATACTGAAAGCTGAAGTGGGAACTGATACACATTTCAAGGAAGAAGAGGTGAGAAGCCGAAGTTGAGTATGAAAATCTTAAACATATTTCCGACAGGGGTTATGCTTGAAAGTTCTACAAAAGAAATTCGCCGATTACAGAAGGTTTCAAGACCGAGACATAGTCAGGAAAGACCTAAAGAGTTAATCTGCCTATTGATATCCAGAATATACTGAGTTTATGAATGCAACACTTCTTCAGCCTGCTGAATCAAATTGGAAGTGAAACATCAAGAGATGGGAAACCTGATTCTCTAAATGATAATGATGGAAATATCATCTAATTAAGGTCAAAGTTCAAATAGCGATTATTCCCCTGAAAAACAGCAAAGCGGCAAAAACCGGCTGGTCTAACGGCTGAGCTATTCAGTTATGGCGGCGAAGGATACATGAGGACTCCGTCACTCAAGAGCTTCTTTGCTAATTTTGTTCGGATGAGTGCATTCCTGAAGATTGGCAGCTAAGTCCACAGTCCACCAGGGTCTGTGACAATTATCAAGACCCCATGCGGGTTAGGGGTTCAAGAATTTACCCGCGGTAATGCATGCCTGTCGTAAGAGGCGACTAAAATCCAATAGTTCTCGAGACAATCGCGTCTTTATACCAGAACGACCCGGATTTTTATCTGACCAAGGACTGTCACTCCCACAATATTCCCCGAAGATATTTTTGATTTTCATATTTTTTTATTTTTAAAATAAAATTAATTATTATTTTCGGCTTTTGCTTTTTACACGATGTATATGTATATATTATGTATGTATATGTATGTTACAAGTACATTTAAATAAAACTTTTCACAATATTTAATGGATTTGCATATTTTTTTCCAATGCAAATATAATTTATTTGAGCAAACCTACATTTGTATATCAACATACATATGTACATATGTAGGCATGTATGTACTTAGCCACAATTGCGGCATGTTTTTGTGTCACTTGTATTTAGTATTTATTTATAAAATAAATATTTATTTATTCTCAACTACTATATATACATATACTCACACAGCTACATATATATATACATATATAAATATATATATTTATAGCAGTGAAACTTTTACATTTTTAATGCCTCTAAAATTGCTGTTGAATATTGGAGAGCTTAAAATAATATTTTATTTTTGATGGTCCTACTACAGTTACATATTTTTACACGTATGTATGTATTTGTGCATTTTTACATTTTTAATTTATTTGTGTGAAATAAAAGTTAGTTTTTGCTTTTAGTTTTTCTCACCAAATGTAGTTTTTCCATTTGAAAAGGGCAAAGTTGGGTGTAAAGCATACATTTTTTTCTTCAAAACTTTTTTCACATAACTAAATTAGTCAATTCATATATGAATCACATACTGGATGCCTGCTGTCGAGGGATCATTTAAATATTTTTAATACAAATGTATTTTTAACGTTAATAACGGGATATATACAGGGTTATCGATTTCTCTCTTTCTAAAATAAATGTAAATAAAATGTATTTAAAATAATTTCATTCATGAAATTCCTTTTTTTTATTATAAAGTTTGAACCTTGGCATTTCTCTTAGGAAATTTTGCAAATTTTTATACGTTCGAGGTAATTTTCGACCATATTTTGGCACGTATTGGGCGGAATCTCAACCATAGCTTGACGAATGTTGTTTTCAATTGCTCAAGAGTTAAAGGTTCATCCACATAAATACGGTCTTTCGCCCACAAAAAAATTCCAACGGTGTCAAATCGTACGATCTCAGTGGCCAATTGACAACGCTACGTCGAGAGATTACGCGGCCGGGAAATTTCTTTCGCAATAAAGCCCTATTCGCTCTTGTAGTGTGGCATGTGGCATCATCTTGTTGGAACAACATATTATCGAAGTCGTCCTCTTCAATTGTAGGCCAAAAAGTTCGATTATTATATGACTATACTGCTCCGAATTGACAGTGACAGTCTCGCCGTAATCGTTTTCAAAGAAGTAGAGTCCAATCACTTCTCCGGACCAAAGAAATGTGTCTAGTCGCTGAAGAAAATTTTGTTGGAAAAATCGCGATCCTCCTCTTGTTGTTCAAGCACCTAATCGACCAAATTATCACGGCTTTGTGAATGATCAGCTGGCTTCAGTTGTTGTGCGATGTGGACATTATATGGATATAACGGGTGATCCATTTCAAGGTTCCCTACTTTTTAAAGAAGAAAAAAAACAGAAAATTCAAATTCAATTGGGAGTGTTTATTATCATTCGAAAGAACATTCTTTGGTATTTATTTTTTTAAGATTATCTCATTCAAATATTTGCCGAGGCTACGTCTAAGATAGTCCATCCGTTGAGTCCAATTTCCGATGACTCGTTCGAGCATTTCGACTGGTAACTGGCGAATGACATGCGTAACGTTTAGCTTCAAGGCCTGAATCGAAGCGGGATTGTCCTCATAGACTTTACACTTTACATATCCCCACAGGAAAAAGTCTAACGGTGTGATATCACACGATCTTGGTGTCCAATCAACCGGCACAACACGTGAAGTTATCTGCTCACCGAAGTCTTCTCTCAAAAAATCCATTGATTGATGCGATGTGTGGAAAGTGGCGCCGTCTTGTTGAATCCAAATGTCGCGGAGATCACGAGATTCAATTTCAGGCATCAAATAGTGGGTTATCATGGTGCGATAGCGGTCGCCATTGACTGATACGTTTTCACCGGCATCATTTTTGAAGAAATAGGGACCGATGATTCCACCGGCCCACAAACCACACCAAACCATTATTTTTTCTGGATGAAATGGCAGCTCTTGAATCTCTTCAGGTTATTCTTCGTCCCAAATGCGGCAATTTTGTTTATTTACATACTCATTGAGCCCGAAAGGGGCCTCACCGCTGAACAAAATTGGATTCGAATGCATCGGATCTTTTTGGAACTTTTCAAGGTATCAACGTAAAATGCGCCAAGTCGTTTCATACGTCAGTCCGAGTTGCTGCGAACGGCGCCGAATAGAGTCTCCAGGTTCCTCATATACACTCTCAGCTACGGCTGCTATATTTTCTTCATTGAGTGCTGGACGTGGTCTATTCGGTCGAATATTAGCCAATTATGAATGCTGGGTCTCAAGATGGGTGATGGTGTAGTGTATATTACGCTCAGTAGGCCGATTATGTTGACCATAAGCTGAGCGAAGTGCGCGACACACATACTTTACAGAACTTGAGATTTCGTAATAAAACTCAATGATTTGAAAACGTTGTTCAGATGTAAGTCTTTCCATGATAAAATGCCAAACAATACTGAAGAAAAATAACGTGACAGCTTGACACGACTCACGCGTGATCTGTCAAAAGAAGGCTATTGAAAAAGTACCTCTACTTGAATCACCCTTTAGGTGTAACTCCGAGTGGAAAATACGCCATGATGTTCCGTAAGAAAGTCTCAGCTTTTTAGAACGTCGAGAAATAGATATATTCGGGTCTTCGGCTTCACTTTCACTTACGGAAGCGATATTTGAGGTGGAACGAGCAAAAGTATGATGCACGGTCCTTAAAATATCTGTAAGCGAACGAGTTCTTTCAAGTTTCTTTAAAATTTTACCAATTGCTTGAGTAGTTGGACGGTTACATGCACCATAATCTCCTCTTAAGGCACGAAACGTGGCCACGTTTGAATCACTTTTAACTAAAATAAAACATGTTTGGTTTGACAGTTAAGTTTGACAAATGTCAAAATACAGCACTGCACTTTGGAAACCACTCAATGGGTAACTCTTTAAGTTCTTACTTTGCATTTAAGAGAAGGTAGCGCTTTAATTGATACTCTTAAAGAATTTAAAAAATTTATTATATATTTATAACAAATATTATTTTTAAGTACTAAAAATTGCATTTTTTAATGCCAAGTCTTCAAATAATCTCTCCACAAACGCACTCAACGCCCAAAATGTCATGAACTCTCATTGAAAAGTCAATTAAAATCACTTAGTAAGACCGGTCAATTGAAATTACATACACACACATACTCACACACACACTTGCAGACAACAGTTGATTAACATGGTCGAGTCTTTGGAGTATTAAGCCATGAAATTGAAGCACAAATTAAGCGCTGACAAGTAACAGCTGGTCAAAATGTTATGACATTGCACATCCACACACGTACTCATACATAGTTATTTGGTTGCAAAATACTTGCTGAGTACACCAATTTATGCTCACTATCTCTAATAGAGTATTTTTTTTTAAGATTTTCTTAAACCTCTTCTTTTCAGTCACCAAAAGGATTTCTCCTCTCCTTCGTGCACGAGCGCTTTACACAGTAACTTTTCATTGCAGCAAATCCCAACTGACAACAGCTGTTGCTTGGCTATATATCTTCGTTGCTCTCACACCCCCCACATCCCCTGTGAACCGCTACACTGCTCTCCCTCGCTTACTGCATCTTTTCGGTTTATTGCAATTTATTCCAGTTGCAATTTTACAAATTTACCCTTGGTTTCTCTTACGGCTTTAAGTCCTCTGCAGCTGTGATCCGCTTTTCATATTTCCCTCTATTCACTCTATTTACTGCCTGCCTTACCGTACCTGCTTGTATTCATAAAATATGATGATGATACGAATAACCTACCTTGAAGTGCTTGCATGGTGGAAAAAAGCCTGTGGAGATGCTTGGGTTGCCTAAGTTTCGCCTAGCTCTGGCAAAGTCATTAGCATATTCATGCAACGGTATGTGGGTGTGTGTGTGTGTGTGTAAGTGCATATGTATGTATTTTTCCTACTATTTTGCTACAACGTTTATTCCTTTCCTGCCAAAGCTCTAACTACTTCCTACTCAGCATTGGTAGCATACCGCTTTTCACCTTTAGACTCCTCAAGCTGCGCCTCTTTATGGCCACATAATTCCATTAACTCTGATTTTACTATACACTCATTTTGGTATTATGCACTCTAAAGTGTGAAAGAGTGTAAAAGTGCAGCACACTTTAATGCTAAATTGTATCAGTTGTATGAGTACTCGCATATACACAACTACATGTTCGAATATTTTTCTATTTACGAAGCTGCAGTTGAATAGAGAATAGCATACAGAAAAGGAAATAGTCAAATGAGAAGAAGCAAATGAGTATGCCAAGATACAAAATTGCATAGAGAATAGTATACTGATACTTGGGCAAGCTCATCTGAAGTGGAACAATTAAAGGTCTGATGAAAGGGTGAATAGACTCGGTGTTGCAAACTAATTTTTTTCTACTTATTATGAAATAGAAAAGTAATAGGCAGAGAGTTATTCAAAGCAAGAGGAAAATTTAATTAATAATTTGTAGTGATTTAATCGAAATAATTCGGCACTAATATCCCATACACAAATATATTTGCCTATCACTAAATATTATATTAAAAGGTCCAACTTCGCATGTCTGACTGTTTGCGATAAACTTAAAAACTACTGAACGGATTTTCATGCGATTTTCACCCATATAACAGGCCAATTGAAAACTAATACACTTTTTTTTTTGACAAAATTCATTTTTTCTTTATTCAATATAGTTCCCTCCAACAGTGATACACTGATTATAGCGACCCGCCTACTTTTCGATAACATTTTTGTAGCACGATTTGTCTTTTGCTGCAAAATAGGCTTCAGAATCGGCGATCACCTCTTCATTCGATGAAAATTTATTCCCAGCGTGCATTCTTTTGAGATATGAGAAAAGGAAATAGTCGCTGGTGGTCAGATCTGGAGAATACAGTGTATGCGGAAGCATTTCAAAGCCCAATTCATTGTTTTTTTGCCATCGATTTCACTGACTTGTGACACGGTGCTTAGTCTACACTTTATGTTTCATGAAATGCGGCCGTTTTTTGGTGATTTCGTCCTTCAAACGGTCCGCTTAATAGTAGATTTTGATGGTCCTTCCTTTTTCAAGCTAGTCAATAAATATTATTCCATGCGCATTACAGTCGACTGTTTCGTTTTTCTACGCTTTGAAACGGCTTCATCGTGAGCAGTTCGCTCGGATCTGCCGATTGGGATTCGGAGTGAAGTTATGGAGCCATGTTTCATCCATTGTCGTATATTGACGCAAAAAGTCGGCTTTATTTCCATTGAACATCTTCAATCACTGCTCTGCATCATCAACTCGTCGTGGTTTTTGGTAAAAAAAAAATGAGCTCGCGCGGTACCCACTTTGCACAGATTTTTCTCATACCCAAATATTCGTGAATGATATGATCTACACATTCGATTGATAGCTTTATAGTGCCTGATATTTCATTCAATTTCAATTTATGGTCATTCAAAATCATTTTGTGGATTTTTTGGATGTTTTCGTCGTTAACAACCTCTTTTGGGCACACGCGAAATTCCATTTTATCAATTTTTTTCACAATAGCAAAAGTTGCTCCACTCAAAATGATATAATTCACAAACTAATGATCCGAATTTATTCACGCGTCTTTTGAAGGTTAAGGCCAACTAAAAATTCATTAATTAATTCATTCTAGTGGCGCCATCTAGTGTCAGGCCGGGTACTTTTTCAATTGACCTGATATAGAGTGATTCTTCAGAAAATTACTTGTCATTTTTTACGCAAATTGTTTATGTAAATCTTAATTCTTACACCGATTCAATAAGTACTTAACCGATTTTTATGATTATTTTCTTTTTTTCTTTACGCTATGAAAACGATTGGCGTTTTATAATTTTTTTTTTCTTTCTGAAATGTAATCCCTTTTCCTTCAGCTTGAAGTACTTAAAAAATCCAAAATAAGGCCAAACATGAGCCATTTCGTTCGCTTAATTCATCTTACTACGGAGCAACTGTCTAATATTTATATTAAACAAAACCCAAGAAAGACACCACAACGGTTGGCCGGTAGGGCTAGTAAAAATATATATATCGCTTTATTGCCTCCTCCAATTTGTGGTGTGATTATTGATGTTTTCCCCACGCCTCCGAATAGTTAATGTACTTTTCTGAAGAGCCGTTTATTTCAAGTCAAAAATACATTTGGAGGGGTTGACAGTCCCTGCCGAAGGGCGTAGAAAAATCTTCTTTTTTTTTAATTCTATTATTATTGAATATCAGTTCGAACCAACGAGCCTTCGCATAATAGAGTGCCTCCTACTCGATTAATATCGGCTCTCCAATATTGTACTATTAACCGATTAATTATCGATTTATTGCAAACATATCTATGACTTTTTGGGCCTCTCTTGCGCCACACATCGTAATAAAAATTTTCAGTATAGACTGAGCTTTATTCATTGAAATTGATATTCCATTTTTTTTTTAATTTTTCTATACATTTTTAGCAATTCTGACAAAAAATTTGGAAATTAGTGCAGCGAAAGGATTATTACACAAAATATATTTTAATCATTACCACTATGACGTTGCAGGCAAACTATTTTCATGCGAATGCTTGTGTGAATATTTCGGGATTAAAAACTACTTATGTACATGGGTGGCTTATGCAAACTTTCGGCAAACTGGCGGTTAAATTTCGATGAAACTTTTAAATAACTAAAATTTTAATGAAGAACGATGTAAAATGATTTTTCTCAGAAAATTTTTTTAGTTTGTGTGCATAAATTTGTAACTAGATAAGTGAATAAAAAATTTAAACAACATTTTAGTATGAAGCATTTTGCACATATCGATTTTTACGAGAAATAAATTAATAATTAAGAGATTTTTTATATATTAGCTTCTCAGTTAGTGAGAAACTTATTTAAACTATAACCTATAAAATCCTTAAACATAAAATATGAGCAATAATGTCGGTCTAGTCAGATTATTTTACTAATATATTATCAACATTTGGTGCCCAATAAATTTTTCATCACTTTCATAAATGCAAAAAATAATACAAAATTTAAAATATGTGATAATTTTCAAAGATTGTAGAGAATTTCTAAAGCAAATTATTTGCTAATAAATAAATGCAAGCATGAGAAAATACGTGGCATTACAAAATTCATTTAAATATCTGTAAATGCAGCACAATTTTCGCTTTGATATACTCATTTGTTTGTATGTAGTTATGAGAAAGCAGAAAAAGTTTCTTAACAATAAAAATATAGACCGTAAAATCAGCAAAAAAAAGTATTTTTACTTGCCGGCAGACAGCCTTTCCATATGAGTTTTATACTACACACAATTGCTTGCATATAATATATGAAAATCTCAAGAGCTATTGTTGTTCATGTGCACTTGTTAGTATGTACTCATACATAACATACGAGTATGCCAGTCTCCGAGTGTGCACAAATTTATGGTCTCTTGCACTTTGCTCTGACTGCAAATCTTGTTTACGAGAGCTTTGTATGAGAAATGGAATAAATTTTTGCTATTTTATTCATAATAAATGATTCGTTAAAGAAAATTATTACTTAGTTCTATAATACATTTTACCAAAAATATCTTTTATTTCCAAATTTATTACAAATTTTTTTTCCGTTTTCCCTGCTCATTTTAGAAAAATTTGCATTTACTCGTACCATATGTATGTATGACGCCATTATTTCTTTCCGGACGAACAAAATAAGTATTATGAGGTAAGCGAAATGTGTCTATAAAAATTTTTAGTATAGCGTAAAGGCAAACATTTTCAATGAAAACAAATTCAACTGGAATTTGTGTGCTTTGTTTATTTCGCATGATTGAGGCAGTGGAGGAGGATGAAAGGAGGGAGGCAGTGACTATGCAATGAAATGCGTATAACATATGCATAAGAGAAAGAGCAGATTTAACAAGTGTTCAATATACAATATAAAATAAATAAATAAATTTTAAAACATGAAAAATTTATTTAATATATAATTAAAATTAATTAAAAATTATTTATTTAATTCTTTTTTTATTTTATTATCGGAAGTCGCAATATGCGAGTAGTTTGCATTGTTTACTACCATTCGGAAGGCCTGGGTTAAAGTTTTCTAATTGCGGTCGCCCCTCGGCAGGGAATGTCCAGCCCTCCGAGTGTATTTCTGACATGAAATAAAAGCTCCTCATAAAAATAAATCTGTCGTTCGGAAGTGGTTGAGAATAAACATTTATTTTATTTTGTTTTTTCTCATCTTTTAAATAAGCTTTCAACTTTAAGGGGTTACTCTAGAATTTTCCGAAAATGGATTTTTTCTTTCAAATGATACATTATGGTCTCAAAAAGGTTATCCCGGAAGATTATGACAGATAAAAATTTCTAAATGCCCCAATTTCTTACTCCAGTTGAAGTGTCTGTTTCAGTCAGTAAGTCATACACGAAACATTAAACGCGTTTATCTCAAAACTGCTTGTTTCAAGCTGGCCGAAAACATAACTCAAACAATTTACAACCGATTCACCAGAAATTTTGACAACATCTTCAGAAATATATCATCTACAGAAGTACGTAGGATTTTTTTCTTGCATAGTTTTTTTTTTCTATTAACAAATTTCGAGCAATTTTTTAGGCCAAATTGTTACTTTTTCCTTTAGAGGCCCGCCATTTTGTCAAAAATGCATGTATTGAAAAAATCCTACGTACTTCTGTTGCTATCGCTAATTACAAGCGGAAACCGTTGAACAACTTATTAAAATAAAAAAATTACAGGAGCTGTGTATCCGGCCGTAGTTTCCGTAAAAATGGAGGTATCCTAGGGAGAACGCTGCATAGCCTCCATTTTTTATTTATTAATTTTTCTTAAAAAATAGTTATAAGCAGTTAATTATGTGTCTAATAAATATCTTTTGTCAAAGATCAGATTTATTGAATAGTTTTCCCGAAAAACAAATCTCAAAAAAGGTCTATTTTGTGGTCCTCTAGAGTGGCCTAACCCGTTAAACCTGTTTTCCTGACAGCATTTCATTCATTATACTTTTCGCTCTCAAATCAATTTTTTATCTATTAAATTTTAATTTATATTTTGTTATATTTATAATTTTTTTTTTTTATTACATATTTTATTATATTTATATTTTTTATTTTACTAGATTTTATTTTCTGCTATTTTATTTTTTTAATTTTATTTTAGGTGTACAAATTAAATCGTTCCATTTTTTCGTGTTCAAAAAAGTGTTTTCATTGAAAAAATAATAAAAAAATACATCATTCAAAGTAGTGCCCGTTGGAAGCGACTACTTTTTCTCATCTCTCTGTCAATTTTCAAATACCATTTCTAAAAAGTTAGTCCTACCTGCCTTTGATCCAATGAATCATTGAGCCATTTTTCGATTTCTTCAAAAGACTCGAACCTTTGATCCACCAAAATCGTTTTGCATCCAGCAAAAAAGCCAGTAGATGGAAGGAGCAACGCCTGGAGAATACAGTTCGTGGGGTAAAACTTCCCAATTAGCTTTTCCTAGTAGTTTTTGCCCATTACAGCCACGTAGAGCCGAGCGTTATCATGTTGCAAAATCACCTTGTCATGCCTTGTGGTCGTTTCTGGCCGCATTTCACGAAATTCACGGCTCAAACTCATTAATTGTAGTCGACAACGAGTTTAATTTGCGTTTAGCATGTATCTTGATCCAGTAAAGGTACCAATTCCTCATTTTTCAAACTTTTTTGGTTGGCCAGGAGACTCTTTGTCCTCGACGCTGAAATCATCACATTTGAAGCATCGAAAGCACGCTCAGCATGACTTATCGGACGGCGCAGTTTCACCATACACCACCACAAGCATTCGATGGGCTTCAAGTGCACTTTTCTTCCAATTAATATAGAAAATCCTAACCTTACCGCAAATACTTTTTGTTCAACACAAATTCGGACATTTTCGAAGAGGCAAAAAGCAATGTTGTTATCAGAAACAGACGCTGATGCACAATAATTATTGTTGAAATATGTGAAAACTTTCCAATGAAATAGCCAATCGCTTCCAAGATCGGGTACTACTTTCAGGTGGAACAATCTTTTGAATATGGACCGAATTAATTTGTATACCCAACATTTAATTATATTTTATTATATTTTATATTTTTTATTATTTATTCTATTTATCTTGTTTTGATTTTTATAGTATTTTATTTTTTTCATAATTTTTTTTTTTAATATATTATAAAGTGTGATCCATTTCAAGGTTCCCTACTCTTTTAAAGAAAAAAATACAGAAAATTCAATTTGAATGAGGAATATTTATTATCAAAGAACATTCTTTGGCATTTACTTTTTGAAAATTTCAAATGTTGGCCGCGGCTACGTCTCAGATGGTCCATTTGTTGAGTCCAATTTTTGATGACTCGTTCTAGCATTTAGACTAGTAACTGGCGAATGACACGCGTGATGTTTTGCTCCATGGCCTGAATCGAAGCGGTATTGTCCGCATAAACTTTATACTTTATATATCACCACAGGTAAAAGTCGAACGGTGTGATTTCGCACGATCTTGGTGACCAATCGACCAGCCAAAAATTTTAAATTATCTGCTCACCGAGGTGTTCTCTTAATAAATGCATTGGTTCATGCGATGTGTGGGATGTAGCGCCGTCTTGTTGAAACCAAATGTCGCGAAGATCACGACCTTCAATTTCAGACATCAAATAGTCGGTTATCATGGCGCTACAATGATCGCCATTGACAGTTACGTTCTCACCGGCATCATTTTTGAAGAAATATGGACCGATGATTCCAACGGCCCACAAACCACACCAAACCTTTGTTTTTTCTTGATGAAATGGCAGCTTTTGAAAATGGCAGATTGCGTCCATCCCTAATGCGGCCATTTTGCTTGCTTACATACCCATTGAGCCAGAAACCGGCCTCATCGCTGAACAAAATTAGGCTCGAAAACATCGGATCTTCTTCGAACTTTTCAAAAGCCCATAGAGCGAAGCGATGTCGCTTGGGAAGGTCGAGCGGCTTCAGTTCTTGCACAAGCTGTATTTTGTACACTTTCAAATTAAGACGTAAAATGCTTCAAGTCGTTCCACACGTAAATTCGAGTTGCTGCGAACGGCGCCAAATCGACTCTCCACGGTCTTCGTGTACACTCCCAGCTACGACCGCTCTATTTTCTTCACTGTATGCTAGACGTGGTCTATTCGGTCAAATATTATCGAAAAATGAATGGTGGGCCACAAGAGTAGGCTGATTATGTTGACCATAAGTTGAGCGCAGCGCGCGAAACACATTCTTTAGAGAACATGAATTTTCGTAATGAAGTTGAATGATTTGTAAACGTTGTTCAGACGTAAGTCTTTCCATGATCAAATGTCAAACAATACTGAACAAAAATAACATAACAGCTTGACACGCGTGATCTGTCAAAATAGGCTATTGGAAAAAGAACTTCTACTTGGAATACCTTTTATATACGAAATTTTATTAAAAACGCCTGAACCGTTTTGAAACTCTGAGAGGACAGACACTGTGACGGGAGAATTATATATAGATAGATAAGATTTCGAATAGGTCAGCTCATGGTCCATTTCCCACAAAGAAAAGTAGTGTTCCTACTAATCTTAACAAAAGCTATCTATGTCTTTTCAGACAAATCGAACCATATATACGATTTTTCGAATAGGTCAGTCCCAGGTTAACTTCCCGATATATACACTAGAATGACCTATTTGTAGACCTAACGAATATACAAGTATAAACGAAATTTCATTAAAATCGGTTCAATTGTTTTGGAGAAGTTCGAGGACAAAACCTGTGACCGGATAATTTTATATATGTATATAGAAATATATATATATTTATTAAATTTTTTATGTATTTAATTAATTTTTTATATTTTTTTTTATTTAACTTCAATTTATTTTATTTTACTTATTTTATTTTATTTTTTCTTAAATTATTTAATTTATTTTATTATTTGTTTTGTTTAATTTTTTTTAGTAATTTGTTTATTTAGGTTTATTTAATTTTATTTTACTTTATTTTAGTTTATTTTTATTTCTATTTTGTCTAGTTCTCTCATTCATTAAATTAGCTTTTATCTACAAAGATATTTTCCTGACAGTATTTCATTGCACTTTACGATTTCAAATCAATTTATTTTCATTCAAATCACAATTACGGCATATATAAATATAAATGCAAACAATTGATGATTGTTGTTATTATTATGCTAAATATGTAGTTGTTGCTAAAAAATAATAATATTTTTATAACACACATGGTTAGTTATTGTTTTTAATAATTATTTACCTTAATTAGCAACCATTAGAATTTCGCAATTGTGCGGTTATTTATATATATATATGTGTGTGTATATTATTTTAATTTGGTTATAACTAGAAATGTATGAACATATTATATAAATATGCAAAAATTAAATGTTGAACAAGTAATTATATTTTCAGCTGATTATCGCAAATATTTTTATATAGTTCAAAAATTTTCTAAAAATGAAAGTTGCACTAATACTTTAATGCAGATAAAAAAATTTGGAAAAAAGCGCTCAAACAAAATAAACGCAAACGTATACATATGTAAATACAAATATTTAAATATTTTCTTTAGTTAGTTGCGCTGTACATACAAGTTGAGTGTGCGCGAAAATATATATATTACAAATATTCATTACATACGTATATGCATATACAAGTCAATAAAAAATTCTATATTTTTTCAATTACTCAATGGTAACCGCAACCAATGCGTTGCACCAATGACACAGACATACACTCATACATACACACAAGCAGTATGAATGAAAATATATTATTTATGATGATGATCTGCGCACTTTTTTCGATATTTTCTTTTTTTCGCAAGTTTTTATTACCGTTGTTTATTCAAAATGGTATTTAAACACTGTTTTTTTTTTGTTGTTTTTGGTTGTTAGCCAAAAATCTCACCATCTGCTCGTGGTCTTAAATGTCAATTAATGCAAATTATTTAATTTTTCGTTTCATATGCAATATACATGGACGCGTATGTATTTATATGTATGCATATATGTATGTACACACTGACAAATTGAAAATCAATGTTAATACATTTTTAATGTTTAAATATTTTACATATTAATATATGAGTAATTAATGAAAGTGACTATGTACACAAATTAACCTGAATACACGCAAACATGTGTATATATATACGAGTATGTATATATTTTTCCATAAACATCTATAGCGAAATAAAAACGTAGATTATAATGAATTTTTATAAATAAATATTATATCGCTGAGCGCATTAATTATCAACAACAACTATTTGAATTAAATGACATATTAATTTAAATATTTTATTTTATTTACTACCTTTATACATATGTACATGAATTCATTTTAAAAGCAATAGCTCAAAATTGTGTCATAAATTTATTAAGGAATTTTTAAATTCTCTCTTTCAAAATTTTTGCGTTAATACGAGTATTATGTAATTTTAAGTTAATACAAGCAGGTTGCAGTTAAGCATGGTGTAGATAGTAAATTACGGATCAAAGAAGTTTCAATCAATATGGCATAACTCTAACACTGGCCAACAAGAAAAAAATTTTGATTTGGTGCCACTCTGTTTGTATCTGTTGTCGGCAAAGTTGGTAGTATGTCAGATATCAGCTGATAGCTCTGGTTTACCTACAATTACACTGTGCAACAAGATTCCACGTAATTGATGAAACCAATTGGAGATGAAACTTTATCCCTACCGTATTAAAACCTCATACTGGGTTTTTAGCCTGTAGGTCTGGTTCCATTTTTATTTTTATTTAAATTTGGCAACCCTGTGTATGAGTAAAGTTGATTAAAACTTGATCAAATGAAGCAATTTTAGATGGGTTTTTTTGTATGTCGCTTTTTTTTTGGATCGAGGAACTTATTTTTGACATTAACTTTTACCTAAATCCTACGATAGGTGGCGCTGTCATACAATTTGTCTTATTTTTCATGAAAAATAATATTTTTATTTTATTGTAGAAATGATCGTATATGATACATATAGAAAGGAACTTTACACTATATTTGGCACACAAAAAAGATGATAAATAGTATACATATACATATATGTAGGCGTGAAAAGTTTGAAATAAAAAATTAAGTACACGTATAAAGTAATATTTCTGTTAAGAATTAAATTATTTTCTGACATTTTGAAAAAATATGCCATAAAAAGCTTACAAAAATAACGGTGCTTAAAAACTAAAATTTGAATCTTTTTGAAGGCGGTAAGTTTACTTCTTCCCCTTCCTCGTCGAAATTGTCTTCTTCATTTCTCGTTAGCCACCAGCATAGATCAACGTTCGCCTTGTTCATCCGATTCCGTTGCGATTTGGTGTTCAAACCAATCTATATGGTGATGGAGAAAATGTACCTTTAAACTCATATGTACACCGAGCTTCTCAAACATATTCATGAGATGATCTACTTTTTCTCTGATGTTCGTGGCACGATGTTTACCGAGAACACTGGCTATTACGTCTTTTATGGCATTCCAGGCATTTAGCTCATTTTCATTTAAAGAGTTATCAAACTTACTATTTTTTATCAATTTTCTTATGTCTGGACCATTAAACATACCTGTAAAACGATATAGATATATAAATATAAAATACCTTCTTTTACTTTGCTTGCACTAAGTCGTGGAAATATTGACCTTAGTGTAATAAAGGCTGGTCCATCTGCAGGAAGTGCTTTTACAAAATTTTTAAATATTTCAATTGGAACAAGGGACGTGTGTATTACATTATCTGATCCAACAACTAAATCTTTTCTGTTCTCCCAGTCATGTTTTTGGTATTGGTTCCCTTTATAACGTGTATTCCACAAACATATAAAACATATATTCTTCGTATATCCACCTTGTAATCTACAAAGAAGAGCTACCATTTTCAAATCGCAACATATACGCCATTTATGGCTTTCATAGTTTATTGCTTCTAGTAGATGCCTCACAGATTCGTACGTTTCTTTAGTGTTCAAATTGTATGCTATCGGAACGCTAGGTTTCTTGTTGTTGTAGTACAGCAAAACTGATTTCATACTAGTTTTGGATGAATCAATAAATAACCTCCATTCGTGGGGAATATGAGTCATACCCATTTCTGCAAAAAAAATTTCAATATCGTTACAGTAAACGAAGGTGTTTTCTTCATTGGCAGAGAAAAATGGCTGAAATTTTGTTTGGCGATGACGGTAACCAGTAACTTTAACATCAGGTGTCAGTAAATTATTTTGTTTTAACTTATATGCTATATACTCTGCATCATGTTTTGATAAATTGACATGTTTTACCACGTCATCCATCCAATTCTGAGATATTGGTATCATATTTTTGGAAGCTTCAGATATTTCATAATCAGGATCCTGCAACTGGTTTTGCAAGTTCGCAGTCCATATAGAAATCGTAGTAGGGCTTGGTGGCCGTGGTACAGGAATTCGTTTGTATGTAGTTTACTACGGTTTTGAAATTCGTATTCAAGATAAAGTGTGGGTTCCTCATATTCTTTGCAAAACGGGCATCGAAAATTTGCGGCAGAAATCTTTGAAGTTTATGGTCTCAATGATTTGGCGAGAACAAAAAAATCATGTTCTTTTTGTATGACAAGTGTAACAGGCATTAACAAGAAAACTCACAGCAATTAGAAGTACCCAGCTACTAGACCTATTCCTCATTCAAACACTGTTCCAATACCAGCATTTCAGCGAGAAGTACAGGAAAGTGAGGACGATCAGATGGAAATTTTCGAAGAAGAAGCTTATGATTCTGAATGCTTTGGAGCTTAGTGATCTTATCAGTGACTTAAATCTTTCAAAAGAACGTGCTGAATTACTAGCATCGAGATTAAAAGAAAAAAATTACCTTTCTTCTGGTGTGAAAACTACTTTTTATCACACAAGAGAACAATATTTATTGCAATTTTTTCATCTGATTAAAATTTAGTATATTGTAATGATGTAAACAGCTTGATGATTTTCATGGGCTTGATAACTTACCGTAAAAGTGCTTGGCGATTTTTCATTGAGAGCCGTAAAAGAAATCTCAAGCAGTTCTTTTACACAATGGCGATAAATATGATCCTATTCCACTCATCCACTCTACATCTATGAAAGAAGAATATCAGATGATTTCAGGTCTTTTAGAAAATATAAAATATTCTGAATGGGTGATTTGTGTCGGCTTGAAGATGGTCAATTTTTCGTTGGGCCAGAAGAGTGGTTACACAAAATACGCTTTTTTTATTTGAAGCTTCTATGACTGAAATGAAAAGAGGTGCGTGAAAGTCTTCTGTTGTGGTCACACAAAACTTCCTTGATAACTTCAAGGCAGATAACTACCAAGATTTAGTCAAAGATGTGCTGCGGAGTTTTAAAAATTTGGGCTGCAATATGAGCTTAAAAGGGCGCTAATCTGGAGAAGAGGTTCCAAGGCAGTTGGGACATTCATATGATGGCTGATTATTGCTGGGATTCATAAGTGATTGCTCAAGACAATCTCTCAGAAAATCACTCAAAAATAATTCTTGATGCATAATTTCAAAATGAATTAATATTTTTGTAAAAATCTGTTTTTTACCCAAATTCAAATCTAAAATCTTACGTACCAAAATGGATATAGGCCAGTGTAATGCTTTTAAAGTTTTGAGCAAGAAGCATATTTGAAGATAACAGCTTATCAACATTACTGTGTATAAAATGAGATATAATCGCGAAATAAAAACTATTCTCAATTTATACTGGAGAGATGGGTGTAAAAAGAATTCCGCTGAAATTCAAAATCCCGAAGGATAAAAATCCACACACGACTGAATCCATATTCCGACCAAAAAACGCTCTACAAATAATCCGGAACAAAACAAAAAAATCATATAATTTTGCTAATCACTCGGCTGCTGTGGGCAGCATATGAAATTTTTTCAATGACAAAAGAATTTTTTTTAAAACGATCAAGGATATGTTAGCACATTATTTCTTGGGATATGTTTGTAAAATTGAAAATTTATTACATGATATGTTTCTAATTCCAAAGAAATTTTAAAATAATTTGCTCCGCAGCTGTGCTTGGTAAATACACTTTTTTCTTACAATGTACATGTGAAACGATATGGTTCTGGTTGATTAAATTTTTCAGCTATTTTTTTTAATCTGTATAAAATTTACGTTTGTGAAAGGAATAATAAATAAAAGCTTTTGATTTTACCGCGCAGTTATTGTAAACTGTAATCGATTTATAAACTGTTATCGATTAATAAACTCCTGTGAAAGTTTGTGTTTTACAGCCATTGTAAGCAGACGACTTCGTGAATTTTAAAGAAAATGGAACAAATAAATTTTATTTGATGATTAAGCATTACTTTTTGCAATCGGAAAATAAAAGTGTGTGAAGTGGCTGAGGCTATAGACATCTTAACTGAGCGGGCACATCGCATTTTACATAGATATTTGGACATGAAGAAGCTATCTGAAATCCAAACAAATTTTTTCAGAAACGACTATGACAAAAATTCATAAATTTGGCTACGAACTGCTTTCCCAAACAGGATGCTATCCTGATTTAATCCCGTCCGACTATTTCTTGTTTCCAAGCCTGTAGAAATGGTTGGAAGGTAGAAGATTAGGGTCGAATGAATATCTCATCCCAGAAACAAACGCTTATTTTGAGGAACCTGAAAAGGATCTATTATTTGGAAGAAATAAAGAAATGGGAAAACGATGTACTGAATGTATGAGGCTAAAAGGATATTATGTTGAGCAATAAAACGCTTATTTGCCGAAAATAATATATTTTATTCAAAAAATCACTTATTTATCAAACCACCCTCGTATCTTGTCTAAATTTGTAAAAAATGTCTGGATTTTTAAAATCGGAATTATAGAGAGCTACCTCTAGCTATCCATTTAGCCTTCTTGATTGTAGCAGGGATAGAATAGAATAGCAATTAAACTTCCTTAGAAATGCATAAACCGATATTTTATCCTTCGAAAGATCATGGGTTCGAATTTTGATCGGATAAACAACCAATATTTTGGAAAATAAGTTTTAAATTAATTTTACTTATTTAGGTCGCCCCTCAGCTTAAAATATCGGGCCCTCTCAGTCTGGTTTCTGCAATAAATAAAGCCTCCCTATAAAAATCTTTCAGAGGCGGCTAGAATAATCGTTAAATTATTTAATATTGCGAAACAGAATTTGTCTCTATGTATGCCTTTAGTACCAGTGTGAAACTTATGCAGTCTGTGATGAGCCTAAAACTGGCCATAATGAAGACCAGACTCTCTAGAATTAATTATGAGCATATTTGAAGAACATCTCTGACTTGAATCTTGGCTTTGGCATGAAAATATGTATGTTTAAAATTACTATTTATACGGAAAACGTATCATATAACTATATTGAGGTTACCGAAAACTTCAAAGATTTCGGTTTCCTCTAAAATATTTTCTGTTTGAAAGACCATAAGCAAATTTTATGCCTTTTCAGTCAACTTATAATTAGTTTACTGATGTACTTCAGAGTAGCTTGGCTTAGGATTACATACAGGGTTATCTAATTTGTGGTTTACAAAATAATCGTAAGTACGATGCCTTCAAAATATTTTTTTTATGAAATCCCTTTTTTATTACGAAGTGTTAAAATTGGCAGACAGCCTCGTTAATTTTTGGGAACTTCGATCCGTTTGAGATAATTTTCGACCACTTTTTGGCGCATATTGGTTGGTATCCCAGCCATAACTTAACGAATGTTGGATTTGAAGTGCTCCCGAGTTAAAGGTCTATGCGAATAAATACGGTTTTCGCGTATGTCCACAAAAAAAAAGTCCAAAGTCAAACCGCACGGTCTCGGTGACCAATTGACATCGCCAAAACGATAGATAACGCTGTTGGGAAATTTCTCTCGCAATAAAGCCATATTCGTTCGTGCTGTGTGACATGTGACACCATCTTGTTGAAGCCACATATTGTCCAAGTCGTGTTCTTCAGCTGCAGGCCAAAAAAGCCAGTTATCATACGACCATAATTCTCCTAATGGACAGCGACAGTCGCGCCGTTATGGTTTTCAAAGAAGTAAGGTCCAATCGCACCTCCGGACCAAAGGGCATCGGTGTAATGGTCTCCCGTCAATTATTTGAGGATTCCTGGAGCCCCAAAAGCGTCAATTTTCCTTATTTACGTATCCACCGAGTGAGAAATCTTCCTCGTAGCAAAAAAAAAAATTTGTTGGGAAAATCGCCATCCACAAATACGCCATAATGTGCCGTAAGCAAGTCCCAGCTCTTTAGAACGTCGAGGAGTAGACACATTCGGCTCTTCGGCTACACTGTGACTTACAGTAGCGATAGGAGTTTCAAATTTCTTTGAAATTTCACCAATTACTTGAGTAGTTGGACGATTATGTGCACCATAATCTCCTCTTAAAGTACAAATAGTGGCCACGTTTGAATCACAATTTTTGTTGTAGATTTCAACACTTTTAACGCGTTGTGCGGTTGTTAAGCGATCCGTTTTCAGAAATGCCTGAATTTTAACTAAAACAAAACATATTTGATTTGATAGTTAGGTTTGAAAATTTTCAAAATACAGCCCTGCACTTTCGAAACAACGATTTGGATAGCCCTTTATATGCCGAATCGAATTAATTAATCGAATAATGTGAATAATTTCAATAACTAAGAGCAAAAACTTTATTCTTGGGCGCAATACCCCTGCGATCCTTAGGTGACACTAAGATTAAACTAGAAGAACAGCAAACACTCAAGAAAAGCTCCACAACTTTATCTATCTTTTCTTTCTTAACAAATGAATAGAAAATCATCGAGTTAACTTATGAAAAACGAACGATAGAGCGTATTTCATACCCAAAACCCTGCACTACTCACAGCATTGGTATTTTTTGTACAGTTTACAGTAAAACATCTTCGTTTAAATTAAACTTTTAAATATTTAATTTTATATTACATGCCTTTTCATATACACTAACCTCCAACTATACCGTTATTTTCAGTATTTGTATGCAGTAAGCATATGAATAAAAATTTAATGCTACACACTTACCTCTATCTAATCCCCACTCAACGCATTTAGTACGCAATTCAAAATGTTGTTGCCGCTGCTGCTGCTGCTGCTACTGCGTATTTGTATTGTTAAACCCACGATTGTTATTGTTGTAGTTATGTATGTAGTATGGCATAAGCCTTTTCATACTTTTCGTGTTTGTTTTTTCACTTTTTTTGCACTGAAAATTTACATTGAACCATAGTAACTAAACAGCTAGCATTGTTGTTGGTGTTATTGTGTTGTTACTGCTCGTATTTATTTATTTATTTATTTATATGTATGTGAATATATATATGAATGCGTGGTATATTTGTAGAAAACAATAGCGATTCACGCGCAACGCTACCGCAGCATTCAAGCGTAAAACAACAAAGGATGAGAACGGTTGAGATTGGGGCTGAAGCTGCCGCTGTTGAGGTTAAGGCTGACTGACGTTGAGGCTCTCTACTACAAAATGTTAAATGTGCGCTGCCTACCGAGAGGAGAACGACAACAAACTGACAACGAAATGTTGAATGCTGAATGTTGAGCAATATAGAGACCGTACAAAAGCGCCGCGGCTGCTAATTTAGAATGAAACTCAACAGCATCAACGTTATCCTTCAATTATCCTTGCACATTTCTACATTGTTAGATTAGTTATTTTACACAATCGCTCGTCCCATTCGTTGCTTTACTTTACTTTCCACTTTCTTTGCTTTCTCACTTTTTTCACTTTTTTTTTTTTGCTTTTTTAGTTTATGCTAATTTCACTTTTCACTTTTCATATCTGTTGTTTGCTGTTGATTTGTTATTATTAGTGAACTTAATATTAATATTAAAAAAATATATATGTATGTGTATTTTGAAATAGTTCTGAACTTGAGGTTGAACTGTTTTCTTCATAAAGGTGTTAAATATTTTGTATTTTTGATTTTGTTTACAAAAGATTTACCATTGGTTTCAGCTTTCACTTTGCGCTCGAGTACGTTTATGCTTAATTTCCTTTTTAATTCTTTTTTCGTGTATTCGCTATTGAATTTTATTTCTAATTCATGTTTAATACTATTTTTCCTTTTTTTATGCACACATTTTTATTAATGAACCAACTTCCGGGTTTTCTGTTGGTTGACTTTCAGTGCGGATCTGGAATTTATTTAACAAATGAGATCACATGAAACATCAAAAAAAAATTTTTTTTAAATATTGTACGTTTGCGTAAAAGTTTTTTATTTAAAAATAATAAAAATCCTCTGATCAATGCGCAAATTGATATTTAGTGTTATTTTTTCAAAATTCATTTTAATTCTGCACATTTCTTGGTAATCATACAGTTATTATAGTATTTAGAAAATAAGCTCTTTTCAATGAAATTGTTAGCGCAGTTAGACCGGTTAAATTAGAACGTCCGTTTAATGTAACACACTTTATTCAAGTAAAGTGTAGATGTAAGTACAAAGTTGAATATTGGAAAACATAATATTTGGTTTGTCCGTTATAATACAGGGTCATATTAATATCATATATCTAACAGAAATATATTTATGCGAAAAGCGTTTTGAGATGTTAATAATATTTCTTTTCTTGAAGAATATTTGCAATAAGCGTGGAAAGTATATAAAATTAAATATAGGCATATTTGCATGGTCCAAATATTTTTTTTAAGCCAAGAAAAAAATTTAGAATTTTAAAATAAAAATTGTTGCCTTTTTTTTTTTTTTTTTTTTTTTGTGTAAAGAAATTAGGGTTAAAATTAGGAGAAATCTATTTAGTGTTTTAAAAAGTGTATGGCTATATTTTAATATCTGTCAAATTTAACTGCCAAACCAAACATGTTTTGTGTTAGTTTAAAGTCAGGCATTTCTGAAAATGGATCGCTTAACAACCGCACAGCGCGCTTAAATTATTGAAACCTACTAAAAATTTGGTGATCAAACGTGGCCACGTTTCGTGCTTTGGATTATAATTTTCAAAACGATTTTGACTTTTATCTAGGCTCAAAAAAAGGCCTAGGAAAGGCAAGCGTGACTAAGTACTTTTTCTGGCCTTCAAAATAAGAACAAAAGTAGCAAAATCCAGCCTACAAGACGAAATACACCTACATTGAATGACTTCCGATTAAAAAAAAAACCATCCAGCTACTGCACAGCAATAATGCTATTTTGTTCCCTTCAAAGCTATTCCCCTAGCATATAATACACTTATGCCAACGCTTTTTCCAATCTTCGAAGCACTTCTGAAATGCGCTTTTCGGTATGGTCATCAGCTCTTTCTTCGATTCTGACTTTATCTCATCAATTGTGTCAAAACGCTTTCCTTTCATTGGTTTCTTTAGTTTTGGGAATAGGAAAAAGTCGCAGAGAGCCAAATCTGGTGAATATGGTGGTGGAGGCATGATTACGGTTTTGTTTTTGACCAAAAAATCACGAATAAGCATTGATGTGTGAGCTCGTGCATTATCGTGATGCAGAATCCACGATTTGTTTTTCCACAATTCCGATCGTTTGAGCCATATTACTTCACGCAAACGTTGCATAACTTCTTTGTATCCCTTATTAACTGTACAACCTTTTGGCAGGAACTCATTATGCACCACACCATTGTAATCAAAGAAATCAGTGAGCAAAATCTTCACCTTTTCCTCTAAATAGACCTCGTATATCCATATAAAGTCCAGCTCACATAACAACTGAAGTTAGCTGACCATTCACAATGCCTTAGTTACGTCAATTCCGTGCTTGAACAAAACCAGGAGAGGGCCGCGATTTTTCAAATAAAATTTTCTTCACCGACAAATACATTTTTCGAGAATACTCGAATAATTAAAGAGAGGCAAAACAAAAACTTACTATCTGATGCGCTATTTAGTCCGGCGGTGTGATTGAACCTTACGTCTTTGAAAGCGATAATGGTGAGACTGTCAATGTCAATTCGGAACATTACGATCGTATGATAACTGACTTTTTTTTGGCCTGTAATTGAAGAATAAAACTTGAACAATGTGTGGTTCCAACAAGATGGTGCCAACCTTCGTCAAATTGTGGCTGAGATACGCCCAATATATGCCAAAAAGTGGTCGAAAATTATATCAAACGGATCGAAGTTTACAAAAATTCACTCTGCTTTTGTGTTTCACATATAACTCCAGGGTTCAAACTTTATAATAAAAAAGCAATTTCATGAAAAAATTGTAAATACATTTAATTTATTTTTATTTTGAACACCGCATAATGGATTACCCTGTATAATTTATTTATCTGCATTGGATATGAGCAGTAAACTGATGAACGTGTTGCGAAAGCACAATATGTTCGGACGAGGCGAACGGAAGTTGTGAAGGGAGATATATTTTTTGCAGATATTTTTAGGCACAGCAGTTTTGATCATAGTGAGCAAATTAAATATGTGCGAGTATGAAAATAGTTTAAAACAATATTTAAAGCAAAGAAATGGGCTTGGAAATTTGTACGTTAGTGGCTTACTCGTGGAGTATGGGAGCATGGTAGAAGTTTACGTAAGTGAAACTTGCTTTTGATTGTCATTCACCTGGGAGTTACCAACAACAATTATTTTACTTATGGTTCAAGCAGCTTACGACATTCGGTCTTAGACAAAGTATCCTCTGGGTAGCCAAAAAAAACATCATTTGGAGGCGAGCTAAAGTGAGAAGGCGAATCCTCTGCAGCTGTGCGTGGAGTTTGGGACCCAGAATATAGAAAATACTTGAATTCCCTCTCTCTACGTCCAGTCAAAAGGGATCTGGCATGATGGGGAGTACAATGCAGTGGAGAGAAAGCAAACTACCTACCACGCAACTTTGCGAGAGCTACAGCGGAAAGAAAGATGCATTAGCAGACAAAAAAAGGGGCGTGAAGAGCTTCAGAAGTTGGGTAAAGCCCGAGTACTCTATGATTATATGCGGTGACTTACAGAAGGATTCAAGACCGCAATATACTCATATTGGACCCAAGGAGGAAATATGGTAACAGATACCCAGAGCGTACTCAGGGTATGGAGGGAACACTTCTCAAACCTGAAGAAGATAAAATAGCCGTTCCAATACCCGACTATGACGAATATATGTAGATATATATATTTGGCACTCTACAACCGCTGAAGCGATATTCGGCCGAGCTTCTCCTTCAATTTGTGGTTTTGCGTCTTGACGTTTTTACCAACAAATTGGAAGGACCGATCATAGTTCTAAGTCGCCTCGGAACAGCCGATGGGTGTTTATGAAGAGCTTTTATTTCATGTCAGAAATACACTCGGAGAGTTTGAAATTCCCTGCCGTGGGGCGACCGAAATTAGAAGTAATAAATTTTCTATAATCCTGGATATTGCTCGAACCTGGACTCGAGCCCAGGCCTTCCAGGCAATGCTAACCACTCGGCTACTGCGGCCTCAATAATGATTGCCTGCTTAAAAATTACGAAGCGCGGTGAAAACCGATGGCTAACCGACTGAGCTATTCAAATATGGCGATGAAGAACAGACAGGATTCATGCATCAGCTGCTTCGGACGAAAGCATGCCAGACAATTGGAAACTAAGTACGCTCTGCCCAATACTTCAAAAGAAAGACCCTAAAGTGCCTAAAAATAAATAAATAAGAAAATTATAAAAATAAAAATAAAGAGAAAAATGAAAATAATAATATAAACAAAAACAAATATAAAAGAAAAAATAAAAATAAATAAATAAAAATATTATAAAAATTATAAAAATAAAAATATTAAGTTAAAAATAAATAATAAAAAATAATTATAATATTATAATTTATATAAAAATAAATATATATATATATATATATATATATATATATATAAAAATATAAAAATAAAATATAAATAATAATTTAGGAACAAAAACAAATATAAAATTCAAAATATAAATATAAAAAAAAAAAATAAATAATAATAATAATAATGTAGAACCGAAAACTAATATAAGAGTAAAATAAATAAATAAATTAGTTGAAAAAAATAAAAAATTAAAATTTAATAATTATAAACAAAAACAAATACAACAGTAAAAAATTAAAAATAAATGAATAAAAAAATTTATAATTAAATAGAAAACATCAATGACTGCCTCTGCAAAATAAATACTCGAGTAAATATTAAATTCACCTTTTTAAAATTACAACCTTTTTGTGCTTCAAAATGTTAACTGAATAAAAGAAAATATTCCCCGAAAGTTTTAAAAGTTTCAAATTGAAAATTCAAAACCTATGATCTCTACAAAAAAAAATTTTTGACGCACTATAATCTATAAAATAACTAAAACAGTGAGTATATATTTCCTATATATACTTATATGAATTGAGAGGGTAATCGAGGGGAAGACAAAATATTCTTTAGTAACTAATAAAAAAAGGTATTTTGAGGCAAATCTGTCGCCAAAGGAGATTAATGATAGTAGTCACAATATTTTTGGATCATTTACACTGTATATTGTATGTTATATACAAGCTTTTAAGCCAATTATGTAGATAAACTAGAGACGAAAAATAGCTGTTAGAGTAACATCTCCAATTTTGAATCACCAAAATTTTGTTTATTATCACATATGTACATATATCCTTTTGTAATACGCTAAATGTTAAAAATTTGTACATTTTTATAAAGTCAATACGAAATATTATATATTTGTCTTTTCATATAATAAATGTAAGAAAGATGGGCATGGCGTATGAGTAATTTTTTAGTGGTAGCAACATATAACCATATTTTTTTCAATAATAGAAGTTATTTATTTTTGTTTTTTGTATTTTAAAAAAAAATTTTAAAAATAATTAGTTAATTAAATAAAAATAATAGTAACAATTATAAGTAATTAAAAAAAATTATTTGAAAATAATATTATTTTTCCACATGAGCACAAATAAAAAAGCAGTAAGGGAAAAATCATTTATAAATAATCTCTGTTCGTTCCAAAATAAATTTTGACCAAACCTCAACTATTTCAAACACATATCTACATACGCACGTAGGTATATATATGAACTCTGAACTTAATGCATCAATTAATAATTTGCCAATATACATACATATGTACGTAAACACACATTTATAGGCAAATAATACCTTCTCTAAGCATACATATCAGTATATTATTACGTAGCCGAAGGTGACACGAGTATTTCAAAGAGAGAGAGAGAGAGTGAAAGACAGAAAGTGAAAGGAGAATTGTATTCAAATTATTATTTTCCCAAACAAGTGTGCATAAGTGAGCACAGCTGCTCTCTCCCAGTTTCGCGAATTCCAGCCGAAATTCACCAAACCGATGTAACACACACTGCAACATACACCAACTGTCAATATGTACAAATTTCAACTCTACCAGTTGATATCCTTTAGAGGACATACGTTTGTGTGTGTATGTGTATGTGTAGTAGCGCTACTCAACGCCAGAAATTGTGTGGGACTAGGTTAACAGAGCGAGTATTAGACGCAAGCTATTACGAGGGTGGCATAGAGCCACAAAGCCTGCCATTTTTTTGCATACATATTACATTTGTATGTACATACATGAGTGTGTTCCGTTTGCCAGAGCGGAAGCACACAGGTTGTGGTGAGGAAAACATTTGAGAAGCAGCAACACAGTGGCTGGTTTGCTTGTACGATTTAGTCTAACAGAGTGCTCATACGTACATATGTACATATATGTCTTGTGGAACTACACTTGAAAATTGATTTTTGCAGATTTGATTTGATTTTGATTTGATTTGACTTGAATGAACTCTTTGACATTTTCTTTCTGTTTTTTTTTGTTGTTCATAACAGAGATGAAGATGGAAAATTCACAATAAAAAAAGGTCATGGCGTATGAGTAATGTCTTGATGGTAGGAGAATTTTTTTAAATTATAAAATTAAATATAACTATTTTTTAATTTAAAATCCAATTCCAATATTAAATCCCATTTATATGAAATTTTAAAAACTTTTTGTGAATATTTAAATTTCAAGATTTTCGGGTACTTTTTGTGTTCGATTAACAGCAGAATGAGCCAGTATTAAATTTCTTAAGTATATTTAAATATTTTTTTTGTTTTTGAACGTTTTTCATAAAAAATTTGCTTATTTATGGTGAAAAATAAAAAAAATTTTGTGGAAAATTAAATAAAAATATTTTTTAAAACACCTATCAATCGTTTTTTGGTGGTAATGCCCACAAAATTTAACAAAAAAATTCGTCGGACTATTTTTGAAGATGCTGTTAAAATTTTATTTGAGCCACATAAAAAATAGAGGAAGCATAGTGCTAAGGGTACCATATAATACATATGTTATAAAATATATGTATATTTGTTGAATACTAATATGTACAGCTTTTCTACACGCTCTCACGGGACATAGAAGAAAGAAAGTTGTTTCTGACTTGGTTAAAAAAATTCTAAGTTTGAGAAAATTTAAATATCTCTTCTCATACATTTTTTTTCTTACACATTTGGAGTATAACTTTGAATTATGTGAACATCAGTAATAGTTAACACTGAAATAAAACATATATAAAAATCATTTGAAAATTATTTGTTCATTTTCAAAATAAAACATTACTAAGAAATAAAGAAGATAAAATAATAAAAATATAAGAAAGTAAAAAAAGGGTTTACATTTTTTTAAATATAAAAAATTTTAAAATTTTAACAAATGGAATTTTTACATAAAAAAATTTCCACATTAAAAACAAATTAAGAATTACAAAAATACTAAAATAAACTAAATTTTAAATAAAATTATACTAAAAATTTCTAAATAAATCGAAAATGAAAATTTATAAACTTATTTAAAAAATGAGAGACAAAATAAATAAAAATTGCAGCAACAAAAAAAGTTAA
The DNA here is from genome assembly GCA_030068015.2 of Neoceratitis asiatica. Taxonomy (NCBI): domain Eukaryota; kingdom Metazoa; phylum Arthropoda; class Insecta; order Diptera; family Tephritidae; genus Neoceratitis; species Neoceratitis asiatica. The sequence continues at coordinate 32,489,752 of CM061524.1, forward strand.
ATATACGATCCAAAAACCAATAAAAATAAAATATAAATTAAAATTAAAAATTAAAAATTAAAATTTTCAATTTAATAATTAAAAATTAAATATTAATTACTAAAGTTTAAAATTTAAATTTTAAAAGTTAAAAATTAAAAATTAAAATATAAAAATTAAAAATTAAAAATTAGAAATTAAAAATTAAAAATTAAAAACTAAAAAACTAAAAAATTGAATTAAAAATTAAAAATTAAAAACTAAATATTCATTTAAAAGTTAAACACAAAAATTAAAAATTAAATTTTAAATTAAAAAAACTAAAATTACAAAATAAAAATTAAAAACTGTAAATAAAATAAAAATATTAAAATTAACAATCTAAAAATTAAAACTTTTAAAATTAAAAATTAAAAAATACAAATTAATAATAAAAAATTAAAAATTGGAAATTAAAAATTAAAACTTAAAATTTCAAACTTTAAAATTTAAATTTAAAATTTAAAAATCAAAAACCAATAATTAAAAATTTAAAATTAAAAATTAAAAATTGAAAACAAAAAATTAAAAAATTATTGAAAATTAAAAACTAAAATTAAAAATTAAAAATTAAAAATTAAATTGAATATTAAAAATTAAATATTAAAAATTAAAAATTAAAATTAAAAATTAAAATTCAAAATTTAAATTCAAAATTAAAGATTAAAAATTAAAAAAAAATTAAAAAATTTATTATTAAATATTAAAAAATATATTTAAAAATTAAAAGTAAAAATAAAAATTTAAAACATAATTTAAAAATTAAAATTAAAAATTAAAATTTAAAAATAAAAAATTTAAAATCAAAAATTAAAAATTAAAAATTAAAAATTAAAAATTAAAAATTAAAAATTAAAAATTAAAAATTAAAAATTAAAAATTAATATCAAAAATTAAAAAAAAAATTTAAATTAAAAACAAAAATTAACAATTAAAAATTAAAAATTGAAATCTAAAATTTTAAAATTTAAAATTTAAATTTAAAATCTGAAAATAAAAAACCTAAATTAAAATTTAAAAAAAAAATTAAAAAATGAAAACAAATAATTAAAAAATAAATTGAAAATTAAAAACTAAATTCTAAAATTAAAAAAAAAAATTAACAATTATTTATTAAAATTTTTAAATTAAAAATTAAAATTTAAAAATCAAAAATTAAAAATTAAAAATTAAAAATTAAAAATTAAAAATTAAAAATTAAAATTAAAAAATAAAATTAAAATTAAAAATTAAAACTTAAAAATTAAAAATTAAAAATTAAATTTAAGAATTAAAAATTAAAAACTAAAAATTAAAAATTAAAAACTAAAAATTAAAAATTAAAAATTAAAAATTAAAAATTAAAAATTAAAAAATAAAAATTAAATATTAAATATTTAAAAATTAAAAATTAAAAATTAAAAATTAAAAATTAAATATTAATAATTACAAATTAAAAATTAAAAATTAAAAATTAAAAATTAAAATAAAATAAAAAATTAAAAGTTAAAAATTAAATATTAAATAATAATAATTAAAAATTAAAAATTAAAATTAAAAATAAAAATTTAAAATTTAAAATTATAATTAAAATTAAAAGTCAAAAATAAAATTTTTAAACATAAATTAAAAATTAAAGATTAAAAATTAAAAATTAAAAATTAAAAATTAAAAATTAAAATTAAAAATTAAAAATTAAATATTAAAAATTGAAAATTAAAAATTAATAATTAATAGTTTTAAAATTAAAAAATTTCAATTTAACATTAAAAACTTAACAATCTAAAATTAAAACCTTAAAATTAAAAACTAAAAACTGAAAATTAAAAATTAAAAGATTAAAATAAAACATAAAAAATAAAAATTTTAATTAAAAATTTATAATTAAAAATTAAAAGTTAAAAATTAAAACTTAAAATTAAAAATTAAAAATGAAAAATTAAAATTTAAAAATTAAAAAATAAAAATTAAAAATTAAAAATTAAAAATTAAAAATTAAAAATTAAAAATTAATAATAAAAATTTTAAATTTTAAATTAAAGATTAAAAATTAAAAATTAAAAATTAAAAAATAAAAATTAAAAATTATAATTAAATTTAAAATTAAAAATAAAATTTTTAAACGTAAATTAAAAATTAAAAATTAAAAATTAAAAATTAAAAATTAAAAATTAAAAATTAAAAATTAAAAATTAAAAATTAAAAATTAAAAATTAAAAATTAAAAATTAAATATTAAAAATTTAAAATTAAAAATTAAAAATTAATAAATTATATTTTAAAACTTAAAATTTTCAATTTAAAATTAAAAATTAACAATCTAAAATTAAAACCTTAAAATTAAAAACTAAATACTGAAAATTAAAAATTAAAAGATTAAAATAAAAAATAAAAAATGAAAAATTTTAAATAAAAATTTATAATTAAAAATTAAAAATTAAAACTTAAAAATTAAAAATTAAAAATTAAAAATTAAAAATTAATTATTTAAAATTAAAAATTAAAAATTAAAATTAAAAATTAAAAATTAAAAATTAAATATTAAAAATTAAAAATTAAAATTAAAAATTAAAAATTAAAAATTAAAAATTAAAAATTAAAATTAAAAATTAAAAATTAAAAATTAAAAATTAAAATTAAAAATTAAAAATTTAAAATTTAAAATTAAAAATTAAAAATTAAAAATTAAAAATTAAAAATTAAAATTAAAAATTAAAAATTAAAAATTAAAAATTAAAAATTAAAAATTAAAATTAAAAATTAAAAATTAAAAATTAGTAATTAAAAATCTAAAATTTAAAAATTAAAAATTAAAAATTAAAAATTAAAAATTAAAATTAAAATTAAAAATTAAAAATTAAAAATTAAAAATTAAAAATTAAAAATTAAAATTAAAAATTAAAAATTAGTAATATTAATTTAAAATTAAAATTAAAGATTAATTATTAAAATTAAAATTAAAAATAAAAATTAAAAATTAAAAATTAAATTAAAATTAAAAATTTAAAATTAAAATTTTTAAAATTAAAAAATAAAATAAAAATTAAAAATTAAAAAATAAAAAATTAAAAATTAAAAATTAAAATTAAAATTAAAAATTAAAAATTAAAAATTAAAAATTACAAATTAAAAATTAAAAATTAAAAATTAAAAATAAAAAATTAAAAGTTAAAAATTAAATATTAAATAATAATAATTAAAAATTAAAAATTAAAATTAAAAATAAAAATTTAAAATTTAAAATTATAATTAAAATTAAAATTAAAAATAAAATTTTTAAACATAAATTAAAAATTAAAGATTAAAAATTAAAAATTAAAAATTAAAAATTAAAAATTAAAAATTAAATATTAAAAATTGAAAATTAAAAATTAATAATTAATAGTTTTAAAATTAAAAATTTCAATTTAACATTAAAAACTAACAATCTAAAATTAAAACCTTAAAATTAAAAACTAAAAACTGAAAATTAAAAATTAAAAGATTAAAATAAAACATAAAAAATAAAAAATTTTAATTAAAAATTTATAATTAAAAATTAAAAGTTAAAAATTAAAACTTAAAAATTAAAAATTAAAAATGAAAAATTAAAATTTAAAAATTAAAAAATAAAAATTAAAAATTAAAAATTAAAAATTAAAAATTAAAAATTAAAAATTAAAAATTAAAAATTAATAATAAAAATTTTAAATTTTAAATTAAAGATTAAATATTAAAAATGAAAATAAAAAATAAAAATTAAAAATTATAATTAAATTTAAAAGTCAAAAATAAAATTTTTAAACGTAAATTAAAAATTAAAAATTACAAATTAAAAATTAAAATTAAAAATTAAAAATAAAAAATTAAAATTAAAAATTAAATATTAAATAATAATAATTAAAAATTAAAAATTAAAATTAAAAATAAAATTTAAAAATTTAAAATTATAATTAAAATTAAAATTAAAAATAAAAATTTAAAAATAAAAATTAAAAATTAAAAATTAAAATTAAAAATTAAAAATTAAAAATTAAAAATTAAAAATTAAAAATTAAAATTAAATATTAAAAATTGAAAATTAAAAATTAAAAATTAAAGATTAAAAATTAAAAATTAAAAATTAAAAATTAACAACTTAACTAACAATCTAAAATTAAAACCTTAAAATTAAAAACTAAAAACTGAAAATTAAAAATTAAAAGATTAAAATAAAACATAAAAAATAAAAAATTTTAATTAAAAATTTATAATTAAAAATTAAACATTAAAAATTAAAACTTAAAAATTAAAAAAAAAATTAAAATTTAAAAATTAAAAATTAAAAATTGAAAATTAAAAATTAAAAATTAAAAATTAAAAATTAAAAAATAAAAATTTAAATTAAAAAATAAAAATTAAAAATTAAAATTTAAAATTAAAAATAAAAATTAAAAATTAAAAATTAAATTTAAAAATTTAAAACTAAAAATTAAGGATTAAAAATTAAAAATTAAAAATTAAAAAATAAAAATTAAAAATTAAAAATTAAAAAATAAAAAATAAAAATTAAAAATTAAAAATTAAAATTTAAAAATTAAAAATTAAAAATTGAAAATTAAAAATTAAAAATTAATAATTAAAAATTAAAAATTAAATTTAAAAATTTACAACTAAAAATTAAGTATTAAAAATTAATAATTAAAATTTTAAAAATTAAAATTTTCAATTTAACATTAAAAACTAACAATCTAAAATTAAAACCTTAAAATCAAAAACTAAAAACTGAAAATTAAAAATTAAAAGATTAAAATAAAAAATAAAAAATGAAAAATTATAATTAAAAATATATAATTAAAAATTAAAAATTAAATCTTAAAAATTAAAAATTAAATTTAAGAATTAAAAATTAAAAATTAAAAATTAAAAATTAAAAATTAAAAATTAAAAATTAAAAATTAAAAATTGAAAATTAAAAATTAAAAATTAGTAATTAAAAATTAAAGATTAAAAATTTAAATTAAAAAAAAAGAATAAAAATTAAAAGTTAAAAATTAAAAATTAAAAATTAAAAATTAAAAATTAAAAATTAGTAATTATTAATTTAAAATTTAAAATTAAAGATTAATTATTAAAAATTAAAATTAAAAATAAAAATTAAAAATTAAAAAATTTAAAATTAAAATTTAAAAATTAAAAATAAAATTTTTAAAAATTAAATTAAAAATTAAAAATTAAAAATTAAAAATTAAAAATTAAAATTAAAAATTAAAAATTAAAAATTAAAAATTACAAATTAAAAATTATTACTTAAAAATTAAAAATTAAAAATAAAAAATTAAAAATTAAAAATTAAAAATTAAAACTTAAAAATTAAAAATTAAAAATTAAAAATTAAAAATTAAAAATTAAAAATTAAAAATTAAAAATTAAAAATTAAAAATTGAAAATTAAAAATTAATAATTAATAGCTTAAAAATTAAAAATTTCAATTTAACTTTAAAAACTAACAATCTAAAATTAAAACCTTAAAATTAAAAACTAAAAACTGAAAACTAAAAATTAAGATTAAAATAAAAAATAAAAAATAAAAAATTTTAATTAAAAATTTATAATTAAAAATTAAAAATTAAAAATTAAGAATTAATTATTGAAAATTAAAAATTAAAAACTCAAAATTAAGAACTAAATATTAATAATTGAAAATTGAAAATTAAAAATTAAAAATGTTAATTAATTTTTAAAAATTAAAAGTTAAAAATTAAAAATTAAAAATTAAAAGTTAAAAATTAAAAATTAAAAATTAAAAATTAAATATTAAAATTTACAAATTAAAAATTAAAAATTAAAAATTAAAAATTAAAAATTAAAAGTTTAAACTTAAAAATTAAAAATTATAAATTAAAAGTTAATAATATAGTGATAATTAAAAATAAAATATTTAAAACAAAGAAATAGAAAAACACTAAGAAATTAAAAAGTAGTGAAAATTAAAAAATATCAAGTTTTTAAATAAAATTAAATATATATATAAGATGTTAAAGGAACAAAAACATATTTAGCAAAATTAAAAAAAATATATACATTAACGAATTCACTATTTTTGATGTCAAAAGTTCTACCTAATATGGTGACTGTGTATTCATCCATTTCTCATAGTAAATAAATAAAAAATAATACATATTTGAAAATTTCGCCGAACTTGTATTTTACATGCAGTTTCGTTTGCATATATGTATATAAAAAGTTTATTTCTTATACTTCCATAAACACACTTTCTCGGTTTTCATAAATTTCGCTTTCAACCCACAAGTCACCATTTTTTCTTAAATTGTTTGCAGCCAAAAGTTGGCAACCCCATTATTTGGTAACATTTAACTTGGTATCTGTTTTGTTGTTGTAGTTTTTCGCACTTGTTTCAGTCATTCAAGCTTTTATCCTTGAGTCGAGCAGCTGCCACAGGATGCTTAAATGCCCGCACAAACACCTACACTCCATTGGTTAGCAGACGCAAGCACACGCACACACCATCACAGGCGAACGCAACCACATATAAGTGATTGCTTAGAAGAATACCGTACGTATAGCAGAAATAAATACGCGCGCGCAGCACCGCGCATTGCTAAAATCGCATTCGCATTTACACTTGTCGCGCTAGCATTCGGAATCTGAATTCACTCGTTATACATATATACAAGTAAATATGTCTATAACACATCTTCGTTTGCGCCGGTGGCGGAGAGCCCTGTAACACTTAATGTCAACGTAGCTCGTGGATTTGTTTTGTATTTTTGTTGCACTACATTTTATTCTCGGCCCGCTTCCGCCGTGTGTCCGTTCGGTCGTTGGTTCGTTGGCTCGTTTTCAGCCTTGCGTTTTCCCTCACACACAAATCTATATACATATGTGTGCCTTATATGTGTTCGCACGATTGGTGAAAATGCTCAAATGCGATTTTCACCTTTTCATGGGTGTGTGTGTGTATACTGCAGCAACAACAAGTTGTGAAAATGGCGAAGTAATGGAGGAATTGACTTTTTCCAGACACACATTTTTTGGCACACACGCACACATATACACATATGGAATTTTTTTTTTTTTCAAATATTAACTGGTCACATTTTTAGGTACACAATTCTTTGGTAAATATTTAATATTTGAACGACATTTTCTCAAAATTTTTTCTTTACCCACATTTCAACTAAGAATATGTTTTTCTTTTCTCTCTTCAAAGTATTTTATACATATTTTCTTATGAAATACACGCAACACCTTCCGCGCATTGCTAACCGTCGCAAATTCAAATTCGAACTGACTAACTGAGCGCCAAGCCAACTGTATGAGACCCCTTTCATATAGCATTCATACATCGCTCGTTGCTGTGTATGTGTGTCTGCATCTGCATGTACTTGTCTGTATGTATAACTTTGTTATCGCTGAAATGGCGCTGTTGCTTTTCACTTGATGCTGGACTTTTCCAGGGGAGCACGTCCAAATTGTGTTGAATTCGTCCGAGTGCCGTTGGGAGAGAATGAGCGTATCCAACAATTTTCCTCATCTCAATTGCATATCTCACCTCAAAGTTGTTTTTATTGTGCATTGTAAGGGAGAAAGCTTTCGAGGAAACCACACATATGTCACAGGTGTCCGACACAACAGTGGAGGTAAATCAAAAAATATAAAAGAAATATAAAAACACAAAGTAAATATATAAATTTTCGATTCTCCTTTATTCAAGCATATTTATAAATATTTATATCTTGTTAAAATAAATAAAATGAAAAAATAAAAATAAAAATTATAATTAAAAATATATAAATTAAAATGAAATGAAGTACAGTAAAATATGTTAAAAAAATAAATAAAATATAAAAAGTTTAAAATAAATAAAATAAAATGAAATAAAACAAAATAAAATAAAATTTAATTCGATTCAACAAAAACGAAATAAAGCAATATTAAATCAAATAAAATATAATAAAATAATGGAACAAAATGTGAAATAAAATAAAATAAATCACAATAAAGAAAAATAAAATATTATCTACAAAAATAAAACAAATAATAATTAAACTAAATTAAATAAACTAAACATAATTTGATTAAATAAAATACCAATATAAAATTAATAAAGAAATAATAAAATTATACTATAAAATTAAATCAAAAAATAAAAATTAAATTAAATTTAATATATATAAAAAGAATAAAAAATAAAAATAAGCAATTAAATAAAAAGAAATTAAATTAATTAAAATAATAAAAAGATAAAATAAAATATAACCAAATAAATTAAAATGAAAAGTGACATAAAGTAAATTAATCTAACTAAATTTCAAAAAAAAAAAATTTAAAAAAATTAAAGATTAGAAAATAATAGTAAATGTAAAATAAAATAAATTAAATCAAAAACACAATTAAGTAAAATAAAATATAATCAACAAAAATAAAATTAATAAAAATTAAACTATATTAAATGAACTAAACTTAATTTGATTAAAGAAAAAAGAAAAATAAAATAAATACAGAAAAAATTAAATCAAAGTATAAAATAAAATATAAAATAAAAATAAAATAAAAATGAAAAGTGACATAAATTAAATTAAACTAACTAAATGGCGGCCGCGATAGCTGAATGGTTAGCATTGCGTACTGACATTCGGAAGGCCTGGGGGAATGCCAAGCCCTCCGAGTGTATTTCTGGCATGTGAAAAAGCTCCTCATAAAAATCCATTGGCCGTTCGGAGGCGGCTTAGAATAAACTGTAGGTTCCTCCATTTGTTGGTAAAAACATCAAGATGCAAAACCACAAGTTGGAGGAGGAGCTTGGCCGAAAATCGCTTCAGCGGTTACAAAGCGCCAAATATATATATATATATATATATATATATATATATATATATATATATATATATATATATATATATATATATATATATATATATATATATAACTAAATTTTTAAAAATTAAAGTTACAAAAATTAAAAATTAGAAAATAATAGAAAAAAGTGAAATCAAATAATATAAATCAAAAACTCAATAAAGTAAAATACAATATAATCAAAAAACATATAATCAACAGTAAAAAATGAACTAAAATTAATTTGTTTAAATAAAATAAAGAAACAAAATGAATAAGGAAAAAAATAAATAAATAATAAAAAATTAAATAAAAAAATAAAAATAAATTCAATTAAGTATTAATAAAAAGAATAACATATAAAAAAATAAATAATAAAATAATGTTTCTAACAAAAATAGGCCTTTGAATACAGCTAATTTACTTATAACCAAAAACAATTACAGGCCGCATTACTAAATACCCAAAAATAAGTTTTATTATATAAAATTTAAAGAAATGTAAAATTAAACAAATAAGAAGTAAATCAAATGTGAATAAGGAAAATAAATAAAATAAATCAAAAATACAAAAAAGTAAAGCAAAATAAAATGAAAGAAAATAGAATATATAAGAATTAAATTAAATTAAATTAAATCGATTAGAATTTAATTGATACAAAATATAAAAAAATTAGATAAATAACGAAAAAACTAACATTAAAAACAGAATAAAATGAAATGAAATTAAATTAAATTAAAATTCAAAATAAATAAAATAAAATACAACAAAATTAGACGAAAAAAATTTATTAAAAGCAATTAAAATAAGAATAAAATGCAATTAAATAAAATATAAAAAAATAAATAAAAATTAAATAAGAAATAGAATAAAACACGATGAAAGGAAAATTAAACCATATTAAATTGAATATCTTATAAATAAGAAAATAAAACAAAATTAATTCAAATTATTAATAAAATTAGATAAAGAAAAATTAAAATTAATTAATTCTGGAAAGAAGTCTGATAAAAAAAACGTGGTGGTTTCCGAAATAGCTATAACTTCTACCTTCCAGACCGTTGTTGTAATTCTTTCACTTTTCCCAAAAACAAAAAATTATCTCATACAGACCGAGAAACTAATTAAATTTATTTAGATTAGATAAAAATAAAATAAAGTAAAGAGTATTTTAAATGAAGAGTATCCCTTAAGAAAACTTATTAAAAACTCGCAGCTGTTAGCCCCCGTATTAATAAGAATAAACCAAAATCGGGAATGTTTAGATATATACACTGCTCTTAAATTTTCCCAAAGATAGGTTCTAGCAAAAGTTTTAAGAAAAATAAATAAAATTTTCGATCACTTGAATTTTATCTGGCGGAGGGAGTTCACCCTAAAGTGCAATAAATACGTTCTTTTTCGCACTTTGGTTGTTGTTTGAGGAACGTTGAGGTGACATCATTCAGCATTTTCTACATGGTTGCTCTTTTTTTAGCTTGCTTTTATTTACATATACATTTAGCTGCATTCCATATTTCTATATTTTATACTTATCTATTGTTTTAGATAAACTCATATGTTGCAGACACTTTCAATGAAGCCAATTTGTTTTTCAATACACCAGAAAGAGTCTAATGTAAGACTTGCGAACTTGATTAGTAAAACTCCATAACTTCTTTGAACAAAATGTTTATTTAGTAGTAAATATTAATGTTTGTATGTATGCTATACATATTAGTATGTATGTAAGTCTCACAACTATATCACTACTTCCATCTGTTGCTAATAAAATACGTTTGCATACATCTTATTAGCATTCTTAGTACTATGTATTATATGTGTTTGGTCAATACAAATATATTTTTTATGAATTGATAGCAAATGCTTAGATATATGTTGGTATAAACTTTAATGTTAAAGAAAATATTCGTTTTAGTTTTATATTTTTTTTTTTTTTTTAATTTCTTTAAATTTTTATATGCTATTAATACATTTAGTATGCAAAAATCTATAATTTTTTGCTTTACTTATATATATAAAAATTCTGTATGTATGTATTTATTGCTATTTGAATAATCGAGTCATTAATAATGTTATTTAAACATCATATTATGTATGTATATATAGGAAAAAGCACTATAAATTAAAATGAGATTTTCTAAATTCAGTATTACTTTTAATGTACTATTTTGCGGTATGCAGCCGTGTATATATATTTTTTATATTGCATATAAGTAAGCAATGTATAAATTTCCTGTATATCTTTCGTACATTTCTTACTCATATTCTTAACTATTGATATGCGGCACAACCAAAACGAAAACAAACATATTTCAATATTTCAATATTTCAATATTGTGTATGTTTTCATAAATAAATTAACTTAAGGAAACAATTATTTGTGCTCAAAATAAATAAATTAAACAATTCGTAAATGCTTGTTGAATAGCCATTCACATCACTTTTTGCTGTGCACGGTAATATTAAATATAATATAAAGTGTGTATGTTCGTATTCCTATATATATAATGTATTTAATTATGTACTTAAGATGGTGGCATTAACTCGAACATGGCATACTTCCAAGTCCAAGAGCGTGCTAAGCTCTCAAAACGCGTACGATTGTGTTCATACATATAGCCAAGTTCGGGTTCCATACAAATCTGTAAGTAGTAAGATTTAAGCAATCGAAATAATTTATGCAAGCTATTTCTAGGTCTTACCTCTGTGTATGGGTCTGTGAGCAAACTTTGCACTGATAACAAAATTTTCGAAACATTCAAAGCCAATGACCAGTTGTGCTGGAAAATATCTATGCCCACATCACCATGACGTGATACATTCGGATGTAAAATTTTCGTTAAAAAGCGTACTGTTGGCGGTATCATCGGATAGCTGTGGGTAAGATTTTTAATTTTTTCTTTTTTCTTTTTTTGTTTTTTTTTGGAAAAACCATTTAACTACTTTCAAAATATCTTACCGTTCCGGAAAGAAGATATATAGAAAGAATTTTCCACCCTCGTAAGGACTGCCAGCAGGCCCCAGAATACTTGCTTGCCAATAGGTATTTTGTTTATCTAACGGTATTGCATCTATACCCTCCGTGGCGTGACTATTCAGCTGATGAGCGTCATTGCGTAAAAAGTTCATACGTATAGCATTTTGACGTGCACGTGGCGGTGATTTCAATGCCATCTGCAACAGGCATGTGCGGCAGAAGCAGGAATTCATTAATGCGCTATATAGTTTTAGCCAATTGGGCACATCGACGATGCACTGAAAGAGTGGCCAGCGCTCTTTTAAATAACGCATCCACATCACCTGTGATGTGTTCTGTTCCAAAATACTACGCCATTGCTTACACACTTCACTTGCCTTCCACATTGACATATCATCCAGATAGGAAAATATTATGACCATAATTTCAACTGGTAGCATTAGTATATTATTTGGCGCAGCTACCGCCGCTACTATTTCCCCTGCATTAGCACGCCTTTCACTTAGCAATTCGAGGAAATCAGGTAATGAGCGTGGTGCTAACGGACGTGGACGTAGTATAGGTAACAGTGCCATATTTCCACGTTCACCTTCGCGTTCAAGTGATCGTCGAGGTTCAACACCTGCCGCTACAGGCGCAATATTATCAATTTGCATTTCATGTGCCGCAATAACGGGTATATTACGCATGCCTGGATCTAGCATACCAACACCCTCTTCGTCGTCGACATCATGCTCTACCACGTCATCGACATCATCATCCACATCCTCATCGTCGTCATCATCTTCGTCCACTTCTTGCTTGTCTTTGAACGGTGGCTCATCATTGCCGGAGTCCTCATCATCTGAAATAGTAGTCTGTAATTCCTCCTCAGCGGCTTGTGTATTATAGAGAAAAGCATGACAAGTGCCGCAAAGAGGCTCATCAAAGTTGGGTCCGTAATATCCATTGCAAACCCAGCATGCAGTGCTATTCTGTGTACGCAATGTTAAAAAACGTTAATTAATATATTATCAGAAATACACATGCAAATACTTACCGAAAATGAAAATGTCTCCTCTTCGGCTGCTCCTGCCAACTCTTCATCTTCATCACTATCCATTATCTGATCCAACATTTTCTTCAGTTCCAGCTGTTCCTTTGTTAGGCAAGTCGCCATTTTTTGTGTTATTTATGTTAAAAAATTTGTTCCAAACGCTTTTGTTATTATTTGTTGTCGAAACAAAATACAAGAACTGTTTAGAAAACAAACTAATTTTACGCTATCATCAGCTGTTTAAATGCAGGCTTGCAATTTATAGTACACAAAATAAGTACTTAAGAAGCCTTAATTATTACAATTTTTATTAATTTAAAATTGTGTATTTGAAACATTTTCTGAATTTAATAATAATGTTACGATCTTGCTGATTAACCTCGATGATTTCCTTAATCTTTCGGGTACGACCTCTGGATTGTTAAATAAAATCGCCAACTTAATTTGCAGTCTCTTTATTTATAAAGACTTAATTAATGTCCTTTTTAATTATTCGGTAATTCACAATTCAATTACAATTTACGTTACTATTTACAATCACTTGTATACAACTTTCACAATGTACTGTTTTTATTACTTTACTGTAATGTAATCTCCACGAGTTTAATTCACAACTGATTCACGACTGATTGCTGACTGACTGACTTGCAGTCGTATGTCGTCCTTATATACTTGTTTGCTACGTGAAAACGAGACCCCTGGAATTATTGCGTCGTTTACGATAATCGTCGTTTACGATAATCGCCTCTTACGTTCTAGAACGTGCCAGTTGTCGGCTCCTCTCTTTCATCTGTCATTCGCTTCGCATTTTCGCCACACTGCCCTCCACCTAGGTCTGATCGTCCCGATCAGACACATTCGCTGTTCCAAACGCAGCAAGCCTCTCTAGGTGGATCACTTTCATCTTGCTTCCTGGGCTCCCAACATTCTGGATTCGATACACTGCATCATTCAGCCGTTTGATTACCTTATATGGACCCTCCCAAACGCATTGAAGTTTTTGGGACAAACCTTTCTTCCGTTGTGGACTGCACAGCAACACCAAATCTCCACTTTGGAAGCCTTCAGAGTTCATTGCTTTGTCATACCTGGCCCTCAATTTGTAATGGTTTCGTGGTTTTGGCCCTTTAGTTGCTATGCACTTCTTGCAGTTAGCAACCCACTCAGCGATCGATTGACGACAACCAACCCAATAGAACCTCTGTTTGATCTTCTCCAGCATTTTCTTAATGCCTAGATGCTCTCCACTAGGACCATTATCAGAATATCCGGAATTCTTAACCTCGGAACTACTATAAGCTTCCGAGAGCACTGGCCATCTTCACTTTCCCATACTCTATGCAAACAGCCAGATATCAATTCTAAACTGTTCCATTGTGCCCAGTATGCTTTCGCGATGGGACTTTCCGCTGCCATTTGTTCTTTACTTGGCCGTCTGTTCACCTCCAATCCGTGCATTACCAATTCCAAGTCTGGGTCTTCTTGCTGACATTTTCTTAAGTGGCTTGCCTCCCACTTTCCTTCTCGTGTAATTGTTATTCGCTGGAAGTCTATTATGCCCTCAGCTTTTGAGCATCGTTTGCGTCGTCTTTCCTCTCTGTTGGAGCCCGACTGGCATTCGCGTGCGAAGTGACCTGCTTCACCGCAACTGAAGCACTTTCCATCTTGATCCTTAACACCACAACGATTCATTCCTGCTATCGACTTCAGAGTTTTCAATATTTCAGTCCTCACATCTGGTGTTTCTACCTCCAAACGCTTCACTTTGTGGGCCGGCTTACATAGCAGTGCCGCTGCTTCACGTGTCTGAGCATACGCAACCGTCTCAGCGAATGTTAACTTTGGATTCGCATAAGTCTCTCGCTTGGTGTACACGTCTTTAATTCCGCTGATGAACCTGTGGATTTTTAATCTTTCGAGATATTCAGCCGACGCGTGCCCTGTGGCTAAATGAGCCAATCTCTCGATCTCAAAAGCATATTCCTGTAGAGATTCATTATGTTTTTGGTCACGCTGTTCCAGCTCCATCTGGTAAATTTGCCTTCTGTGTTGTCTTTCCAGGGCTCGCATTACTGCGCCATAATCATTTCTCTCATAATCAGGTACAGTTTGCAAAAGTTCTGCCGCAGGTCCTTCCAAAGCAACGAATAGTGCAGCAGATTTTTCCTCCATGCTCCATTTATTGGTTTCAGCCGTCTTCTCAAACTGGAGCTTGAATACTTGGAAGGGAATTTTTCCGTCAAAAGATGGTGTTTTTACCTTGGGAGCGTTCACTGAAGTGGTTGGACGATTTAACTGCAAATCCCGCACACGACCTTCCAATGCGTTGTTCACTTTGGTCTCAATTAGCTCGTCTATTTTGTCTTGTCGACCGTGCAATTCGTTGACTTTGCTCTCAATTAGATCCGGTCTTTCCTTAAGTTCTGCGTTGTCTTTCTCCAGATTTTGCTGTATTTGCGCGATGGTTCCTCCTAAGGATGATATTTGCTCGCTCTGTTCAACCATTTGTGATGTAATGTTGTCATTCATTGCAGACATTTTGGTATCCTGTACATCCATCTTTTGTGATATGCTGGCATCGATTTGTGACATGTTTTGTGACATGTTGTCATTGATTTGTGAAATGTTTTGTGACATGTTGGCATTAATTTGTGAAATTGCAGCCAACAACATGTTCATGTCCATACCGGTAGATGAGCCAGGGGCATTTTCTTGAATCTTACCTGATGGCTGCTCCAACCCCTTTGCAGAATCAATAGCTTCTTCTTTGTCAATGTCCTTCAAGGATACATCTTCATCCTCGCGACGGAATTCGTACTGGTTCAAGTCGGTGCCTTCGACTTCCATTGCCTCTCGCAGTCTCGATTGCAGCTCTGCCTTATTTCCAGTTGTAGACAATCCTCGCTTGGCCAACTCCTTCTTGAGAAGAGGTATCATCAAATCTTGAATCTTCACCATTTTTCAATAATTATCCTTTGGAATTTATTTAACAATCCCACTTCTGACACCAATTGTTACGATCTTGCTGATTAACCTCGATGATTTCCTTAATCTTTCGGGTACGACCTCTGGATTGTTAAATAAAATCGCCAACTTAATTTGCAGTCTCTTTATTTATAAAGACTTAATTAATGTCCTTTTTAATTATTCGGTAATTCACAATTCAATTACAATTTACGTTACTATTTACAATCACTTGTATACAACTTTCACAATGTACTGTTTTTATTACTTTACTGTAATGTAATCTCCACGAGTTTAATTTACAACTGATTCACGACTGATTGCTGACTGACTGACTTGCAGTCGTATGTCGTCCTTATATACTTGTTTGCTACGTGAAAACGAAACCCCTGGAATTATTGCGTCGTTTACGATAGTCGTCGTTTACGATAATCGCCTCTTACGTTCTAGAACGTGCCAGTTGTCGGCTCCTCTCTTTCATCTGTCATTCGCTTCGCATTTTCGCCACCATAAAAATGGAGTATTTTACTCTGTAACCAAATTGTTTTACAATTAGAACACATTTGGGCAAAGTTTTTATTTTATCATTTGTGTAGTTGGCAACGCTGTATCGAACATGTGTCATTTGACATTTCAACTTGTTTTCTTTTTTCGCGAAATTCCCAATTGGCCTGCGTATAAAGCTTTGATTTGTTGTGCAGCAGAATTGTTCAAAATATTTAGTTTGTAAAATATAATATTATAATGAAGCCGAAAAAGAAGTTGGGTTAGTACTTTACGAAACTTTGAAACATTTTTACTTAATAATGTTTAATTAAAGGAGTTGGCTTGAGCCGCGAAGAGCGTAGTGTCATTGTTATTGGCGAAATCATACAGGAACTGCTAAAAGCACACGAGGAAAAGAAAGATGTCAACTTAAACCGGCTAAAATCGTGCATCTCTTCAAAATATGGCTTGGAAAGCTCACCCCGGTTGGTAGATATCATAGCGGCTGTGCCGCAGGAAGCGAAGAAAATTTTATTACCCAAACTGCGTGCCAAGCCCATACGCACAGCCAGTGGCGTAAGTTGAGAATATTTCATTTAAGGCATATATTGTTTTTCTATTATTAACATCTACTTCCATTTAGATCGCAGTAGTAGCTGTCATGTGTAAGCCACATCGTTGTCCGCATATTAATATGACCGGTAACATATGCGTCTACTGTCCGGGTGGACCTGATAGTGATTTTGAATATTCCACGCAATCATATACTGGTTATGAGCCAACATCTATGCGCGCAATACGTGCACGCTACAATCCATATCTTCAAACACGTCATCGTGTCGAACAATTGAAACAATTGGGACATTCTGTAGATAAAGTTGAATTCATTGTAATGGGTGGCACGTTTATGAGTTTAGATGAAAAGTATCGAAATGATTTTATAATGAAGCTGCATGATGCTCTAAGTGGTCATACTAGTCGTGACATTAAGGAAGCAATACGTTATTCGGAAATATCGCATACCAAGTGTATTGGAATCACTATCGAAACACGGCCTGATTATTGTCTAAAACGACATATAACCGATATGCTGAATTATGGTTGTACTCGTTTGGAAATTGGTGTACAATCTGTTTATGAGGATGTTGCACGCGATACAAATCGCGGCCACACTGTAAGAGCAGTGTGTGAGAGTTTCAAACTGGGTAAGGATTCCGGCTATAAAATTGTAGCGCACATGATGCCGGATTTACCGAATGTGGACTTTGAGCGTGATCTGGAGCAATTTATTGTAAGTTGTATTTTAGAATGAATGAGTATAGTTTATTTTTTCATAACTATATTCATGTTTAGGAGTACTTTGAAAACCCAGCCTTCCGTTCGGACGGCTTGAAGATCTACCCTACACTTGTCATACGTGGCACGGGTCTTTATGAACTTTGGAAGACAGGTCGCTACAAGTCGTACCCACCATCAATGCTGGTCGATCTGGTGGCAAAAATATTGGCACTAGTACCGCCATGGACACGTGTATATCGCGTACAACGTGATATACCAATGCCGCTTGTCAGGTAATTCAAAACATTTACTTGCCTAAAGGATACATATTTAAACCCTTGTATTATGCTCCACAGCTCGGGTGTTGAACATGGTAATTTGCGTGAACTTGCACTAGCACGTATGAAGGATTGGGGCACCGAATGCCGCGATGTGCGCACACGTGAAGTTGGCATACAAGAAATTCATAATAAAGTACGTCCATATGAAATCGAACTAATACGACGTGATTACTTTGCTAATGGTGGCTGGGAGACTTTCTTATCGTATGAAGATCCAGAACAAGACATTTTGGTTGGTCTACTGCGCTTGCGCAAATGCTCACCGGATACCTTTCAAAGTGAGCTTACTAAGGTTGGACAGTGTTCGATGGTGCGAGAATTGCATGTATATGGTTCTGTAGTGCCAGTGAATGCAAGAGATCCAACTAAATTTCAACATCAGGTGGGTAAAAAAATAAATAAAATAATTAAATTTGTTAAGCTATATTCTTACTGTTACCTATTATAGGGGTTCGGTATGCTACTGATGGAAGAGGCAGAACGTATAGCACGAGAGGAGCATGGTAGCGTCAAACTAGCTGTCATCTCTGGTGTTGGCACTCGCGCTTACTATCGTAAATTGGGCTACGAATTGGATGGTCCATATATGTCTAAAATGCTGATTGACGAGAAATAAAATTTTAAGGAAAAAACGAGTTATTTTGAAATTGTCATTACCAACCGGTAACACTTACTTTCAATTGCATCTTCTTTAAATAAAGTGTAGATAATCTTTCAGACATGTTTTCTTCTACTTATATTGTATAAGTTGGCATATCACGCTTATATATTTTAAATATGTACTACTTACAACTTATTTTTCTTACACAATTTTTTTTGTAGATCTGAAGAAAATTGAAATCATTATTAAAAGGAACTACCAAGGCCTTTCCTTACAGGGACTGTGTACTACTATAAATATGTACAAATTTATATATATATATATATTCATAATAATATAATAAAGTCAGTGCGTGGAAAAATGTCAGAAATTAAATTTCGAAATCAGACAATAGCCTCAGCTGAGCCAAATACCACAAACACCACCCAACCAACTAAATTAATAGCAGCAGCTGTGCTAAAGACAATAGGCCAACTTTGTGTGATCTCCAGTATATGACCAGCAAGATAAACGCCTAAAAATCCTGGCACTGCGCCTACTGTATTCATCAAACCGAAAACACTACCTGAGTGAGATGGCGCTAAATCTTGTGGATTTACTGTGACAGCATTATTGTGGAAACCAGTACCACCTGTATCAAAAGAACGAAATAATGAATATAAAGTTTATAGCGCATGTTCCACACATTTTACTTACCAATTATAACGGTCATGCAAATCAGCGCTGTGTGAAAATCACTTGTTCGCGCCATAATAAATAATGCCACATTCTGTGAAGCAAAACAACAACTTTGTATAATCTTACGTACAGCCGATGTGGACCATTCACGTGCCAACAGACGTCCGGTCATAAAACGCGCAAACAGTGTACATGGCGGTAAGGCAAGCCATGGTATCATATTGACTACCCACACTTTAGCATGTGGAAAGCCATCATGGAAATAAGTCGGAAGCCAGGAGAGTAGAACAAAGAAGCAATTCATTTCACAAGCGTGCGTAAGTACACAAGCCCAGAATGATAGCTTTCGAAAGTACCGTAACCAAGGTACATTGTCTGAGATTTGTTTATTGGCACATAGACGTGACGGCGCTGATACATTTATAATCCTACCACGCTCACCAGCCATTGTATAATAGCGCAACATTAACGCCCATGATATGCCCAAAAATCCAATTACGCGAAAAACGTATGGCCAGCCGAAGTAATCTAAAACAAATGAACCTAGACTGCCCGTGAGCAGCGTGCCCAAGGCTGAGCCGGCAGTAAGTAGGCCGAAAAAACTTGTGCGCTCATTTGAGCAGAGATTCTGAAAGAAAGAAAGAGGAGCACCCTTACTAAAATATTATCATTCATCTAAGCACACACACACACTCACCTGACTAGTTAAACTAATCATGCTTGGAAAGTGCACACCTTGGAATGCACCATTTATAATACGTATAGTTACAATAAATGGAATGGAATATGCTTTAATCGCGTTTGAACTCCATATAATATTTGGCATAAAAAATGTTATCAGCGACCAGCCAATGGCAGCAAACAGTATTACACGTTGTCCACCAAAACGATCACTAAAATAACCACCCACCACCTTGAAACGAATAAACAAAACAAAAAAGATTAAGATAAATTCGTTTTTTTTCCAATATGATTATTTGTAAATATTTGTATTTGCAAAACACCTGTGTCAATGTATAGCCCCAAAAGAATGAACTTAACACGGTACCCGAGTCAGTTTTACTCCATTTCTGTTCTGCAGCAACAGCGGGTATAAGTAAAGGCATAGATGTGCGTGTAGAATATAGCATCAATGTGCCTGTGATGAGTGTAAGGAACCATACATGCTTTTCATGCCTATATAAAAAAATGCACATTTTTTGTTAAAAAAAGGTAACTCAAATTTTTATGCTTAGCTTTACATACCGTGTCCAAACGCTTTGACTGTCAACAAGTTCTCCACGTAGCAGCGAATACTTTAGTTTCTCGTCCATACTCATCTTTGGATTAATTCTAAGTGTATTTTTCGTTTTGTTTTTTCTTTTGTGCTGTTTTTGCGCTTTGTTTATGCAGTCGTATACAATATTCTTCCACGTAGGAATACTTATAGTCTACACTTAAACGTATGATTCCGCAATCATTTTCATTTTAAAAGCATTAAAACTCATTCAATCATTCACTCATTATCTCGAACTACACTTTATCTCTTCTATGCTTTCACATCATTTTATTTACTTATTTTTTACTTCAAATACTTATTAAAAATAAATGCCACGAAATTTTAATACATTGAAAATAAACTAAATTGAAAATAGAATATAATAATAAACAGCTGTTTGAGTGATCCATTCACGGTAAAAATCAACCATTCACAAGTGATTGGCAATAGCTTATACCCTACAAAGCATTAGGTCCGGGAAAATTTAATTGCATAACCACTTTAGCTTTGGATGTGAGACCTCGGCCTCTCTTTTTATTAACATTTGTGTTCAATTATTGAAGCTGCTTCGACATCGGAAGCCTCACAAAAAGAAATAAAGTCTTAAAACTAAACTAAAACATAATGACCTATTAGCTGGAATGGGATGCTGGCTCAATCCTGCTCTTTAGAAGGATGGTTGGTCTCTTTCATGTATATGAAATGTCCGGGTATTTAAATGTGCAGGCGCCGATGCCGAGCTGGTTGATGTCCTTAATTCCGTCATCGGATGGAAAATACAAAATTCACCTTCATCCAAAAATCGGGATGTACCGGACAAGGTTCTTGTTTAATCAACTATATAAAAGAGCGCAAATTTTGACTGGATTTATGGAGGGAGAGAGAGTTCGTGGTCGAGCTCTGACATTACCCACGGTGAATGAACGTCCAGCCACAATTTCCATCAAAATGCAGTTCTTCAACATATCGCTAATTTTCACCCACGCGCTGAACGAAAAGCAAGATGATATGACCAACGATACTTTCTATGTGCGGCTAGAATACATATTTGAGTGGTATATTCGGAACAAGAGTACATAGCCTCTTTAGCACCAGATTCAAACTACCTGGCTCTCACCGGATCGAAAATCTCGCAACCAAATTGATCATTTTGCGAGAGGCGAAAGACATACCTCCAGTGTTCTAGATGTGAGTACGCTCGGAGGGCCTATTATTGACTTGATTACTTTCATGACGCAGCGAAGATACGAACCAGCCTCTGTGCTACAAAGAACGCACGTCAACAAACACAAGGAAGATTAGACGTCGTAAGGCTGCGGCTTTCTGAGTGGACAATGTATATATCTTCGGCACAACAGTCCTTAGCCTTCGTAGCACCAGATTCCTGTACAAGAAGTTCATCAAGCTATTTAACTGTCACCGGATCGAAAATCTCGCAATCAAATCGATCAAGTTGCGAAAGACGAAAGACATACCTTCAGTGTTCTAGATGTGAGTGCGTTCGGAGGACCTAATATCGACTCAGTCACTATCTTGTCGCAGCCTCAGATACGCACCCGCCTCTGTGCTGCAAAGAACACACGTCAACAAACACAAGGAACATTAGACGTTGGAAAGCTGCAATCAAAGCGGCTTTCTGAGAGCACCCATCAACAACTCGATATAAGAGAAATGTGGAATGGCATTTCAACTTGCTACGAATCGCCGCTACAGAGTTAATTAGTTTTCGAAAATGTCGGGAAAAGAGCTAGTACGAAGAGGAATGTCGAAGTGCAATGGAGAGAAAACAGACTGCTTACCTTGAAACGATGCGACCAACCACGACACGTGCGAGGTGGAATAGATACCGAAGCTGAAGAACGAAACGAAATGCATTTGCAGACGAAAAATAAAGAGGCCGAAAAGCGAGACTATGAAAAACTTTAGATGCTGGCGGCCAACAGGGGTAACGCTCGAAAATTCTACGAGAAGATGCGGCGACTTACAGAAGGATTTTAAGTCGGAGCATACTTGTGAATAAACCATTCGATGTCCGAAACATACTTAATTTATGAAATGAACACTTTTCAAGTTTGCTGCATGACAGCAAAAGTGCAACATCAGGATATGGTGAACCCGAATCCCTAATCGGAGATGATGAAAAGTCGTTCCAAATCTCGAATAACGATTGCTCGTTTAAAGGATAACAAAGCAGCGACAGCCGTCGACTTACCAACAGTGTACTGAATGCATCAGATTCTTTACATAATATGGTCGGAAGAAATCATAACCAAAATAAAATCTAAGTATTCTATGCCCAATCCATAAGAAGGGGGATACTGCAGGCTAAGGCAAGTATAAGTGTGGGATAAGTCAACTCAATATCACATATTAGATCAAGCGTATTGTGTGGGAGATCAAAGCTCACCGTCAAAGAACTGCTTGGTATTTAGAAGTTCGACTTCAGATCTGGTAAATTCACCATTGGAAACGATCCATGAGAAAATTGCCGACACACCCCACCTTTTTATCGACTTTAAAGTTGCCATCGAGAGCACAAAAAGGAGCTGTTAAACGAGTACGGTTGTTAAAACATACGATGGTCAGTACTAGAAGCGCATTCAGAATTGTAAAGAACCTCTCCGATCCGTTCGATACCAGTGTGGGTTTCAGACAGAGTGACTCTCTATCGTGTGGCCAAGAAAAAAGTAAGAACTGCATAACTAAATAGACAAAGTACAATCAGAAAGTTCTGAAAGTATTTGATATAGTACACGCGGAGAGAGCAGAGGAGGAGGAAGACCACCACGCTTTTGAAAAGATCAAGTGAAGAAAGACCTGACATCACTTGGTGTCCCGAATTGGCGCTTAATTTTTTAGTCATTCTTTAATTCGACCATGAGCGAATTGAGAACTGTATGCTGAGCGGCTTATGTTCATATGCTTTCCAAATTATATCTTTAATTAATATTAAAAAGAGGGGCGAAATATGCAGGAAGCACTCTTCATCAGCCTGAGAAACCACGCATTCCCGCTAATGAATTTTAACATTGAAATTACATAAAATTTAATTACCAAAACGTAATAAATAAAGAAGAAGCAGTAAATTCGAATTTATACCATAATTGATGCATATTTTATGAGGGAAGAGAAGTAATTAAAAATTAAAATAAAATAAGGACGAGCCTAAGCTACACCGTGATCTATGTTATATGTACAGAAAATGGATTCTGAGTTCAAACCATCCATCGAGTTTACTCAAATGTATTCTATTAAAGTTCTATCTATCCATTCAGAGTAATAAGGGTTGAGGAAGTCACGAACTTTAAGTAGATACAAAATTTCTCATAATTTTCCAACGTGCAACTGTTATTTAAACAATGTTAATATACCACTCGATAAATTCAGTTAGGAATAATGCCATTAAAAGATTGTTTACTTCTCAATAATATCAGCATAAAACAATGTTGTATTAAATGAAATATGGTGCGAAAATACACCAGGGTCAGCTGCAACAAAGGATGCATTACTGAGTGCATACTTCTAAGTACAGTGATGTTGAAGATATTGGCAATCAGTTCCGTTTTTTTTTGTCAAAAATCATAATTTTCCGACATCAAACATATTTAAAATTTTTTTTTTAAATTTTTTTTTGCTAAACACTCGTTATATTTGATAATTAAACAAGTCTTCGCATTTTTTTTTTTTTTTTGTATATATTTTAACAAACTTTTTCTTTATTGAAAATTAATTGTAATGAATTACAATTGAAGGCCATAAATAATAATGGTCAATATATTATCTATGGCCTTTTACTATTTTTGGGTAGTTTCCCGTAGTTTATCGGCGAAAAACTTGGCCAATTACATTCTACAGCTCTTTTGTCGGACCATTTCATTTTGAGAGAGTTTTGCAGAGACCGAAGCAAATAGTAATCAGAAAGAGCACGATCCGTGCTATATGCTAAGTGCATCAAAACTTTCTAACCTAGCTACAGAAATTTTTTCCTGGTAATCAGCTATACCAGCTCAAAATGGGCAATTCCCTTTCAATCCCATCATACAGTCAGCAGTACCTTATTTGTCGTGAGGCTTTGAAATCGTGTGTGGCGGATAACTGGCTTTTAATTATGATTTTTTCGGTTCATTTTCGCGTAATTAAGTCATCACCCGTGATGGGTCTCTTCAGAAATATTTGGGTATACAAATTAATTTGGTCCGTTCGAAAAAGTGTGTTCAAAAAAGTGTGTTTTATTCACATCATTCGAAGTATTGTCCGAAGAAAGCGACTACTTTTTCCTATCTCTCTGGTGATTTTCGAATACCATACCGGTCCTCTGTGAACCAATCATTGAGTCATTCTTCGAAAGACCCGAATTGGTGATCCCCAATCGTTTGGTGAGTAATTTGGAAGTGCCCAATGCCGCTTTGTAATCCTCACTAGATCTGTTTAATCGTGATTTTTTGTCTATTTTTATGACTATATAACCACAAACTAAAGGGCTCCCTACATTTTTAAAGAAAAAACACCATCATATTTAATGGGGAATGTTTATTATCAGTCGAAATAACATTCTTTGGCATTTAATTGTTTGAAGATTATCTCCTCTAAATGTTGGCCGCTGGTGCATCCATTGAGTCCAATTTTCGATGTCTTGTTGGAGCATTTCAACTGGTAACTGGCGAATGACACGCCTGATGTTTTGCTTTAAGGCCTGAATCGGAGCAGAAATGCCCTTTTCCCCAAAGGAATAAGTCTAACGGTATGATATCACACGATTTTGGTGGCCAATCGACCGGCCCACAACGTGAAATTATCTGCTCACCGAAGTGTTATCTCAATGAATCCATTGATTGATGCGATGTGTGGGAAGTGGCGTGGTCTTGTTGACGCGATAACGGTAGCCAATGACGGCTACGTTCTATCCGGCATCATTTTTGAAGAAATATGGATTGATGATTGCACCGGCCCATTTTCTGGATTAAAGGGCAGCTCTTGAAACTCTTCAGGTTACTCTTCATCTCAAATGCGCCAATTTTGCTTGTTTACATACCCATTAAGCCAGAAATGGGCCTCATTGTTGAACAAAATTTGGCTCGAAAACGTCGGATCTTCTTGGAACTTTTCAAGAGCCCATAGAGCGAATCGATGTCGTTTAGCAAGGTCCAGCGGTTTCAGTTCTTGCACAAGTTGTATTTTGTACGCTTTCAATTGAAGATCTCGACGTAAAATGCTCCAAGTCGTTCCATACGTCAGCCCGAGTTGCTGCGAACAGCGCCGAATCGACTCTCCATGTTCTTCGTGTAAATTTTCAGCTATGGCCGCTATATTTTCTTCACCGCGTGCTGTACGTGGTCTATTCGGTCGAATATTATCCAATAATGAATACTGGTTCTCAAAATGGGTGATGGTGTTGCGAAAAGTACGTTCGGTAGGCCGATTATGTTGACCATAAGCTGAGCGAAGCGCGCGAAACTCATTCTTTACAGAACGTGAATTTTCGTAATAAAGTTCAATGATTTGAAAATGTTGTTAAGGCGTAAGTCTCTTCATGATAAAATGCCAAACAATACTGAACAAAAATAACATGACAGCTTGACACGAATCACGCGTGATTTGCCAAGAAAAGAAAAGAAAAAGCACCTCTACTTGGCTCACCCTTTACAACTTTGCTGAATACACCAAAACAATATTACTGATGGTTAATCGAGATATAGCCTTGTGAAAATACCGGAAAGTTTGAGCCTACAAATGCATGTTTTGAGGTTATAAAATCCGAACACCAGCAAAACTGGCAAAAGTAATGATGCAGAAACTCTAATTTTGTACTTTCTAGTATTTTCAGCAACAAACATCAAAACTATCTTACCCAGAGTATGTTTGCATTGTGTAATTGATTGTATTTCAGTCATAGAGTCACATTATCCTTCTGAGGTCGTCCTTTCCATGCACACAATTTAGGGGCCCTAAAATTTATCGCAAGTTTACCGAAGGCATACCGAAAGCCTGAAAGCTAACTAGTTTAGTATTCCCTGTGGCTGTAGCATGTTTTGTATCCCAGTCATATCTATAGTTTTTACAGTTTGTTCTCTAGTTCTTTTTATTTTTGCTTGCTTTATCAGCGATGGATCTTGGCATATCTTAGAATTCATGCGGAGGTCGGAAGTATTACTATTCTCTTCATAAAGCAATTATAAACTTTCTCAACTTTGTCTGCTATGATTTGGCTGCCATTGTTATGATCGATATTGTTCGATTACCCTTTGGCACACACACGCTTACGAGCATTTATGTTAGTATATCCATTTGTGCCGTCTGTTTGTTTATTTTGGTTGCCCATCGAGCATGAGCAGCATTACTTCTTAAACACGCTTGGCAGGAAGTGGCAAGGGCGTGAAGGCATGCTGCCGGCAGCATGCATATTGCACTTTATTTATTAATCACGAATGGATTATATGGGCATTTCCATGTGTATGCACACATGTGTGTGTGTGTATGCGTGGGTGAATTTTTATGTCGATGTACGCGAGTGTATGCGTGCAGCATCTCTATTTTTATGAGTTATACCCCCACCAATGATCAGTGAAGATTATCACAAAGCTGATACATACATACAAACATACATGCATAGCTGCATAGATGCATATGTAAGTACTAGTAGTATAAGTATGTTGTACAGCCTGCTCAACCCACCTCACCCCGCCTCACACATTCAACCACCGCACACACAAGCAAGTAAAAGCACAAATGCTCACATGCATACATACATATGCACACATGTGCATTTGGTGCAGCTACAATTAATCACAAAGATTTTCCTACATCACAACATAGTTTCTCTCCCCTTACGCACAGAGACCGCTGTGATCTTCAGCGAATATCAACGGTAACCGCTTATTTGAGCATTTGCTGCGCGTATATTCCTCTCGCCAGCTGGATGCTGTCGTGCAAGTAATCTTTTTGATTTCGAAGACGACGACATTGTTCGATCGTCTTCTCTTCATTATTTAGCTCTGCTAGAGTCAAAAACCATTCGCTTGTCGAATCTCGTGCTGGAAAGTTCATTCGATTTAGTGGTGTTGCTAACGCTGTAGTGTGGTTGGTTATGTTCACAGCTAGATCCTCGGAGTCTAAGATCGTAAAGCTGTGCACATAAGTTGATATAATTCTAATCTAAAACCAAAAATCGATTTGGTGGCCCTTTAAAGGCACAGTGTTTTTAGCTTAAGTGTTGGCGCACTATATACAAAAATCGGTTAAAAATCAATTAAAAAATATTGAAAATCTAAAAAAAATAAAAATTCAAGTGACTTCATAAAAGAGCTGACACAATTAATTGTTTTGAATGAAATTAACTTTGTTACACTTGCCAAGGACTTCAAGGGAAGCGTCACAATCGTAAGTGAATTGATATTATATGATATGATATTTTCGTGGTGGATTTTTCCATGATTTTCATTTAGTAATTTAGATTCAACGTTGCAGCTCAATATACATACATACATACATACATACATGCATATATTATCAATTAATTAAGCACATTTTCTGATTTATTAAAAAATACTTGAGCGATAATTCAAAGATGACAAACAATATGTGTTAAAGTGTATTTATGTATATGTGTGTATATGGGAATGCATAATACAGTTATCAGTGTTTTTTCATTAATGTCAAAAACAAAATAAAAGTATTCAGTGCATTTATTAGAAAAAGGAAATATGAAATATCACTACTTTTCGACGCACTTTGAACTGCACATGAATTATTTGAAAATTTTCTGTATTTTGAATTCAAATCAAGTCTACATAATAGTATGTTCAAACTAGGGGCGTGCGCAGGATTCAGCCCACCTGGGGGTTTTGAATTGAAATTCCATTCATAAAAAAATAATCTGATAAATACGATTCATCTCTTTTCATATACATAGAATGATTTGGGAAAGGAAAAATTGCCATGTTTTTAGTATGCGAGAATAGTGTGCAAGAATTATAAAGAGTTATCCAGTTAGTGGTTTCGAAAAATCCTGTATTTTGACATCTTTCAAACTTTACTTTCAAACCAAACTTGCTTTGTTTTAGTTAAAAGTCAGGCATTTCTGAAAATAGATCGCTTAAGGTGTTAGTTGGGTTTCAGAGTTTAAAAAAGAAATTTTCACTATTTTGAATATATACAATCACATATTTTATTCAAACCATTCACCATATCAAAGATACATATTTAAACAGTATTTTGTGACTCATCTCCCTTGACGTCTCAAAAGAAAATGTTCTCACCGGGGACAGCATAACTCAGTATTGGTTCATCTAAAATAAAAAACCCGAAAGAAAATATTTCGTTAATACATGAATAAATACCGTTATTGGACGAAAGAAAAAAACAAAAAATTAAAATTTGAATTTTTGACAGACTTTGAAAAAAAAACATTTTTTGATTAAATTTTCGCCATGCATTGGCTCGAAAAAATTACTTGTAATAAAAATAAAAGAAAATTCTTTCATTCAATGACCAGATAATGTTAATACAAAGAAAAGTGCAAAATTTGAAAAATAATCGCTTTATAACTTTTCGAGAAATCGTGTCCACCGACATAAAAAATAGAGTTTTGAGATAAACGCGTTTAAAGTTTCAAATTAACTCAGACATGGCCCGATGGGCGGAACTTCCACAGGGTATATCTCTTAAAGTTTTACTCCGATCGATTAGAAATTTTAGAAGAATATTTTAAACATATTTTACAATTTAATAAGATAAAACAATCGATTTTTTTTTTTTAAATTTTTAAACCTGCCTAACCCCTTAACAACCGCGCAATGCGTTAAAATTGATGAAACCTACAATAGCCCAAAAAATAGTAACGAAAATAAAAAATAATAGAAAGTAGCATCAGCGAAAGGAATTTGAACTTGTCCCAAAAAAGGCGATAACCTCAAAAATCTATTTAGTGCTCGTACTAGTTTAGTACTCTCTATAGATAAAGAATACTTTTCATATAAAAATTGTTCAAAGAAAATTTTGGACATTTCATAAATTAAAATTACACAGTAGCAATGATAAAATTATTTTAAATTATTTAAAGAAGTTATATATATAACAAATTAACCCTACACTGATAATATTTTAAAGGATTTTCCAATAGGGATGATATGATTTCTAAATGTCATTTTGGTCATTCTTAATATGTTATGATTTGTCTTTTTTCCATTGTATTCAGTAATGTTTACAACTTCATCATGGCAAGATATACGCAAGAACAACGCTGCTGATTTTGCCTTGGAACAACTTGAAAACAATAACGATTTTTTTTCGAAACTCGGTTTTTCCGATGAGGCTCACTTTCATCTGAGTGGTGCGGTATATAAACTAGACTGTCGATTCTGGTGCGGAGAAAATCCACAAATTATTCATGAACAACCATTACATTCACCTAAATTGACAGTTTGGTGTGGTTTTTGGTCTGGTAGAATCATCGGTCCGTACGTCTTTCGAAATGAAGCTCGCTGATAACCAACTTTTTATGATCACAATTGGAAGAAGTTGATCTTAACAACATCTGGTTCCAACAAGACGGGACTACGTATCACAGAGCACGTGCAATAACCGAAGTATTGCAAGAAAGGTTTGGAGATTCGATTATTTCAAGAAATTGTGACATTAAAAGGTCTCCAAGAAGTTGTGATTTAACACCATTAGACTACTTCTTGTAGTGTTATTTGAAGTCATTGGTCTTTAGCAATAGACCAGACTCTCTTCGAGCTTTAACGTGCTATTCATGACATACTTGACTTGATTTAATAAAAAAAGTGCACAAAAAAAGTGCTGGGTTCATCGAATTCGTTCTTGCAAAAGAAGTCGTGGAAGTCAATTGAATGATGTCATATTCAGAACTTAATTGTATCGATTACACTTCACATTAAACATTTGAATTTCCTTAACACGTTCCCTGCCAAGCTGTTTTTCACTAGGTGTCATTTCTACGCCGCGTGTACCGAAAACAGTACACGGTAAGCGCTTTAATAATTTTGTATAAATTCTTATTTTTTTTTGTTTTTGAGAGAATTTATATTATTTTCGAGATTATTAATATTAAAACATACATACATAACAACATAAAAAAATAATATTTATTTCAGATTGAATAATTAAATAAAAATGAAGTACAGAAAAGAACTTAACACGTTGGCGTAGAAATGAAGCTAAGCGTGTACTGTTTTCGGTACACGCGGCAGGGAACGTGTTAATTGTTAAGTGTGTTTTTTTTTTTAAAGAAATCATATCACTCTTATTGTATGTAACATACATATGTATGTGCATATATAAGTAATGTTTAACCTTTCATATTACAAGTTTTTTGTGCGTATTACATGTAGTCGCCTTGTTGCTACTCCAAGTCTTCCAAGAAATGTGAATGTGATGAACTTTTTGATTAGATATGTAAGCTCAAGGCCCACTTTCCGGAAGAAAAAGTGGTGAGCATGTTATTCTAAACAAAACGTTACTGATGTGTCGGATTTTTTTCACTGTTTGAGCCTTCCATGAGTTTCTACAAATATTTCAAGATCAAAATTAGCTAAATGAGTCCAGTGATCGTCCAATTTTAGTGAAAAATGAAGAGCAATTCTTTTTATAAAATAATAAGATACATTGGTGCTAAAATTTATTAGTTTATAAATTTGTAAAGCCAAGGGAAAGTCGTGGAAGATCTTCTGCAATAAGTTAGAAAATACAACAGAGGTAGCCAGACTTAGGAAATTACCATTTAAGGACACGACTACACCTAAGCTAATACGCAAAAAGTGTAGAGAGTGAACTGGATGCAGTGAAGGCTCACTGAAAGACCTAGTACATAGACAGTATAGATTCCGAACCTTTAAGAGATATTGTGGAATACGTTCCACCCGATATCATTGCAAAGTGCTTTGGGCGATCTATGATTTCGAACCACTTTAAGGGGTTAGGCCACTCTATAGGGCCACAAAATAGGTCTTTTTTGAGATTTTTTTCGGGAGAACTATTAAATAAATTTGATTTTTGACAAAAGGTTTTTATTATACCACGACCGGACACACAGCTCCTGTAATAAGAAGTACGTAGGATTTTTTCAATATATGCATTTTTGACAAAAAGGCAGGTCTATAACGGAAAAAGTAACAATTTGGCCTAAAATTTGACAAAAAAAAAAGCAAATCTATGTAAGATTAAAAAATCCTACGTACTTCTGTAGATAATATATTTCTGAAGTAAAAATTTCAAGTGAATCGGTTGTAAATTGTTTGAGTTATGTTTCCGATCAACTTGAAAAAATCAGTTTTGAGATAAACGCGTTTAAATTTTTGAGTATGACTTACTGACTGAAACAGACGCTTCAACTAGAGAACGAAAATGGGGCATTTAGAAATTTTTATCTCTCATAATCTTTCGGAATAACATTTTTGGGACCATAATGTATCATTTGAAAGAAAACAAATCCATTTTCATGCAGAAAATTCCATAAGTGCAAATATTGTTTTTATACTGAAGACGAGTATAGAGAGCATTAAGTCTAACCTCTGGGTATATTTCTGAACATAAACGGAGCAATAACCTTGTCTCCAATGAAACAATCGTTAATAGTTTGGAAGTAGCCCGGGAATAACCTGCCATCATCCTATGGACAAAAACTCAACTGAGGTACGGCAAGATTAACACGGGGTGAAATGATTAGGTTAGCACATATAGGAACCTCATAAAACGGATATACTATTTTTTACAAGATGGTACTAGATCACTGCGTGGAAACATGTTTGAGCCTCACAAGGTGGTGCTAACAATTATGGAATACACCTCATAATAGGGAATAATTTTGGACAGCAAGCTGATGTGGAAGCCCAATGTGCGCGAGAGATTGAAAATGGCCAGTAGTGTCTTTTATGCATGTATCAGGATAATAGGTGCTACGTGGGGTTTATTATCTGGCCTCATGCATTGATGTTACATAGACGCGAGTCAAGCAAAAACTATCTCACTCTATGGTGATTTTCTGTGTTAACCCCCAGCCAGCTAAAACTCAGAAAGAAAACCATGGGAGCGCGGACGTTGATGGAATGAAGGTGATCGTCTTTGAATGGTTATGCTTTGCTCATTGTTGTCAAATATTAAAAATTCATAAAAGAGTTGCATATTGGCATATTGTATTATGACAAACAAAGCTAGTTCTCTGAAACCAATATCCCTTTATAACTGTTTCTCTAGTGCAGATTACCCAAAAAAGCCGACTTTTCATTATTTTTAATTCCCATTGATATTTGTAAATATGTATATTCGGTTAAACTTTAAGTGGATATTGTCATTTTGACATTTGCCATAGTGACAATAAATTGATTAAAGAAAGTGTAGTCAGAAAACAAATAAAATAATATAATATTCGCATGCACTATATGAAATATAATAAATTTTACTTATGCAATTACACAACTCAACTTCTACGGGTACATTTATCAATTAAATTATACAATATTAAGTCATGTAATATTTTTCAAATTTCACGTTGTTTTTTTTTTTTTGTTTGTTTTGGCGAAAAAAAGAGAATAAAATAATATACAATAATTTGTCGTTAGCCGCAAAACATCAAAACATTCACCATCGAATGAAATCATAATTTATCAACCTTTTGCCCTATTTATAAAAATGTATACAAATGTTTATATATATTTGTAATAAATATATGTATATATATAATATACATACATATGCAATATATAAATTCTAAGCGATAAGCTGACTTAGTGTGTACTGTGACTTAAATGCAAGTGCGAGACTAAACTGAAATATTCAGATTGATAAGTAACTATATATTTACATATGTAAGTAAGCGCTGCATTATATGAATGCAGGGTAAGTCGACTTTTAAGAAAAGCTGAGTTTATTACAATTTTAATTATATTCTATTCTTTTCTATTTATTCAAATATAATTTAAAAAAAGAGTGATCCAAGTAGAGGTACTTTCTTCAATAGCCTTTTTTTTTGACAGACCACGCGTGAGCCGTGTAAAGTTGTCATGTTATTTTTGTTCAGTATTGTTTGGCAATTCATCATGGAAATACTTACGCCTTAACATTGTTTACAAATTATTCAACTTTATTACGAAAATTCACGTTCTGTAAAGAATGTTTTTCGCGCGCTTCGCTCAACTTATGGTCAACATAATCGTAGCGTACTATTCGCAACGATCATGACCAGCACACAGTGAAGAAAATATATCGGCCGTAGCTGAAGACCGTGGAGAGTCGATTCGGTGCCATTCCCAGCAACTCTGATTGGCGTATGCAACGACTTGACGCATTTTACATCGATATCTTAAATTGAAAGCGTACAAAATACAGCTTGTGCAAGAACTGAAGTTGCTCGACCTTCACAAGCGACATTGCTTCGCTCTATGGGCTCTTGAAATGTTCCAAGAAGATCCGACGATTTCGAGCCAAATTTTGTTCAACGATTAGGCCTATTTCTTGCTCAATGGGTATGTAAACAAGCAAAATTGCCGCATTTTGTGACGAAGAGTAACCTGAAGAGATTGAAGAGCTGCCATTTCATCCAGAAAAAAGAGCGTTTTGGTGTGGTTTGTGGGCCGGTGGTATCATCGGTCTATAACCGACATGATAACCGACTATTTGATACCTGAAATTGAAGCTCGTGATCTCTGCGACATTTAGTTTCCACAAGACGGCGCCACTTCCCACACATCGCTTCAATCAATGGATTTATTGATTTATTGATAATTTCACGTTTTGGTCCGGTCGATTAGCCACCAAGATTGTGTGATATCACACCGTTAGACTTTTTCCTGTGGGGATATGTAAAGTCTAAAGTCTATGCGGACAATTCCGCTTCGATTTAGGCCTTGGAGCAAAACATCACGCGTGTCATTCGCCAATTACCAGTCGAAATGCATGAACGATTCATCGAAAATTGAACTCAACGGATGGACCATCTGAGACGTAGCCAATGGCCAACATTTGAAAGAGATAATCTTCAAAAAATAAATGCCGAAGAATGTTCTTTCGAATGGTTATAAACATTCTCCATTAAATTTGAATTTTATGTTATGTTTTCCTTTAAAAAAGTAGGAATCCTTGAAATGAATTAAAAAATAATAATTTTACATATTTTAAAATTGGTCCAGAAGTTGATCTTCTTAATAAATTGTATGTGGGTGGCGTAGGAAAATTTGGCTCTTGTACTTATCAGAAACTCAAAAACCAAGAAGATTATTAATTTGCACAATGCTATGTATATCCTGTACCGAGAAAGAAGGAAAAAAATTAAAAAAAGAAGAAATTTTTGAATTTCGATTATCGAAACAAGCTTATTTTTGTCAGTTTTGAGTTAAAAAAGTAAGAAGTTATCAAGATAATGAAATCTTTAGGAACATAGCTACTAGTATACTGAATAACATATTAAATTTCAGATCGTTCGGATAAATACTTTTTTTTACCTGCGCCATGCACAAAAAAGCTGTTCTGAGAAAAACGAGTTTAAAGTATGAAGTGTATAAGGTCGAGCGGTCGGCTGCTGCCTGATCAAAGACCTGTAAAACCGAATATACTGTAGATATCATTATAAAATTTAAATTCTTAAAATACTATACTTTCGAAAAAAATCTGAAAATTCTAGATCACCATCGCTCCTTCATACTTCTGCAGTTTTTGTTTTGATTATTTTTCAAATTTTTTAGTCCTTTCGGAGTCAAAAAATTATGCTTTTGTGTATATTTAAGTATAAAATTTACAACAATAAAAATCAATAGTAAATTTTCATATTTACAATTTACTTCAAATACAAATCATTAAATCTTTCAATTTTAGACTTACACTACTTTCATTTATAACCTCAGCTTCTATATATATTTTACCATCCGTAAGCTTACACACATACATACATATGTACATACATTACTTTGACTTTGTGTGCCTGTAAACAAAAAACAAAAATAGATTAAACCTAGAGACGGGGCAAAATCGCTGATTGAATCCTCTTTCGCGGCTCATTAGTATTTATTAGATTTTTTTCATTGATTAATAAAAACAGTAGTCGAAGTAGATTTGAAAGAAAATGTTATCATTTTTACGGCGTAAATTTTAGTGTTTATGAAAATTTAATTTGCTGCAATAATCAGACATTTATCAGTTACATCATCAAGTGCAATGTACGGGTAAAACGTTTCCTCATGTTAATTTAACATTTATCATCATTTAGAATTTGGTTCTAAGCATTTTATTCGTCCTTTGGAATTGTCATGCTAGTTTTTTGTAATTTTGAATAGAAGATGGTGCACGCTATGAAAGCTGTGGGTTTAGATATGTCCTTAATAATATTAATTATAACATATAATCGTTTGATATATTTTTTTATCAGTTATCCAAAATAATATAACTTACCTAACCTACTCATCCTAAATCAGCGTCGTTAAATTATCGAAGATGCGAATTTTCATTAAAATCCATAAATAATTTTATTTTTTTGAATTGAAAGGCCCCGTCCTACCATAGAAAAACACATTTTTTTTTGGCGAAATTCATTTTTTTATTCAAAGATGATACCCTCCAACTTCCGTTACCATTTTTGTGTACTATTTGTCCTAATAATAGTCACTGTTGATGGTCCTTCCTTTTTCAAGGTAGTCAATGAAAATTATTCCATGCGCATCCCAAAATACAGACGCCATAACCTTGCTAGCCGACTGTAGCGTTTTCATAACCAAATATTCGTGATTGATATGATCTACACGTTCAATTGATATCTTAAGAGTACCTGATATTTCAAAATAATTTTTTGGAGATTTTTGAGGTTTTCGTCGGTAACGACCTCTTCCTGGGCATCCAGTGCGTTCACCGTCTTCGGTGCTCATTTCTCCACGTCTAAACTTACGATACCAATCTTTGATGGTTGATTTTCCTGGGGCAGCGTCCGGAAACTAGTCATCTGGCCAAGTTTCTGATTCAACTGTAATTTTTCCTTAAAAAAGCAATATTTTATCAACACGCGAAATTCCTTTTTATCCATTTTTTCACTATAACAAAAGTTGCTTTACTCAAAATGCTGATCACAAACTAATGATCCCTAAGCCGTCAAATTTATACACGTGTTTTTTTGAAGGTTAGAGCTAACTAAAAATCATTAATTAATTAATTTTAGTATCGTCATCTATGTGTCAGGTCGGGGACTTTCCAATTGACATGTTATGACAGTAACTTAAAATATTATCTCGGCCAAAGAAATGGAAGTAAATCTCGAACGTTTGCGCACGATTATTTTATATACAACTTTCGACGTGGATTAACTCAGCAACAGTGCATTGACAAACTCAATAAAACTTTTAGAGATGAAGCTCCATCAAGGACCAGTGTTTGACTACGATAATATAATAATAATATTGCCAATAGTATGATTCAAAAACTAATAAATTTCTTATATTAAGTAAAAATTAAACTTGGCTTAAAGTTTCTAATTTAATTTGAAAGAATTTGCCCAGCATTTACCTTGCTCTCCTCTTTGAACTTTACAAAAGAGTAAGAATAAACCTTAAATTTCCAATCAAAACTGAATTTAAGGTTTTTCATCTGTCAAGCAAGTTTTATGTGAATCAACCCAAGGCGAATTTAACAAGATGAAGTTACTATGGCAGCAAACTCAGCTTTTTGCATTCATTGAACATCAAGATTTTTAAAATTTATTTTTGAGTTTATGTTTGGGTTGCTTGATTTGTGATTCTGATTTGTGCGAAAATATGGTGAACAGAGAGTAAATTGCAACTTTAAAAGTCAAAGAATTTCATATTGTTCTATTTGTTCTCCTGCTCTCATCGTTATAAATTCGCCTTGAATCAGCCCTGGTAGTTGAATGCTTTCATATCTAACGTCAAATTCAATAGGGGCATTCTCTTGTTGTTTTTGTTTGAATTGAATGCGTCAAAAGCATTCACCGGAGGTATTACCGCTCCTAGCCCTAAGCTGTCATGCAAAAATTTTAACTGTCATCGGCTTAACAAGTTGAAGTTATGCTTAGGGCTATCATCTTTTTAATATTTCATACTACTGAAAGCCTTATGCACAATTATGCATTCCTATAAAATTTGAGATTTATTTTTATAGTTTTATATCTTTAGCGTAAATTTTTTTTCAATATCGTAAAAAACTAGTTTAATATTAAAATTTTGAATCCATTTTATGGTTGCTTATAGGCGACAAAGATTTCTTTGAGCCATAAGACTTAAGCAACAAACCAACCAAACACTTTTGCAGAAAAAATGCCAAAAGCGTGGTGATCCAATTTTAAAATAACCTTAACAAGAAAAGAAAATCTCAAAATTTTGTGTATTTTGTATTTAAAACTGGAACACCATTTGTGTGATCATAAAATTCGAAGCGAAAATACAAATGAATGTGAGTAAAATGCGTATTTTTTTATTATTTTTCCTGCTATGTGCAGTGAGTGCACCAACTAAGTTGTGAGTTTCGGAAGTTTTTTTTTTTGCAAATACTATTTTCGTTTTGGGAGCAAATTTAAAAAAAAAATATAAAAAAATTGCGTTAATATTTTCGAATGATGTGTAAATAGTTTATGTCCAAATTAATGTTTACATACGGAAATATTATTGTTCCCATTCATTTAATGCAGCAATGAGTGTCGTTTTGTTTAAATTAATCTGAAATTATGAGTGAAAAAAAATTGGGTCACTAACTATTTAATTTTGAGGTTACTTTTCGCTGAAATATATGGAATAAACAAACACTTCGAAAACGGCCATTCGACAATCATTTGACAGCTGCTGGAGATCTTCTTGTAACTAATTTATTGTTACATATATAAACGGAAAAAATTGGTTGGAGAGAATAAATAATGTAAATATTTACAAAATTACAGCCTGCCAATTGTCATAAATTATTTATCTCAAAAGCGCATAGCAGTCTGGAGAGAGTCAAACACACCCGTGAAGAATTAATATATCACTTCAATCCATTTTATTTAAAAATTAAATAAATGAAAATAAAATAAACTGAATATGTAATACTCATACAGTCCATTTTGAGGCTTGCGCAAATACTTTGAGTAGTAAATTTTTAATAAAGTAAGGTTATAGTGCATTTTCTTGATGGCCAAATAGCATTGAATTTTCCAATTTTCGATGAATCGTTCGAGGATTTCGACTGGTAATTGGCGAATGACAAGCGTGATGTTTTGCTCCAAGGCCTGAATCGAAGCGGAATTGTCCGCATATGCTTTAGACTTTACATATACCCACAGGAAAAAGTCTAACGGTGTGAAATCACACGATCTTGGCGGCCAATCGACCGGCCCAAAACGCGAAATTATCTGCTCACCGAAGTGTTCTCTCAACAAATCCATTGATTGATGCGATATGTGGAAAGTGACACCGTCTTGTTGACACCAAATGTCGCAGAGATCACGAACTTCAATTTCATGCATTAAGTAGTCGGTTATCATGGCGCGATAAGGGTCGCCATTGATGGTTATGTTCTCACCGACATCTTTTTTGAAGAAATATGGACCGATGATTTCACCGGCCCGCAAACCGCACCAAACCGTTGTTTTTGTGGATGAAATGGCAGCTCTTGAATCTCTTCAGGTTGCTCTTTCAAAAATGGGCCTCATCGCTGAACAAAATTTGGTTTGAAAACGTCGGATCTTCTTGGAACTTTTCAAGAGCCCATAGAGCGAAGCGATGTTCCTTGGGAAGGTCGAGCAGCTTCAGTTGTACGCTTTCAATTTAAGATCTCGACATAAAATGCTCCAAGTCGTTCCATACGTTAGTCCGAGTTGCTGCGAACGGAGCCGAATCGACTCTCCATGGTCTTCGTGTACACTCTCAGCT
This sequence comes from Neoceratitis asiatica, assembly GCA_030068015.2. Taxonomy (NCBI): domain Eukaryota; kingdom Metazoa; phylum Arthropoda; class Insecta; order Diptera; family Tephritidae; genus Neoceratitis; species Neoceratitis asiatica. The sequence goes on from CM061524.1 coordinate 32,529,041, forward strand.
ACGGCCGCTATATTGTCTGCACTGCGTGCTGGACGTGGTTTATTCTGTCGAATATTATCCAATAATGAATGCTGTGTCTGAAGATGGGTGATCGTGTTGCGAAAAGTACGCTCAGTAGGCCGATTATGTAGACCATAAGTTGAGTGCAGCGCGTGAAACACATTCTTTACAGAACGAGAATTTTCGTAATAAAGTTCAAAACGTTGTTCAGGCGTAAGTCCTTACATGATGAAATGGCAAACAATGCGGAACAAAAATAACACGATAGCTTGACAGGACTCGCGTGTGATCTGTCAAAAAAGGCTATTGAAAAAAATACATCTACTTGGATCACCCTTTAAAAAAATGTCATTTGAAATTGACTATATTTGTGGCGAATTTATTCAAATATGCGAATACAATTCTAAGCTCTGAAATTGTTTATTGTGAATGAATCGAGAATCAAAAAAGAATAAGCGAAAATTAACTAAAATATTTCAAAAAGAACAGAAGGGTATAGGCAAATTTTTAAATGAAATCAATACTAAAATTTCAAGAAAAAACTTGCAAACGGATCGAAATATAGTCAGAAAGAATGATGAAGGTCCGTGGGCTTGCCAGCATTACGTATACCTTATATTTTCAGCATATTTTTTTGTTATCGTCGATAAGCCCTCCTTCAAGTTCATGGCTTTCTGTGTTAGGTGAATAAAAATCACAAAAAAACTTAACTTGCTGGCTTCCGAGGCTTAAATCCGAACGCCCCCAATAGTCAATATGTACTATATCACATGCCCTCTTAGTAAAGGTCTTTTAATTAAAACCTCAATTGTATGTAAATATTGCTCCTCATTTAAGTATTTTCACATTACTCCAATCTACATGCAATTCAATTCAAATTTAAAGGAAATCAAATAAACTTTTTAAGATATTTAAATAAAGCAGCAGAAATTTATTGCATCCGATTACTCATACATTGCCACAAACCAGCTTTTGCTATGCCGTTGCAGTGATCTTGATATGGATCGCATGCCAAAGAGCATATCCATTCATTAGCTAATGAATATCTGCTATGCTCGCTAATGTGCCCTCAATATCAAATAATGCGTAATTATTTATTTGTATATTTTTCTTTCATTGCAGAAGAGTCAAAGCTGAAAAAAGTGGACGCGTGGCAGCAGCTGTACGCATAGAGTTTGAACTTTAAATTGAGAATTTACTTGTAGAGGCACAGCCACAGCCATAAAATGCCTCGCTTAATTGGTGTGCTATTTCTAAGTCTATTTGGCTTGAGCTTACTGAATGCGGTGCGAACTGATGTAACGTAAGTATTGGATTTAAAAAAATGGGAACTTAATTTCCCACTTCTCCGGAACTTCCGCCTCATCCTAGATCCATTGAAAAATTAGAAGGGTTGAGAGCTTTTAGGTTAATTTTAATAAGAAGCATTGCATAGGACTCCCAGGTAAGCGATCCTCGAGCCAACCAAACGTTAGATTTTATTAGTAACCTTCACAATGACGTGTGTTGTACTTCTTAGAACTGCTGACTTCATACAAAATAAAAATTATGTTAAAAGAAATGAAGTGCTCTAGGTATTTTTTTCTTGAAAGACCAGCTAGTAATGCAGAGACTGAACGATAGCAACATTAGATGTGTCATAATTATGAGTTATAGAAGGAGAGATTTTCACAAAAGTTTAAGGTTCGTTGCATACTAACAAAGGCGAATACTGTAAACTATGAGCGATAAGTGGTTTGATATGACCCAGCGCCCAACAAGAGATAAGAAAGTCATTTATGCTGTCAAAGCAGCATCTTCCGTCAGAGCTACTGGAAGGCGCAGACCTTCAGCTGCGGTTGAATAGTAATGTGATGACTGATGAACTCGCTAAAGTAGCTACCAGTCCATTCAGAGCAGTGAAGTACGCATAAGAAGTAGTTGTCATAGTTTTGCCAGGCGAACAGACTTTGGGAACAAACAAAAGCGAAAACTACATAATGTCCGAATCTTAAAAAGTTTTTACTATCGAAGAAAAGAGGCCGGGTTCCAAACTGCAAGTAGGACTACTAGCTGGACACTGCCTTTTGGCGTCGCATGTCATCGATCTAGGTCTTGTAGTGGACAAAAACAAGTGCAAGAAATGTAGTTAATGTATGGAGACAATGTAGCACGTGATCTGTGAGCGTACGGGTTCTGCGTTCTGTGGTTATGCTTTCTTGGCGCAGAAAAGCTACAGGACCTCCAATTGTCAATGGACATAGGGATAAATCTCTGTTCACTTCATTGACCAATCCAAAAGTAGAAGAAAAATACACTTATAGTCAGACATTCAGAAATTAAATACCCCTTCGGGAGGGACCATATATATTACATAATGACGCTTTGTTACCATTGATACGATTTTCTTCTCGATACTTCAAGAAGGATGTCTTTTTCCTACAAGTGTAAAGACCCATTCAATTTGGTGTTGGCGAAAATAATACGAGCTGCAGAGCTAAATAGACCAGCTACAATCTTCTACAAGAGTGTACATCTGTTGGCTTATGCCGATGATATTGATATAATTGGTCATAACAACCGCATCGTAAGTTCTACGCTCTCCAGGTTAGACAAAAAAAAACGAAGCGAGTGGGTCTGGTAGTGAACGAGGGCAAGACGAAATATCTCCTATCATCAAATAAACAGTCATTGCATTCGCGGCTTGGCTCTCACGTGACTGTTGACAGTCATAACTTAGAAGTCATAGATAATTTCGCCAATCTAGGAACCAGTATTAACAATACCAACAATGTCAGCCTTGAAATCCAACGCAAAATCACTTTCGCCAACAGGTGCTTCTTTGGACTGAATAGGCAATTGAAAAGTAAAGTCCTCTCTCGACAAACCGAAACTAAACTCTACAAGTCGCTCATCATTCCCGTGCTGACATATGGTGCAGAAACCTGGAGGATGTCGACAGCTGATGGGTCGGCTTTAAGAGTTTTCTTCAGATGATGGAACGAGGAGCTGTTCAAGCCATACGTCGACATTGACATAGTTCAGCGAATAAAGAGACAGCGGCTACGCTGGCTAGGTCATGTCGTCCGAATGGATGAAAGCGCTCCAGCTTTGAAAGTATTCGATGGAGTACCCGCTGACGGAAGCAGAGTATTTCCAACTGGCGCCAAACAGCAAAGAGCATGAACGAGTGGCGCGCTATTGTTGATGAGGCTATAAGCGGTGCCTAAGCCAAAGAAGAAGAAGAAGTAAGGACCTATAGTTTATTCTAAGCCGCCTCCGAATGGCCGATCGATTTTTATTAGGAGCTTTTATTTCATTTTAGAAATCGACACTTAGGGCTTGGCATTAGCTGTCTAGTCGCGACAGCATTTAGAAACGTTAACATTATTTATTAATGTAATTTAATTTACTATATTTTTGAATGTTGGTCGTACCAGAACCAAATGGTAGTACTCACTACCGCAGCATCCGATTTGTCATAATTTTCTACAAATTTGATCAATTTCTTCAAGAATACACAAACTTTAGCTTTACTCGGTCAAATTACCTCAGTTGAAAGTGCTTTTTCGAGAGAGTTCAAATTTATACTGATTTCGGTAGTTTAAAAATCAGTACTCCGAAATCTGTGTGCTGTAGTTGGGCGCCATTAGATCATCTACTTTCCCGCTAGATTGTAATACACAATGCCTTTTATTCACATTCCTTTCTTGCGTCGTCACAGTCTTCGTTTCTACTATTGAAATTTAAATTGAAGAAGAACGTCTTCTAATGTCTTCTCATTGGCAATTTTATGTACTCTCTATTTTAAGTATAGAATTTTCGCTTACGACTGTGAAATCCATCCATAAATAGTTGGCGCCAATTCACTCTGAAAGAATAAAGAAAGAAAAAGAAACACTTCAGCATCGGCGAAGGGAGGCGCCAACATACATAGAAGAATACATTAAAGAATTATACACACGCACAGTACACAGAGCAACAGACACTCCTCTGGAACTTGTGCCTTAAATGCAACTCATTAATCTGCATGTCAGTGACACTAAAAATAGCTCCATTTGCCTTGTCGGCCGTCTTATCGCCTAACTTCTTCTAAGTACTATTATTACGAGTACGCGTATGTGCTTAAGTATTTATGTAAGTAAAGGGTGTTTTTTATAGAGGTATAGAACTTTAAGTTGAATTTTATTTATCCGAAAGATAATCTTGTGGCATTACATTTTAAATATGATTTCTGGCATATGACCGACACGGCTGGCGCGGATGTAGTCCAATCTGGACGTCCAATTTTCGATGACTTTTTCCGACATTTGTGGCCGTATATCGGCAATAACACGGCGAATGTTGTCTTCCAAATGGTCGAGCGTTTGTGGCTTATCCGCATAGACCAATGACTTTACATAGCCCCACAGAAAGTAGTCTAGCGGTGTTAAATCACAAGATCTTGGAGGCCAGTTCACAGGTCCAAAACGTGAAATTAGGCGGTCACCAAACGTGTTTTTCAATAAATCTATTGTGGCACGAGCTGTGTGACATGTTGCGCCGTCTTGTTGAAACCACATCTCCTGGACATCATGGTTATTCAATTCAGGAATGAAAAAGTTAGTAATCATGGCTCTATACCGATCACCATTGACTGTAACGTTCTGGCCACCATCGTTTTTGAAAAAGTACGGACCAATGATTCCACCAGCCCATAAAGCGCAACAAAATGTCAGTTTTTCTGTATGTAACGGTGTTTCAACATATACTTGAGGATTACCTTCACTCCAAATGCGGCAGTTTTGTTTGTTGACGTAGCCATTTAACCAGAAGTGCGCTTCATCGCTAAACATCGCTAAAATGGACGTAGTGCGCATACGTTTTCCGCACAGAACCATTATTTTCGAAATAAAATTGCACTATTTGCAAGCGTTGTTCAGGCGTGAGTCTATTCATGATGAATTGCCAAACCAAACTGAGAATAAATCATTTGACAGCTGTTAAATCGGTCGCCATCTTGAAAAGTAATGCCAACTTAAAGTTCTATACCTCTATAATAAAACACCCTTTACATGCCTCTGCACACAATTGTATGAACTCATGAGGATGGCTGCATAGAAATGGAAAGCAATTGAAATATGTATGTACATATGTAAGTGCTGCCTCACATGGTTGCCAGTTCATCATATTGCAGCCGCAACGCAGCAAGTCTTTGAGGAAAAAAAAAAAAAAGATATCTATTTATTTTTGGAATGCTCCTAATGTGAATTTCTAAATTGCGCAATGCCAATTGAATGGCCGCGGAGCGTTGATCGACATGCATCGTCATGTCCCCTCTCGGATGGATGGTTGATGTTGATGGTTATGCGGCGGCGCATTAAAGCGCACCAACAATTATTATTTTGTGACCCTGAGCACTTTGCTATGCTTCCTGTGTATATTTTATTTACAAAGTACACTTCACAGTGCTTATGGATCCAGACATTTGGTGAATTTTATATGGAAAATAAGTGCAACGCCACCGCCACCCACATTAACAGTGTAGGCAGTTGTGTTGTAGATAATGAAGTTGCGTCTCATTATCGATGTTTGTTTGGATTCAAAATTGTTGATGAAATTAATGTAAATAAAAGCTGTGACAGATGTTGAGCAAACCGAGGCGAACTTGGCTATTCACACACAGCATCTTATGAGCGTTGTGTGTGCATATTTAAGCGGAAATAGACGAGAAGGAATCAAATGCTAGAGAGAAGTGCTGTCTTCGGACATGCTGAAATGTTTATACCTTTCATGGGCATATCAAATTTATTCAGAATGCAAAATTTGATTTAAATAATTTTCAGTGTCAATATTTATTTGAATTTACGTGGGTAGCACACCAAATTTCACAATATTACATAGTTTATTTGCGGTTTTTCTTACCCAAAATCTCATGTCTGAACGAACCGGTCATGGATAATGATAATTGCATGATCTTAGATACTATTTTGACATGTTTTTGGCACATAACCTAATGAATTGGTTTGAGGCATCTGTCAAGCCAAACATGTTTTCTTTTAGTTAAAAGTCAGACAAAATTGTGATTCAAACGACGCCACTTTTCGTGCTTTAAGAGGAAATTGCGGTGCACATAATCGTCAAGCTACTCAAGCAATTGATAAAATTTTAAAGAAATTAGAAGAGACTGTATCGGTTACAGATATTGTAAGGTGTGTTCATCATCATTTTGCTCGCCCCACCTCAAATATCGCTGCTGTAAGCGAAAGTGTGGCCGAAGATCCGAATGTGCCTATTTCTCACTGTTCTCAAAAGCTGGGATTTTCTTACGGCACATTATGGCGTATTTTGAACTTGGACTTACACCTACTTCCACATAAAGTCCAGCTCACACAACAACTGAAGCCAGCTGATCATTTCAATGCCGTAGTAACGCCGAGTGGGTGCTTGAGCAACAGTCAGAGGACTTTGCATTTTCCAACAAAATTTTCTTCAGCGACGAGGCACATTTCTCACTCGGTGGATACGTAAATAAGCAAAGTTGTCGGATTTGGGGCTTTGAAAATCCCCAAATCATTTAAGAGAGGCCATTACTTTTTTGTCCGCAATTGAAAAACACGACTAGAACGCTAAGTGGGTCCAACAAGATGGTGCCGCAGGCCACACAACACGAGCGATTTTGGCTTTATTGCGAGATAATTTTCCCTGCCATGTAATCTCTCGTCTTGACGATGCTAATTGACCACCGTGAACCTCCGATTTGACACCGTTGCACTTTTTTGTGGGGCTACGCGAAATACTGTGTTTATGCGAATAAACCTTTAACTCTTAAGCACTTGAAAAACAACATCCGTCATGTATAGCTAAGATGCCACCAAAAATGGTCGAAAATTACCTCAAACGGGTTGAAGTTTTCAAAATTCATGAAACGATCATTTGAATGATATAGTGTTTCACATATAATGCCAAGGTTCAAACTATGTGAGCATAATAAAACTTGCCTGTTCCGACAAATGAACTATCTCAAAAACAGTCCCTATGCTTTACGTTCAAGCAGACGGACGGACAGAGAGACATACATGGTTTAATCGGCTCAGCTCGTCTTCGTGATCATATCGGTGTACACTTTGAAGGGTCTATCTCTTCTCCTGCTTGGACCAAAGTTAATATACGATTTCATCTACATGAAAGGAATAAAAAGAAAGAGAATCTCATAGATATCTCGTCGCTTTAATATTCTATTGGCTGCGTACTTCATATGCTAATTTCGGCACACTTGTAAATACCGTCAAAGACGCATTAAATGCAACATGTCATCCATCATTTCTTAGATTTATGTGAACGCTGTTGTTTCAGTTGGTTTTGTTGTTGTGGCTGATCGCGTCGCTCCATCGCTGTGAGTGAAGAAAGTGATTTGTCTAAAGACAAGGGTGTTGATTGATGTCTTCTGCATGCAAATGGACATGCCACTCACACCACGCGTTCGTCTCTTGATCTTAGAATAATTAAAGCGGAAGTTGTTTGACATTTTCCTTAGAATTTTTAGAAAATTGTTTATAATTTCATGAAATCTAATGGTGTAATGTACATTCAAAGAATTTATTAGAACATATGTAGTGGAAGGTACAATTGAAGTAGTATTATTTGTACTGAAATACAGTTAAACGGCTTTGCCGAATCCATAAACCCAGCCAGTAGAGTTCCTTCTTTCATTTCTTTACTTGCCAGCGAAATACAGCAAAATGAAATACACTAGAGAGAGAGGTCAGGCTATTTGACGCCGTGAGAAGTCCCACACATAACATATCACGTCCACAATCTACTGGGGTCACACATGCCGCTAATAGTAAATTATATCGCGGCTTGTGCCATGAATCAGTCTTAACGACTTTGGTAGAAAGCGTCTATTGCCTGTTCAAAAAGTAATGTTGTAAGCTTGCGTGCGAAGCCGCCTCTATTGAGGCACTACAGATTTTGGTGGGTGCGTATTCTCTGTTGTTGTTGTAGTTGCTAGCCCCGTCTAGGGTCAGGTAGTTCCAGTCTTAGTCATCCAGGTCATCTAACAGAAGGCCCAGAAAACGTGCTGTTTCGACGGTTTCGAACCAGAGAGAGAAGGCTGTTAGTTGAGTCGGGCTGAGTGAGCATGCAAAGAGGTGATTAGTATTGTGCGAGAATTCCTTGAATGCGTGATATACGTTGGTCGAGTCTGGATAGGTAGGAGTTGAGACCACTGCAATATCTAGACCATGCGCATTCTCTCGAGATGGACGGCTATCTCATAGTGATGTGGAGCAAGACCGTTAGGATAATAACGTCAATGGTCGGGTCACATATTGCTGCTTCCGGGATCTCTCATTTGTGGTAGAATAGCCTAACTTCAGATTCTCTCACAGTCTGGGTTTTCTACTAGTTAGTCATTGGCCTCTCAAATCATTTTTGCCTGAGAGACTCTTGAGTATGACAGCGATCTGAGCATCTGAGGTTTAGTTCAATTTTATATTGATTATGTGCATGTAAGTTGTGAGTCGGTACGCGGTGTCAGGGTCCAACCCCAGGACACCAGTCGGGAGCTGCATGAAAGCTGAACTGGTGGCATTTTTAGTTACGAGGTTACGAGGTGAGACCTAAATCTGATACCGCGGGGAACAAGAGCTTCCGGAGCTTGTGCCTACCTGTTCATACGAAAGACCTTTCAGGTAGTATCTTAGTGGCTGTGATTTAAACCCAAGTGTTGGTATAGGTTTAGGGCTTCGAACCTTAACAAGTTGGTTAATGTATCCACTCCTCACTACCATAATGTTTACTAGCAGTAATATATGGAAGAAGTAAACGGAGGCTAATATAAGTAACACATTGGAACATCGCCTCTTTCTGCTCGGTCTTATCCAAGACGTGTTAGACATTCAGAAGTTACACTCTTAAAACACTGAAAATTCGTAAAAAGCCTTCCCTTTCTACGTGACGACTAATCGAATCAAATTGAACCTCCATCTGGTACTATAAAAATCTATCAGGTCTTTATAAGACGCAGTAACCTGTCAGTGCAATCTATATCGCATGATGTTTCCTCGTTGCCTTCTTCCGGACTGTTTCGTTAATCTAATTTTTTCAAGCCATATTTCCTAGATTGTAACCCAAAGATAGGCTTTCCTATGGTTTCATATAGGAAATGGAACCCTATAGGGTTTGCATAAAAGCTATCTGCCGAACGTTGAGGCTGCAGATTGTATTTCGGAATAATATCATGAAAAATCTAGACTGTCCCTTAGATTCTACTATAATAGGTGAAAGGATCTTGAAAATATTTTTTAATTTATCTTGAATTTCAGGCGAGATGACATACGTGGCACCATGCAATCGCTAGTCTACTCTTACAACCAGTTGGACAATAAATTGGAACGACACGAGCATCGTGAGCGGGCGCTTGGTGAATTGCTCAAGAAAGCATTGCAAACTCTACAAAAGGGCCAAAAGAATCTTGAACCACTAAATGGTATATTTGGACGGCTGGATGAACGAGTTAGCCAGATCGAAACGATGCTGATAACGGTAATTGAAATTATGCTATGATGATAATGAATATTGAATAATTAATGCTAATGATCTTTTTCAACTCACAGCAAGAAGAAAAATACAACGTACAAACAGAAAAGCTTGGAGAAACGCTGGAGAACATCTTCAAATGGATGCGTGAGAACGATGAATGCTTCAAGAGACCGCCAGTTGGTAGTCCACCTGCAACAGCAGCCGCGCAAATCGCGCAACCACCAGCCATACCAACCGAATTCCTCAAGGAACAAGAGATGATAAATAAACAATTGCTTGAACAGATAACGGCATTGTCACAGAATGTTGCCAAACTCTTGGATACCTCAAATCATATGATGGAACAAACGGAAGTGACCTTCAAGAGTGTACCATCCACAGCGGAAATGTTAACTAAAATTGAAGATAAATTGGTGAGCTATAGTGTAGTGACACCAGCGCCATTACCCGAGCCGGTTGACAACTCCGAATTTGAAAACAAAGTATTGGTGAAATTCGATGAACTTGCGACCGGCTTACAAGAACTACGAACACAACCGAAGTCACAAAATGGATTGACAGATGCAGACAAAGAATTCATACATGGTTTGACGAACGAAACACTCAGCGCGCTGGAAAATGTGAAGTCTAATGTACAAAGTGGTACAGCTAAAGGTAAGCGAAGGTAGTAAGAGAAACAGAGGTAGAGGTAGAGATAGAGATTGAATATTTTAGCGAACTTTCAATGTTAGCAAAGTGATCTTGCTTTAACAATTACTTAATTACTTAATTTCTAATTTTTTCATAGCTCAAGCAGAGACCGCATCACTCATCAAGGCATCCGAAGAGAATTTCCATGCTGACGCTGATAAAATTTTGACTGGTGTTACGACGCAAACAGATTTACTCGAGAAATTCTACAATGAAATGAATTCGAGTTACAGTAAATTGAATGACGGTCTTGAGATATTCACCAAATTCAATAAAATCTTAATGTTGAACTCAGAATATGTTTTGGACACTCAACGCAAGGTCGAATTGGGCACCATACAGACAGTGCAAAAGATAAACGCAATAATTGACAAACAAAATGAGGAGATGATCGATTTGCTGAAGACACGTTTTGACGCTGTCGACGAGAATGTCATTAACACTCAAATGGAGACAATGCAAAATCTCAGTTCCACCATTGAAACTGAAATCAGTCACGTGTGGCGTCAAATTTCCATTATGAGTGGCGAGTTAAGCGAGAACAGAGATCTACTCAATCTAATGCAGGGACGTAATGAGGTATTCGTCAACAGCACTTTCCTCAGTATGGCCTCTATGGGTACTAAGGTGGAGGAAATTAAGGGACGTATGTTGGATATGGATACAAATTTGAATTTCCTATTGGGCAAACTATCAGTGATGTCGCAGGAATTTAGTGCAATCAAGCAAGGACTCGCCGACTCATTGGAACAGCTGCGTAACACGTTCCATGTAATGCAAGAGAAATTACCTGTATCCGGTCCGGGGCCACATACTATAGCCCGAAATGAATATGAAACAGAATTAAATCTACTAAATAAACGTCATGCCGCCGATGGCGCGCAGTGAGCGAGTGTATGCCAACGGAGCGTACAATTTATTTATGGGAGATAATTGAATTGAAGAGAAATCACTTACTTAGTTTAGTTAAATTAAAAGCGATATAAATTTTTTATAACTTTTAATCTACATACATACATATACATGTATTCATTCATTCTTATGCAATTGATTCATTTCATTCATTTCTTTTAACAAACACAAATACCAAGAATATACGATTTTTCTTTTTTGGCTATAATCAATTATTTATAAGATATTAACCGTTAGTTTCCACTTTCTCCTTTGTATTACATAATAAATAAAATAAAGAAAAAATAAATAAATAAATAAAAAGTTTGGTCTGTTCTCTCTGAAATGAAGCACTTCGCGAATCTGAAGGGAGATAGATTTTCGAGGCTTTGGCTTTACTTCCTTTGCATCATTAAGAACATAGTGACTCTTACAATCAACTAAAAGCGTTTAGCCTTCAAGGAGTCTCCTATTTACGAAACGAGGGTTCGAGCCTTACCAAACTTCCTCTCTGACTCCACGGGGCTTGCATTTCTGTATGAAACAGGTTACAAACTGTGTGAGACTTCTTTTTCTTCTTCTTTCTGTTCTTCTTAATTGATGAACTTACACGACTTACACAATTATAGTAAATCATGGCTTGTAACAGTAACAGCATTTTTTTTTCTCCAAGTGTAGCCAAGGACATCTGCACGTCATCTTGCCAACAAAATGGAGGTACGAGGTGGGCCTAAAAACCACCCTAATTAAAGTATAAGACATTTTTTCTGCATTTTTAACTTTTTTTTGTTATTCAATATTTTAAAGATTTTTCCTAACCTTGCTTTCATCTCTGCAACCCGTCCAAATAGCATTTGGCATTTTTCTCTGTAAAATAATTGTTTGGCTGTCGATAGTTGCAGTTTACGTATTCCTCTTAATCAGCGGGTATCGAATACTTTCCAAATTGGCATATCTTCATTCATTCAGACGACACGACCTAGCCGGTGTAGTATGCAAAACACCTTATTGTCGACTCAACGTCATCGTCTAGAAAAAATTATAAACGGATCAGACCAATGGTTAACTGTAAAGAAAAAAGTTCTGAATATAACATCATTCAAATGACCTCCACGACTTCTTTTGCAGGAACGAATTGGATGAACCCAATTTTTGAGCACTTTTTCCAATAAATCAAGTCGTATGGCATGAATAGCACGTCCAATATTGACTTTTAAAGCTTGAAGAGAGTCTGGTGTAATGCTAAGACCAATGACTTCAAATAACCCCACCAGAAGTAGTAATGGTGTTAAATCCCAACTTCTTTCAGGCCATCCAATGTCACAATTTCTTGAAATAATCGAATCTTCAAACATTTCTCGCAATAATTAAGTTGTTGCACGTGCTGTGTGACACGTAGCCCCGTCTTGTTGGAACCAAATGTTATTAAGATCAATTTCTTGCAATTGTGGCCATAAAAAGTTGGTTGTCATCGATCTATACCGCTCTCCATTGATAGTAACGGTGCTACCATCTTCATTTCGAAAGAAGTACGAACCGATTATTCCACTAGGCCAAAAACCACACCAAACTGTCAATGGTGGTCCATGGAAAACTCTTTATTACTATTAAATAAATATACTTTTTAGTGAAAATGCCTTTATACTCAATTTTACGCGCGAATATATTTTAAATTTGCAGTGGTATAAACTGTATGGAATAAATGAAAAATGAAGTAATGGATAACAAGGCAATTGGAAAGTCCACGGCCTACCATGTTAAAACACAGTTCTTTGGTAAAATTCAAATTTTTTTTATTCAACATAGTTTCCTTCAAGGGTGAGACACTGAACTTTTCTATAAAATTTTTCTGGTACGATTTTCCCTTTCCTTCCACATAGATTCAGTTTCGGTGATTACCTCTTCATTCGACGAAAATTTCTTCCCAGCGAATATTCTTTTGAGATCTGGGAACAGGAAATAGTCGCGGGCGGCCAGATCTGGAGAATACGGTAGATGCAAAAGCAATTCGAAGCCCAATTCAAGAATGTTTGCCATCGATTTTACTGACTTGTGACTCGGTACATTGCCTTGGTAAAACAGCACTTTCTTTTTCTTCCAATTCGTCCGTTTTTCGGCGATTTCGTCCTTCAAACGGTAGAAAAACAATATGTAATAGCCGCTGTTATTGGTCCTTCCTTTTTCAATGTATTCAATGAAAATGATTCCATGCGCATCCCATAATATATACGCTATAACCTTGCCAGCCGACTATTACGTTTTTCCAAGCTTTGGAGCGGGTTAATCGTGGCAGTTTATTCGAATGACTGTCCATTGGACTTCGGAGTGAATGATGGAGTTATGTTTCATCCACTGTCATGTATTGTCGCAAAAAGTCGGGTTTATTTCCCTTGAACATATCCAAACACTGCTCCGCATCATCAAATCGTCGTTGTTTTTGGTAAAAAGTGAGCTCGCGCGACACGTACTTTGCACAGAGCTTTCTCATACCCAAGTATTCGTGAATGATAGATCTACACGTTCAGTTGATATCTTTAGAGTGCCTGCTATTCCATTCCATTTCAATTTATCACCGTTCAAAATCATTTTGTGGTTTTTTTTTGTTTTCGTTGGTAACAACCTCTTTTGGGTATCCACTGCTTTCACCGTCTTCAGTGCTCATTTCACTACGTCTAAACTTAGCATGCCAATCCTTGATGGTTGATTCTCCTGGGGTAGTGTTCAGAAACTCGTCACCAAGCCAAGTTTTTACTTCAACTGTATTTCTTCCCTTCATAAAGGAATATTTTATCAACACGCGAAATTCCTTTTCATCAATTTTTTCACAATAACAAAAGTTGCTTCACTCAAAAAGCCTAAAGGGTGATCCAAGTAGAGGTGAGTCGTGTTATGCTGTCATGTTATTTTTACTCAGTATTGTTTGGCATTTCATCATGGAAATATTTAAGCCTTAACATTGTTTACAAATCATTCAACTTTATTTCGAAAATTCACGTTCTGTAGAGAATGTGTTTCGCGCGCTTCGCTCAACTTAGGGTCAACATAATCGGCCTACTGAGCGTAATATTCGCAACACCATTACCCATCTTGAGCCCCAGCATTCATTATTGGATAATATTCGACCGAATAGACCACGTCCAGCGCGCAGTGAAGAAAATATAACAGCTGTAGCTGAGAGTGAACACGAAAACCGTGAAGAGTCGATTCGTCGCCGTTTGCAGCAACTCGGGCTGACGTATGGAACGACTTGGCGCATTTTATGTCGAGATCTTAAATTGAAAGCGTGCAAAATACAGCTTGTGCAAGAACTGAAACGCTCGACCTTCCCAAGCGACATCGCTTCGCTCTATTGGCTCTTGAAAAGTTCCAAGAAGATCCGACGTTTTCGAGCCAAACTTTGTTCGGAGATGAGGCATATTTCTGGCGCAATGGGTATATAAACAAGCAAAATTGCCGTATTTGGCACGAAGATTCAAGTGCTGTCATTTTATCCAGAAAAGACAACGGTTTGGTGTGGTTTGAGGGCCGGTGGAATATTCGGTCCATATTTCTTCAAAATGATGCCGGTGAGGACGTAACCGTCAATGGTGACCGTTATCGCGTCATGATAACCGACTATTTGATGCCTGAAATTGAAGCTCGTGATCCCCGCGACGTTTGGTTTCAATAAGACGGCGCCACTTCCCACACATCGCATCAATCAATGGATTTATTGAGAGAACACTTCGGTGAGCACATAATTTCACGTTTTGGGCCGGTCAATTGGCCACCATGATCGTGTGATATCACACCGTTAGACTTTTTCTTGTGGGGATAAGTAAAGTCTACAGCCAATGCGGACAATCCCGCTTCGATTCAGGGCTTGGAGCAAAACATCACGCGTGTCATGCGTCAGTTACCTAGCGAAATGCTCGAACGAGTCATTGAAAATTGGACTAACTGGATGGACCATCTGAGACGCAGCCACGGCCAACATTTGAAAGAGATAATCTTCAAAAATAAATGCCAAAGAATGTTGTTTCGAATGATAATAAACATTCCTCATTAAATTAGAATTTTCTCTGTTTTTGCTTTAAAAAAGTAGGGTACCTTGAAATGGATCACCCGTTATAAAAGAGAATGAAAATAAATGAAAAAGAGTTGCTACTTTTAACAGTTGTGCATAGAGTCGCCACAAAACGTTCTCTGGTATACGAGTAAGCAAAACTTTCCTGCTATGCTGTCTTCAAATATTCATAATAGGCAAAGTAACCCAACTGTCGATACAATTATTACAATTAAATGGCCATTTTACTATCAAATCTTTCAATATCTGAGCAATTATTGAACAGCAAAAAGCGTTTGAGTTTAAACCGAAGTAAGGAGTTTACGAAAATTCAATGGCTTTCAGACTATGAAATATTTGAAGCAACAATTAAATTTTACGCGCTTACTCGTATAAATTATTTGGAATTCTCCACAAAATTACATATTTATAAAATTGAAGAAAACAAATAAAATATAAAGAAGAGAAATTAATAAAAAAGGAACCAATTAACTGTAAGCATTTCCAATACTAGCAAAATGATTATGGAAATAATTTTACGTATAACGGTAATAAAATATACTCAATTCATAGCTTTAATAAGTTAAAATTAGAGCAATCAGCGTAATATAAAACTTGAAATAGTGAATTTCTAAAACACCATGAGCTGCATAACCTCAAAAAATAAAAATTTGAAAAAATTATTGCATTTAGTAATTTATACGGCTCAGCAGGAACTTAGGTCCCATGTTTAGTAAACACTTCCTATATTAAGCCCTTATACTACTCTGGTTAAGGAATAAACATGCAGGCGAGAATGACCGCGTTGCTTCAATCGCTCCATTTGACTCGAAGTCCATTCACAGGCCAAGCTTCGTGTTGGAAAATCGTCTCAGTTTGCTTAGTGTGTCGAATTATTAAAATGTATCAGCACCTTGCATTGTTCAGTAGTAGTTATATAGTCTAATTCTAATCAGTAGATTTCTAAGAAAACTGTGTAAGTACGTAAATGCGAGTATGTACATACATATTTTTGTAATTCTAATCAGATAATTTTTTTTTTTAAAAGAAATAAATTGTTTAAGCAAGTAAATATATTTACGTGGTATGTTCAAAGGAAAAGGAAGGTTTTGCTCACTGTTTTCTGTGATTACATTGGTGGGGTGCATCATGAGTTCCTGCCAAAAGGTCGTACAGTTAAAGAGAAATACTACAAGGAAGTTATGCAACGTTTGCGTGAAGCAATACGGCTCAAACGATCGGAATTGTGGAAAAACAAACGTGGATTCTGCATCACGATAATGCATCAATGCTTATTCGGGTTTTTTGTGGCCAAAAACAAAACCGTAATCATGCCTCAACCACCATATTCACCAGATTTAGCTCCCTGCGACTTTTTCCTATTCCCAAAACTAAAGAAACCAATGAAAGGAAAGCGTTTTGACATAATTGATGAGATCATGTCAGAATGGAAGGAAGAGCTGATGGCCACACCGAAAAGCGCATTTCAGAAGTGCTTCGAGGATTGGAAAGAGTATTGGCACAAGTGCATTATATCCGAGAGGATTACTTTGAGGGGGATATTGATGTATAAATAAGAACTTTTCAAAAAGTTCAAAATTCATCTATTCATTTGAACATATCTCGTATGTATTTCTTGTAAAGCGATAAGATTCAAATAATAAGAAAATTTTCTATTGGAAATAAAAATAAAATTAAACAGCGAATTCATTCAGCTGAGTTTATGAAAGAGGTTGTGATTGCTCTTGGCCGACTCAGACAGTCTTACGAAGGAGCATTCAAGGCAGATAATTATAGCGCTACGAGTGAGAGGGTTCACACTCTGTGGAAAGGTGGTTAAAGGTTCGAAACGATCCATGAATTTACTTCTTTTTTTATAAAAAAAAATAAAAATAAGAATAAAAAATACTAACTAATGCATCCCTCTTTTTAGAAAGTACCTACATATAATTTAACCAGGCTCGTTCTAAGCGCAATCTGCAAGCACCCTTATGAAGCTTACAACTGGTAGAATGCGTAATTGTTTGCTATTTCTAATGCTGTTCACATTGGAATTATTGGATTTAACACATGCTGATGAGCCGTAAGTAAATATGCTAAATTTTGAAATTAATAAAAAGACCAATTTTTTATACTTATGTATGTATGTATTACCCAAATGACGTTCAAGGCTAATGCGGCTGGATTAGATTTTTGCGGTGCATTTTCCAGCTTTTTATAAAGAACAGTAGGCAAAAGCATTTCTTAGTTTCATGTAGTAATTGTAACATAAATTTTTGAAATGCAGTAATGTGTCTACCAAATTTCAAGAAAATTGAACTGTAATTAAGATTTTTTTGGATAGACTGGTCCCAGTACTACTTCATAGAAGGAAAGTGTTCGGTAAATTCGTCCCTCATCTCCCTAACCTGCAAAAGACGCGTGTATAAATTTGACAGCTTTCGGACCATTAGTTTGTGAATTATATAATTTTGAGTGAAGCAAATTTTGTTATTGTGAAAAGTGGATAAATATGGATTTCGCGTGTTGATAAAATTTTGCTTTTTGACGGAAAAAAAACAGTTGGAGCAAAAACTTGGCTTGAGGACGAGTTTCCGGACACTGGAAAATAAACCATCAAGAATTGGTATGCTAAGTTTAGACGTGGTGAAATGAACACCAAAGACGGTGAATGCAGTGGACGCCTAAAAGAGTTTATTACCGACGAAAACATTAAAAAAAACTCTACATAATCATTTTGAATGACCGTAAGTTGAAATTGAATGCAACTACAGGCACTCTATAGATATCAACTGAACGTGTACATCATATCACTCACAAATATTTGAGTGCTTTATGCAAAGTAAGTGTCGCGCGAGCTCACTTTTTACCAAAAACAACGACGAGTTGATGATTCGGAGCAGTGTTTGGAGTTGTTCAAGCATAATAATCTCAAGTTTTTGCGTCGATATGTGACCATGGGTTAAACATTGATTCATCATTTCACTCCAAAGTTAAATAGACACTCATCCGAGGGGAATGCGCACGATGAACCCGCTCCAAAGCGTGGAAAAATGCAACAGTCGGCTGGCAAGGTTATGGTATCTGTATTTTGGGATGCGCATGGAATAATTTTCATTGACTACCTTGAAAAAGTAAGGGCCATCAACAGCGACTATTACATAGCTTTCTTCAACCGTTTCAAGGACGAAATCGGCAAGAAATGACAGCATGCGAAGAAAAAGAAAGTGCTGTTTCACCAAGACAATGCACGGTGTCACAAGACAGTGAAATCGATAGCAAAAATCCAAGAATTTGGTTTCGAATTGCTTCCGCATCCACTGTATTCTCCAGATCTGGCCCCCAGCGACTGCTTCCTCCTGTTCTTAGATCTTAAAATAATGCTCGCTGGGAAGAAATTTTCGTCGAAAGAAGAGGTGATCACCGGAACTGAAGCCTATTTTGAAGCAAAGGACAAATCGTACTACAAAAATGTTTTCGAAAATTTGGAGGGTCGCTATAATCAGTGTATCACCCTTAAAGGGCACTATGTCGAATAAAAGAAATGAATCTTGTCAAAAAAATGTGTTTTACTATGGTAGACCGATGACTCAATTGACCTGTTATATACATAAAATTTCCTTAACATTGAACACATCATTCAATCTCATCAAATATTCAGAGTGTCTTTGGAAAGCGATGACCATATTCACTCAGAAATGTAGGTCCGTGAACTTAATTTAATTTCCTTGTGCCACACCCACATACTGCAGATATGGGAAGGCGTTAGTATAATTATTCAAGAATTTTATTATACATAAAAATGTGCATTTTTATTTCAGACGGGAAAGTATTGGTGATCCTAGTGAAGCACTGAGAACATTAAGCTATTCGATAAATCTTATAGAAAACAAATTGGAACGACATGAAATGCGCGAAAGAGCACTTGGAGAGTTGTTGAAAAGAAGCTTACAAACATTACAAAGAGGACAGAGAAACATCGAAACGCCACTTAAGGGCTTAGAGCAGCGACTCAGTGAAATGGAATTAATTTTGAAAAGGGTAAATTAAGACACTTCACATAGCCTATATTGTTGTAAAATTGTGACTTTCAACAACATATATTATCTTATAGCTGGAGTCAAAACTAGATACGCCTAACTACGAGTACCATACTCCTCAAGTATCACTAAATCATCAAATGACAAGAACTTATCAGGAAATGTTACCCCCAGTACAGCAAGTGCCAGTGAAAAGAGGATTAGAGATGAAATCAGAGGATAATGAACCAGAAATAGGCGACCAATTAATTCAAATATCAACGAATGTTGAAAATCTTTTAGAAACCTCAAGTTACATTAAGCAACAGGCGTCCTTAAGGAACACTCCATCCCCTACGATAAGCAATGAGTTTGAAAATAAATTACTACTGAAATTCGACGAATTAGCGGCAAGCCTTCAAGAATTGCGAGTAAAAGATAAGGTACAAAATGAGTATACACTTGCGAGTGCAGACAGAGAACTTATGTATGGACTTACAAACGACACGCTCAGCGCAATTGAAAATGTAAAGGACATTGTGAAGATCAATGCAGATAAAGGTGAGTTCAGATAGAATAGATTATGTGTTGATTTTAAAACTCAACTAGTCAATGATTAAATGGTTACCTAAATATTTTCAAAGTTTATAATGAAATGGCGACACTCATCGTACAAACTGAGCAAACTCTTCGCTCAGAAGCGGGCATAATTTTGAAGAGCATCAACAGAGAGGCAGATTTGATGGGCAGACTTCGCAAACAAATGAGTGCCGACGACGAATATCTAAATAAAATTATGGAGAATTTCAGTAAATCAAAGACTGAACCGCAAAACAGCATAGAAGCCGTGCAGTTTAATGAGTTATTTGACAAACAGCGCGAGGAGATCGTCAACAAACTGGAAAAACTTTTGAAAACATTGGACGACAATTTCAACCACATCCAAATGGAGGCAATGCAAAATCTGAACACTACAATAAAAAATGAAAGCAGTTATATTTGGCGTCAAATCTCCATTACGAATGGCGACATAGCGAGCAGTGCTGAGCTACTACGACAAATGCGTACTCGTAGTGAGGTTTTCGTCAATAGTGTTTTACAAAGCATGGTTTCAATAGGTAATGAGATAGAGAACCTTAACGGACGTGTGTTGGATATACATACAAATCAAGATTATCTTTTGGATAATTTAACTTTGTTATCTCAAAAATTTGATGTAATCAAAGAAAAACTGTCTAACACACCGGAATAATAATAAAAATACAAAAGCAAATTTTAGACTAATTAAACTACAGAATATGTAAGTGAACAGAAAGTAAGAGAACGAAAAAAAACGTTTTTAAACAAAACCAAACCGCTTTCTTTTATTCATGTTAAATTTTACAAAATTTAACAAACAAAAAAATGGAACTTAAGTAGAATAATTTGCGTACTACAATTCGGAAGGCCTGGGTTTGCGCCCAGGTTCGAGCAACATCCAAAACTATAGAAAATTAATTTTTCTAATTACGGCCGCCCCTCGGCAGGGTATGCCAAGCCTCTCCAAGTGTATTTTTGACATGAAATAAAGGCTCCTCATAAAAATCCATCGGCTGTTCGGAGGCGGCTTAGAATAAACTGTAGGTTCCTCCATTTGTTCATAAAAAAAATTAAAAGGCAAAACCACAAATTGTAGGAGGAGCACGGGCGAAATTCACTTCAGCGGTTACAAGGCGACCTGAAACCTGAATAAAAATTTACGCATAGTCAAAGCTCGTAAAAGCTTTTTCTTCAATTTATTTACACGACATCGTAGAGTAGGTAATTATCTAAAAAAAATAATTGAATATTTTTTTCTAAAAGCACCGTTTCCGATGCAAAAAATTTGAAGAGAAGTACTCTATATGTAAAGGGTGTTTTTTATAGAGGTATAGAACTTTAAGTTGCAATAAAACAACGATGGATTATTCGATTGACATGAATTTTATTTATCCGAAAGACAATCTTGTGGCATTACATTTTAAATATGATTTCTGGCATATGACCGCCACGGCTGGCGCGGATGGAGTCCGATTTTCGATGACTTTTTCCAACATTTGTGGCCGTATATCGGCAATAACACGGCGAATGTTGTCTTCCAAATGGTCAAGCGCTTGTGGTTTATCCGCATAGACCAATGACTTTACATAGCCCCACAGAAAGTAGTCTAGCGGTGTTAAATCACAAGATCTTGGAGGCCAATTCACAGGTCCAAAACGTGAAATTAGGCGGTCACCAAACATGTCTTTCAATAAATCTATTGTGGCACGAGCTGTGTGACATGTTGCGCCGTCTTGCTGAAACCACATCTCCTGGACATCATGGTTATTCAATTCAGTAATGAAAAAGTTAGTAATCATGGCTCTATACCGATCACCATTGACTGTAACGTTCTGACCACCATCGTTTTTGAAAAAGTACGGACCAATGATTCCACCAGCCCATAAAGCGCACCAAACAGTCAGTTTTTCTGGATGTAACGGTGTTTCAACATACACTTCAGGATTACCTTCACTCCAAATGCGGCAGTTTTGTTTGTTGACGTAGCCATTCAACCAGAAGTGCGCTTCATCGCTAAACATCGCTAAAATGGACGTAGTGCGCGATACGTTTTCCGCACAGAACCATTATTTTCGAAATAAAATTGCACTATTTGCAAGCGTTGTTTAGGCGTGAGTCTATTCATGATGAATTGCCAAACCAAACTGAGAATAAATCATTTGACAGCTGTTAAATCGGTCGCCATCTTGAAAAGTAATGCCAACTTAAAGTTCTATACCTCTATAAAAAAAACACCCTTTATGTATGAAAGACTGCCGGATTTACGCACAACCTAAACCGCTTATCGTAGAGACCTGAAACTTAGAGGAGTGCAAATATTGTATATGAGATCGTTTTAAATTTCATTTTATTTTGGACTATACCGTTTTATGAGTATTTTAGCACCCTTCATTTTATCTGCTCTTGCAGCATTTTTACGTTCAATGCGAGTATTAGATAAGTAAAGAGTGATCCAAGTAGAGGTGCTTTTTTCAAAATTCCTTTTTTGGACAGATCACGCGTGAGTCGTGTCAAGCTTTCATGTTATTTTTGTTCAGTATTGTTTGGCATTTCATCATGGAAAGACTTACGCTTGAACAACGTTTACAAATCATTGAACTTTATTACGAAAATTCATGTTCTGTAAAGAATGTGTTTCGCTCGCTTCGCTCAGCTTATGGCCTACTGAGCGTACTATTCACAACACCATCACCGATCTTGAGACCCGGCATTCGTTATTGGATAAAATTCGACCGAATAGACCATGTCCATCACGCAGTGAATGAGTGTACACGAAGACCATGGAGACTCGATTCGGTGCCGTTCGCAGCAACTCGGACTGACGTATGGAACGACTTGGCACATTTTACGTCGAGATCTTAAATTGAAAGCGTGCAAGATACAGCTTGTGCAAGAACTGATACCGCTCGACCTTCCGAAGCGATATCGCTTGCTCTATGGGCTCTTGAAAAGTTCTAAAAAGATCCGAAGGTTTCGAGCCAAATTTTGTTCAGCGATGGGACCCATTTCTAACTCAATGGGTATGTAAACAAGCAAAATTGCGGAATTCGGGATGAAGAGCAATCTGAAGAGATTCAAGAGCTGCCATTTCATCCAGAAAAAACAACGGTTTGGTGTGGTTTGTGGGCCGGTAGAATTATCGATCCATATTTCTTCAAAAATGATGCCCGTGAGAACGTAACCGTCGATGGCGACCATTGTCGCGCACGCCCTGCGGGTTAGGGCTTCAAGAATTTACCCGCGGTAAGGCATGCCTGTCGTAAGAGCCGACTAAAATCCATAGTTCTCGCGACTCTCGGTCTTTATACCGGAACGACCCGGATTTTTATCCGGCCAAGGACTGTCACTCCCGCAATGTTCCACGAAGCCCCATTTGGAGAATTTTCTGCGGCTACAACCATTATCGCGCTATGATAACCGACTATTTGATGCCTGAAATTGAAGCTCGTAATCTCCACGACATTTGGTTTCAACAAGACGACGATACTTTACACACATGGCAGCGACCAATAGATTTACTGAGAGAACTCTTCGGTGAGCAGATAATTTCACAGTTTGGGCCGGTCAATTGGCCACCAAGATCGTGTGATATCACACCGTAAGACCTTTTCCTCTGGGGAGCAAAACATCACGCGTGTCATTCGCCAGTTACTAGTCGCTTATAGCCGCTGCCAACATTTGAAAGAGATAATCTTCAAGAAATAAATACCAAAGAATGTTCTTTCGAATGATAATAAACATTTCCCATTAAATTTGATTTTCTGTTTTTTTTTTCTTTAAAAGAGGGAAACCTCGAAAATGATCTTTATTTATAAAATTTCACTATTGCGCTGTTACAACCGCAGGTTCAATGAGCAATTGTACTCTGAATAATAGCATAGAAGTATACCAAAGGTTTCAAACTGTTGCGTTGAAGCTAAGGTAGTACAAAAATCAAAGATAGGAGTAAACTTTGAATTGAGAGGACATAATTGTTTGAGCTATCAAAGGTAATACGGAAATATAGTTCAATTTGATTTTCTGATCCTCATTCGCAAGCGTCTGTAGTAAATATTAGTCACAATCATGTATAAATATTTGGCAGTCATCCTGTTATCTTTTCTCCCTTTGATATTATGGTATTTAGTATTTGAAAATTAAATGAGAAGATTATATCTGTGGAGGAAGTCTGATATTTTAAGGCAAGCGAATCAGTAAATAATTGTTATTTATATGCAGCTCTTTAATGTACATTAAAATTTCAATAATTACTTTGAACGGCAGTTATTGTACGGATGCTAATTCGAATTTCTCGTAATCTTAAGAACCAGCATGTAATTATAATACCTTGCTGAGGAGTGTATCCATACATTCATTGGAAAAAATATAAACTCAGCTTTAAAAAATGAATTTTTTAATATTTTGCGCTTCTTATTACTTTATTTCGCGCAATTGTCGAAGTAAAGTAATTACCCTCCGGCATGATTTCTATAATTGAAAAAAAAAAAAAAAATTGTTGAATTTTGCATAGCCTTGTATTTTGAATACAGACATAAAATATGATCCATTAATGCATATTTCCATGATGTTTTTTTACAATGTTCACTGTGTTCTAACAAAAAATATGATTGAATTTGTTTCTATACATTTTACTTAACACATATGTAAACCGAAGAAAAAAAACTGTATGTACTAGAATTTAATTCATATAAATATTACATATTTTTTCATATGTATGTAATGTAAAAATGTGTGCACAATCGAGTGAGTTTGATGCAAGCAGTACGGCATATTTATGTTCAAGTATTGCACACCCATTTTTTCTTATACATAAACTAATTGATTTACCCCATCTCACATAGTCTATGCCATACTTAAGTAGTATGTGCAGTATATTTACTAACTATTTCCCCCAACGTTGTTCACATTTCGAATATTTATAAAGAACATTGACAAAATTTTCCGCATTTATGCAGCGTCCAGTCTCAAAAGTGTGGAATTCGGTGAAGCGCGTCTGCCATGGAAGCACGCCGAAACTACATGTGTCTCTATTGAATATTATGCTCAATTCAGGATCAACAAAATGCCATTGCATACGTTTCGCCAGCTCATCGGTGATGTGTTGTTCTAGTTGCTTACGGTTAGCGAGTAGTTTTTGCACATCTGAGGTATCGCGTTTTTGAAAAAGTTCTCGGCAGATTTTCGCTAACAAAGGGCGATTATCTTCATCACTAATTTGATAAACCTAAAAAAAAATTTAGAATTTAAAATGAAATGAAAAATGTAGGCTGGTAGAGCATGTATGTATAATCATTAGCGATAACGCCTATTTCAAATTCTGGGCATAGTGTTTTGGTGCTACTGATAACCCACACAACAACACTAGAGGGCTAGACTGATTTTGATTAATTCAGCATACATTTACTCACTTTCATATGTGCATTTGTATTATTTTTGTATGCATTTCCATTGCATAAACTGCCAATTTTGCCAGCTACGTTATCATTTATCACATATCCATTCACATCGCACCCATTTTTATTTATATCCTTTGTCATAGTTTTACTTTCTTCTGGGCCATATTCAAATTGGTTATGCTGCAATTCCTTCCAATACGCTTTTCGTGTTTTACATATCTTTTCTATCGAAATACTCTCGCTACGTACATCATACAAACTGACGCAATCTATACCGATTATTTGGGCATATGATAATATGCGCGCTACAGCTGATTCATTCACGCATTCAAGTTGATCAGGTCCAATGATCAAATTTAGATGTTTAGGCATTTTTGTTAATTCCGCCTTGCAACCTAATAAAAATGCGCGGTCGCGGCGGGTTATCGACTCACTGTTTTGCCAAAAGTCATATGACCAACTTATTACAGATTGAAACCGTAAATACAGAAAACAGATGGTTTCATATATGCTGGCGAGAATATGCAATGCAAGCCAAATTATTTTGTGCAACCGGTCAATCATGCCGACAATGCTGGTTTTTATACTCTTGTATCAACAGGCGACAGTATTTTGGAATGGACTATGTATATTTGATTATCGGTCCTACAGCAGCGAAGAGAGTTTTAGTAAGCACAAGAACATAACCTGCAAGTAAAAACGGGTTAATAGAGTACATTTGTTTTATACATTTTTTACCTTCTGCTGTAACTTTCTTCACCGTTTTCTAATTCTTTTGTTGCTACAGTTATCAATCATTTTATATTACAAGCAAAATAGGTCATAAACTTAGTTGTATTTATACATTTATGGAAAACAAGTCACCAATAGCCAACCAAAACCGCGTCCAATATTCAATGAGAGAGCAAAATTAGTACTCACATCAGTTGTTTTTGACAGCCACAACACGTCACGTCAAATGCTGCCAGAAGATTTTTTAGTGCAATAATTAACTGTCAAAGTCCTTATCTCAAGCGGTATGGGTAGGTAACACTACTTTTTATGGCAAATGTTTTACTTGGCGTAGATTCTTCTGATGTAGCCTTTTGGATCTTATGTAAAGCAGAGGAGAAGAAGTTACACCTGCCGGTTAAGGGTCCGTCGTAAGAGGCGATTAAAAACCAATAATTCAGCCGAGAGTCGGATCTTGATACCGGAAAGAGCCAGATTTTTATCCGGCCAAGAACTCTAGCTCCCGTAATTCTTCTCGAAAACCAATTTGGAGAATACTTTTGCTGTTTCAAACACAACAACAACAGAAGGAGGTAAATGGAAGCTGCTGTCTATTAAAAATACGTTAATCCTTTGACCCTCTCTTATTATTAATCTGGTTCTCTCCATATATATTTCAAGTAGCTCTCCTACTTTTTGTCTCAAAATACAGGTGCATAGTTCAGATATTTCAAAAA
Organism: Neoceratitis asiatica; assembly: GCA_030068015.2. Taxonomy (NCBI): domain Eukaryota; kingdom Metazoa; phylum Arthropoda; class Insecta; order Diptera; family Tephritidae; genus Neoceratitis; species Neoceratitis asiatica. Next base: position 32,555,613 of record CM061524.1, read on the forward strand.
ATGGCCGCAGTAGCTCATCTAGGTCAGACAAACTTCCAAAATTAAAGACATTTTTCAAATTGCGAATGAAATGAAAATCTCCTCAGAAAAATCCCTCAGCTGTTCGGAGGCGGCTCAGAAAAAACTATTCGTGTATCCAGTTCATAAAACCTTAATAGAAGGAAGGGTAGGCGAAAAAAAAAACGCATCGACCGCTATTATTGAAAGTTTGTGTTAACCGAGTGGTTAGTATTGCGCACTGCCATTCGGAAGGCCCGGACGCAAAACCACATATAGGAGGAGGAGCTTGGTCGAAAATTGCTTTAGAGGGTTACAAAGCACCAAGTATTTTGTATTGTGACTAAAATCCCTTAGCTTTTGGTGCATTTCAGCGTCAAAAGCTCTGGATGGCTTACTTTTAATTTTAAGAGGTTATTAATAGTGTTTAATACGAAAAAATGAACTTACGTGAGAGCACCAGCTTATAAAATTTTCTGATTATGTACCGCGCCATAGTTCGTTGGAAAGTGTGGCAACTCATTACGTTCCTGGTAAACAAATGGTCCGCTTCTTTGGTGCTGTTTATCATTTTCAAGTTTTCTGTTGCTTCATTCGTTGATAGAAATTTGGTCGAAATTATTTGTGTTCGCGGACGATTTGTTGGATTTTTCTCAGTTGGAAAATCTTGGAAAAGTGTGTGTTTGTGTGAGAAAAAGAAAGGAATGAGGAAAAATTCTATAGCAATGCTTTTTTATGCTTAGTATAATTGGCAATGTGTATAAATATATGTATAAATAGAAAAATAATGCCAAAGTGAAATACATATTTGAATTCTACTAATTTGTTAGTATACAAAAGCAGATAAATTCAAAATAAAAAAGAAAAATCAAATACCATCCATAACCACGACTACTAAATCAGGATGGCTGCAACAGCGGCCGTCTATAGTCGTCTCCATAGCACCAGCGGGAGTATAGGTGGACTAAGTGCTAGTATGGGTAGTATGGCACATTCCCAGTTAGCACGTTCTCTGGAGCGCATCCTGGAGGAGGCACACCTAAGTGGCGAATTAATACTGACGAATCGAAAGTTGAAAGATTTTCCAAAAACTGGTACCAAATATAATCTCGCTGATACGGTAATGGCAGGTGAGTACACGAAATGCTTACATTTATGCATGGAAAATTGCGAAAAGGAGTAGACGCAGACTATCAAGGTGTGGTATGTGTGGTTAGGAATGCGTTGTTTGTTAATGCATATGGAATTATGTGTTTAAGAAAATGAAAAGGGAAAAATGTGAAAAATAATGTCTGGTATATTGACAACATGACTGATTCCGCTTTAGAATGCAATGAAGTAAAATCAAAAAGCATGAGGTAGACACTTTGGGTGCGGCCGAGTCAGTCAAGCGACGAATATAAAATGTAAATGCATACCTACCGTGTGTAGGATCTGGTTGGAGCAAAAACTTTATTTCGTAGAAAAGAATGTTGCATATATAAAAATGCATAACTACTTAATGTACATATTTCAAAAAGGAAAAAGTATTAATAAATGCTCCGAAGAAACATCTAACCACCAACATTGAAAAATCAATAAGTTTATGCAGCCTTAACGCATATAGCGTATTTATACTGAATATAATGATACATGACCGTCAGCTGGCCCGACTTCCGTACGCTTGTTTCATGCACGAACTTACTATGCGTTCCACGTTCTTTGCTGCTTGCTAACCACCAGCTGCTTGCTGAACGTTGGTTATTTCCTCCTCAAGGACAATCGATTTTTATATTGCATTTTCTCTTTCTTGCCTGAAAATGAAATTAAAAACTATACACGGATACATACACAATGTAATATTCTACCTCCCGTCCACCCTCATTTTTCCCCAGGCTATTAGGACTGCCACTTCTGACTTGCGTGCAGGATAGAAAGAAGGTTGGAAACATTGTACGTTGAACATGGCTTTTTATAGTTTGCATTATTTATGTACGTTGTTATTGTTGTTGTTGTTGTTGTACATTGCACTTGATATTTGAAATCAGTGAGAAATGGTGCAATGCATTATTACCTACATATGTACCAGCGCCGCTGAGTGACATGTGAGGTGGTAATAGTGGTGGTAAGTGCTGGTGGTAGTTGTGTTGGGACGTGCGCAATGCCGGGATCACGCCATTTATGCTGTTGTATGTCCTCCTTTGTAGTGTTTGTTTGCCAAATTGCCGGCTCTAAGGAAAATTGCTGTAATGCAATTATGCTGTGCACATATACACGCTCACATGGACTTGCAAATTTGATGGACTTACAATGAGCGGTGTTTTCGAACTTTAATTCCCTTAGGGATTTCTATAGACTTTCGCTTTTGAGCTGTAATTTTTTAATTGACATTGTAATCAATATTTGCCCAGCACAGAAATTTTCAGATTTAAGGATAATTTCGTATGTAATAGAAAACATATTTTAGAGGTTATGTTTATATACTACAATTAATATTGAGAAAGTATAGTAATTAAAAATTTTTACTACGAAAAGCAACAAAAATGCAAAAACAATAAATATAATAACAACAATACCAATAAAAATATGAACAAAATCAGATGTGTGGAATTTAAAAAAAAAGATAAATTTTGAAATTTTTTTATTTTTATTTTTTTAAATTCTCAAAATCTAGTATGTGGTGTGTGCATTTATGCCATGAAAATATTTTTCCGAAAATCAATCAAGCTTGTGTAATCTCGCGCCAATAAATTCACAAAAAAATTTGTTTTCCCTCCAAATATCGTATTCAAGCATAATGCCAATAATCATTTCTACCAAATCATTTATTTATGCTATTACATGTGCCATAACGAAATCTGCCTCACATTAACACCATTTTTGCTTGCCATAAATTTATGCTTATGCACAAAATATCGAAAAAATTTTCAGTTGCAGACATATTTGGAATAGCGTGTGTTGCGTTCAAACGCCTAAGAATTCCACAATATTCATAACTCAAAACGAAATCAGAATAAATTACGAGTATATGAAAATATAGCAAAAAGAAACATTAATTTTGGTAGTCTAGACGGCACAAGCTCAGTGGCATATTTCGTTTGCTTGATTTTTTATAGAAAAATTGGGCACAAAAATTTATTACTACAACCAAATATACATTTTTACAAGAAGCGTATTTTAATATGTATGTATGTACTGTATTTCTTTTATTACTATTTGACTTCCACCTTTATTCCGTGGTGGTTGGTTTTCATTGCCAGCAAACCCTAGCACTCTTAAAAATAAACCACACGCATATATGTTTCACTTGTTATACATCCTTTGGACACTTTTCTTAACCCTCTAAGGATTTTATTTGGTAATATTTGTTGTACTTGCAGAATATATATATTTTTTCTTAATTTAATGGTACTTACTCCCTTCGGGTACTATTTCAACGGAATGTTTTTTTATTTTTATATGGCTGCGCGTGTTTCGCCCGTCGCTTTCATGCTGTGCGTTTATTTTGTTTGGCTCCAATTACTTCCTTAAGATGTGCTCCCCTTTTCTTTTATTGAAGTATTAGTTGGAGGATTGGCGATTTTTTTCCGCAGGTTTGCAATAGAAAACAGATTTTGACGGCAATTTATCTGGAAGAACTTGTAAAATATTTGTTGAACGATTTGAAATTGATTTTATTCGTGGGCTACACATTTTTTTTTGTTTACAATTCGCCATTTCATTTATTCAAAGTGAATCTGTGAAATTTTGAATTTTATTTCTTACGCTTGGATGAACTCCACTACATTTTTCGCATTGAATTTGAAAATGCGGATTATATGTATGTATGTATGTGAAAATGGGGTTTAAACTCCCAACCCGCCAACAACACATCTTTCCACAGCAGTTATGACCCTAGAGCTCTTGCTGCTCCCATATTTTGTTCACCATCTTAGCCTAGTATCTCATCAGTATGGGTTCCGCAAGATACATAGTACTACCATCGCGCTAAAACCCGACTCTGCTTGCGAACTATATTGGTACAATTCGACTTGACGAACCCAATCAACGCATAACCTCACAATTACTATCAAACATTGATGAGCTCGTTACTGTTTGTGTCGAAAAGTTACACTAGGAATTATGCCTAATAATTGCTAGAACTTTGAGATGAAACATTCAAGCGCAGGATTTCCGACGGGTGGTTTCCCACCATTGTTTGATTTTTAAGCTCAATCTACCACCTGAAGGAGGCTTCTTATTCTATCTATATCTAAACTCCTAAATGTTGGCGTCCGAACCTCACTTATTCACTGCCAGAAATCAAACACTCACCCAGATCTTTTTTACAAGCTCGACGAATCTGTGCCAGTAAATAACTCAAATAACCTAGGAGTGACACCAAAAATCGTCAATTCGCTAGCAACTAGCACTTAAAGCGAAGTCAAAGAAACGTTGCTCGCATTTTGCAAAGCAATCTGACATAAATTACGGAAAGAAGACTAGTGAAAGATCCTTATGCAGTTGATGTAGCTACATAGTTGACAAAACATCGTTTTGAGAACTGTAAAAGAAACACCGACGATATTGTCCTTGTGCCAACTTAACCTCGATACATTTATGCTCCCATAATTTATTGCAATATGTGCAATGAGACCCCGCCAACACTTTGTATTCCTCTATCTTTAACTCGCTTATTGTGAAAAAAATAGTCGTAAAAAGTGTTCCATTTCGAGGTTCCCTACTTTTCTAAAGAAAAAAACACAGAAAATTCAAATCTAATGGGGAATGTTTATTATCATTCGAAATAACATTCTTTGGCATTTATTTTTTGAAGATTATCTCTTTCAAATTTTGGCCGCGGCTACGTCTCAGATGGTCCATCCGTTGGGTCCAATTTTCGATGATTCGTTCGATCATTTCGACTGGTAACTGGCGAACGACACGCGTGATGTTTTGCTCCAAAGCCTGAATCGAAGCAGGATTGTCCGCATAGACTTAAGACTTTATATATCCCCACAGGAAAAAGTCTAACGGTGTGATATCACATAAACTTGGTGGCTAATCGACCAGCCCAAAACGTAAAATTATCTGCTCACCGAAGTGTTCTCTCAATAAACCCATTGATTAATGCGATGTATGGGAAGTGGCGCCGTTTTGTTGAAACCAAATGTCACGAAGATCACGATCTTCAATTTCAGGCATCAAATAGTCGGTTATGGCGCGATAACGATCGCCATTGACGATTAGGTTCTCACCGGCATCATTTTTGAAGAAATATGAACCGATGATTCCACCGGCCCACAAACCACACCAAACCATTGTTTTTTCTGGATGAAATGGCAGCTCTTGAATCTCTTCAGGTTGCTCTTCGTCCTAAATGCGGCAATTTCACTTGTTTAAATACCCATTGAACCAGAAATGGGCCTCATCGCTGAACCAAATTTGACTCGAAAATGTCGGATCTTCTTGGAACGTTTTCAAGAGCTCCTAGAGCGAAGCGATATCGCTTGGGAAGGTCGGGCGGCTTCAATTCTCGCTTTAAATCAATCGTTCAATTTAAGATCTCGACGTAAAATGCGCCAAGTCGTTCCAAACATCAGTCCGAGTTGCTGTGAACGTCACCGAATCGACTCTCCACGGTCTTCGTATGCACTCTCAGCTACGGCCGCTATATTTTCTTCACTGCGTGCTGGACGTAGTATATTCAATCGAATATTATCCAATAATGAATGATGGGTCTCAAGATAGGTGATGATGTTGCGAATAGTACGCTCAGTTGGCCGATTATGTTGACCATAAGTTGAGCGAAGTACGTGAATTTCCGTAGTAAAGTTGAATGATTTGTAAACGTTGTTCAGGCGTAAGTCTTTCCATGATGAAAATAATGAACAAAAATAACATGAAAGCTTGACACGACCCACGCGTGATCTCTCAAAAAAAGGCTATTGAAAAAAGTACAGCTACTTGGATCACCCTTTATTCTTTTGCTTACTATACTGTCTCGGAAGTCTCTTTGTTTCTTGCTTATTTCCGTTTGCAATTATTGAAAAGTAAATAAAAAAAAATGTAACTTACATACATACACATATAACCTTCTTTACTAAGCTCGTCAATTTAATATATGCATATCCCAAGAATATTATATGTATATAATTAAAGCAGGTAAAATGTAATTATTTTAAATGCCAACACTGCTTTTCCAACAAGCAATCTAGAAAAAAAAAAAAAAATTAAAAAAAATACTCGACAGTTTTACTGAGGAAAAAGTATGTGAGTTGCATGCAAATCGGCAAAGAGATCGTCACGGCATTATGCAGACAATGCAGCAAGACAGACAACAGCTCGTCGCACATCAGCTGCTTTTATAACCACCTCCATCACTCTGCCCTTTTCCTCCACTTAACCGAGGCCCACACAACAGCACCAAACTCTGGTGGCTATACATATTCGTACGTATACTTACGGCATTATGTATGTGCGTGTATGTACTATAGTTACATGACATAAAAGGTTCTGCCATACAAAATCTATACGCGCTTGGCATAAATACTTAGTGAGAGCGATAGAGCTCGAACAGAGCTAGCTGATGGGTGCGTGGTGCGTTGCATATATGTATTTTTACATTGAAACGTCCTTCCCGTCGAAAAAACTTTTTTATTTGTCCATATTAATGCTATACTCGCACTCGTATGTGTAGAGTGTCAATATAATATGTTCATATGTATTTAATGTTGAGGAGACATCAATAAATCCGTGCCGTGTCGCCCATTGTACGTTCTACGCTGAAGTTGTTTATAGAGCTTTTTGTGTTGTTGCGAAGAATGGCAATCAGTAAAACGCAAATTTCCATATAAAACTTACTAATAAATTATAAATTTATTTTTTATTGTATGTAAGTATAATTCGTCATCACTCGTGACGTGCACTTCCTGCGCCCGTTGGCACAATCTCATCAACGACCGGCCATAGTAACGCTGGCATCGTCATTGCCACTACCATCGTCATCAACAATGTTTATGTGCTAAACATTGTCAACAACGTCATCATCATCATCATCACCACCACCATCATTATCAACAACTTTGTGTGCTCGCTTGTATGTATATGTGCATTTTTGTATTCGATGCCTGGCCTTTGCCTCGTTGACTTGCAATTGTTTGTTGTCCACAGTGCAGCAGTGCAGCAGTGCCGCACAATTGTTGTCATTGTCTACAAGTACCATCGAGTGAGTGGCCCATCTTCTGCCTCTCCGACCAAGTTTTAGTTTGATAATAATATTTGTTATATTTATTTGCACTGCTTTGACGTTGTCGCTCCGCTGCCTCGTCTGTATACCAACTATTTGCCTTCCTAAAAAATGTATAGAATTAAAAAAAAAAAATCAAGCTCTATGTGTATATCAAAATAGCTCTAGGCAGCTAAGCTACCTTTCATCATTGACTTTCAGCGCTGCGTGTTCCCTGCCCGCGCCTTGCCTCTCTGATTTATTCGTTTTATGTTTGCTTGCTTCAATGGCTGTGTTTATGTGCCTTTAGCGCATATTATCTCACACAAACACACACATGCGCACTTGCACCATAAACTTTAAATAAAGGGTGATCCAAGTAGAGGTGCGTTTTTCAATAGCCTTTTTTTTGCCAGATCACGTTTGAGTCGTGTCAAGCTGCCATCCTACTTTTGTTCAGTATTGTTTGGCATTTCATCATGAAAAGACTTACTCCTGAACAACGTTTACAAATCATTCAACTTTATTACGAAATTCACGTTCTGTAAAGAATGCGTTTCGCGCGATTCGCTCAACTTATGGTCAACATAATCGGCCTACTGAGCGTACTATTCGCAACACCATCACCCATCTTGAGACCCACCATTCATTATTGGGTAATATTCTACTGAATAGACCATGCCCAGCACGACAGCACGCAGTGAAGAAAATATAGCAGCCGTAGCTAAGAGTGTACACGAAGACCGTGGAGAGTCGATTCGGCGTCGTTCGCAGCAACTCGGACTGACGCATGGAACGACTTGGGGCATTTTATGTCGAGATCTTAAATTGAAAGCGTACAAAATATAGCTTGTGCAAGAACTAAAGCCACTCGACTTTCCCAAGCGACATCCCTTCGCTGTATGGGCTCTTGAAAAGTTCAAAGAATATCCGACGTTTCCGAACCAAAATTTGTTCAGCGATGAGACCCATTTCTGGCTCAATGGGTATGTAAACAAGCAAAATGGCCGCATTTGGGACGAAGAGCAACCTGAAGAGATTCAAGCACTGCCATTTCATCGAGAAAAAACAACGCTTTGGTTGTGGTTTTTGGGCCGGTAGAATCATCGGTCCATATTTCTTCAAAAATGATGCCGGTGAGAAAGTAACCATCAATGGCGACCGTTATAGCGCCATCATAACCGACTATTTTATGCCTGAAATTGAAGTTCGTGATCTCCGCGACATTGGATGGCAATAAGACGCCGCCACATCCCACACATCGCAGCAATCAATGGATTTGTTGAAAGAACACTTCGGTTAGCACGTTTTGGGCCAGTCGATTGGCCACCAAGATCGTGTGATATCATACCATTAGACTCTTTCCTGTGGTGATATGTAAAGTCTAAAGTCTATGCGGACAATTCCGCTTCGATTCAAGCCTTGGAGCAAAACAGCACGCATGTCATTCGCCACTTACCAGTCGAAATGCTCGAACGAGTCATCGAAAATTGGACTCAACGAATGGACCATCTGAGACTTAGCCGCGTTCAACATTTGAAAGATATACTCTTCAAAAATCAAAAAGGTCAAAGAATGTTCTCTCGAATCATAATAAACATTCTCCATAAAAATTTGAATTTTTTATTTTTTTTATTTAAAAAAGTATGTAACCTCGAAATGGATCACCCGTTATATATTTTTTTATATTGTAGCTTTTTCCTTTTCTTTTGCTGTTTTTCATGACTATTATTACTATTATTTTTGGTATTTTGGCCTTTCAACAACTCATAAATGTTTTTCGAATTTTCACCTTGATTTTTTTGTGCAGCTTTCGTTGCGCGTTTTCCCACACCGAATTCAAAGTCGCAGCTTTCGATTATACCTGATTTATTTACGTTTTTCTTTTACACTGCATTTTCGTTTAATTTTCACTTAATTGCTTATAATTTCTTCATATTTACCTTTAAATGCTTTGAATTGTTTATTAAGTGATTACTTCAATTATTGTGAGTATTTGACCATTTCATTTAATTATTTTATGCTAAGTTCATTCATACCAGTGTTTTGCAGTTATTCATATGCACATTTGATATTCATCTTGTGTGAGTTACATATGTTTTGCACGGTGAATTGAACATATCTATGTAAGAGTACACTGCGCGTCATCAGTTTGGCGCCCCTTGCTTTGCTGCGCTTTTACTTTACTTACTTTATTATAATTTTCTAGTGCATATAAATTTGTAGATTTTCTTGTTGCTTTATTTGAGCGTAAAAAGAAGCCAAAATTAGAGAAAAATGTGGTATGGAAACGAGCAAACCGGCTATACAAAGAGTATTCGAAAAAACTGAAAGTTTAAAAAGGCAAAAACTACTCGAAAAAAATCCACCACTTAATGAGTGGCTAAACGAAATGCGTCTTACTATTGCTCGAACGCACATGACTTGGTCTAAAAACGGCAATACGTCTTATTTTCAGACGAAAAATTATTATTAGTATGATTTGCGCAAAAAGGAAAAACTTTTTGAAGGAGTTTGGTCGGCGGTGCCATGGTATGGGACATCATCTCCTGTTATGGCACCTGTGAGCTGCGGTTTTTAAAGTCAAAAATGAGCGCGAAAGATTATAATCGCGTTTTAAAACCTGCATTCCCGTTCTTTAAAAACTTTTTTTTTTGAAATCTGGAAGGCCATTTTCAGTAAGACAATCTTCGGAGCATAAAATATGGATTCACTTGTAGGCAAAACGGAAAAGTTTTCAGGTGACCACCGACTCCCCAGACTTAAATACGAGGGAACGTTTTTATGTTCGAGGAATGGGGGTTAGGGTGAGAAAAAAATTCAATTATTTTTCCTTTTCAATATATTCACCTGTTAGACGGTTAAATTTTTCAGCCCTTTTAAATAATTTAATCATATCATCATTAAAAATTGGTTTCTCTTTATCTTCAAAATACGCCAAAACTGCCTCCTTGATTTCATCATCGGTGATACATTTTTTGCCCCTCCACTTTTTCTAAACTTAAACTTCTTCTTTGGGGGTGCTGTGCCCTTTTTAAGCATCCGCATGGTGTCTTGCTTCGACCCAGTTTCATAATGATGAACACAAATTTCGCCACCAGCAACAATTCAACTCAATACACCATACTATATACTCTACGCGTTGTTGTTTTATTTTTTATTTCACTTTTCATTCTCGATTGTTGATTAGGTTGACGAAAGCTCAAAGATTAATTGCTTAATACGAATTGAACCTCGTATTTATACTAATTATGAGTCATTGAACACGTTACAATCCTAAAGCGGCTAATAACCCTTCTGCAAACACTTTCATTCCTCGAACATAAAAAAGCTCTAACTCATCTATTCTTATCTCTTCACTGAAATAATTGACGAAATTATTTAGAAGAAATTTGTATAGCTTAAATAGTCTGCGCTTAATAGAGGCGCTAACCTGATGACGCGCAGTGTACGTAACATATGTACGCGCTTTGCTGTGAAGGTTTGAAATTACAAGCGCTTTGTTTTACGATTTAATTACAATCATTTTATGATTTAATGCTATAATTTGAGTTCAGACAAAATTTATTATACTTTTTTTCTACGAATAGTTTCGTTTTAATGATTTCAATTTCATTATGTGTTTAGACAGCTGTTTTAAGGAGCATGAACTCCATTTTTCTTCAATTCCTTTCAAAAACAGCATTTTTATATTTTTTTTAAAATAAATAAATAATTTTTTAATCTCTACTTTGAAACGGTGATTTTAAGAAAAAAATTTATTGTAGAATATATATCTGTACTACTAGACCCGACCAGACGTTGTACAGTGCACTTATTGAAGACTCGTTTGAGATTAAAATCATAGTCTCAGGTTTTTAATATACTGTTCTTCTACATGAAATTTTAGATTAGCATTGTAAATATGTACCGATCGCATCAGAATCTCGAGCTGAATTGATTTAACTATGTCCATCTGTCTGTTTAAATGCAAACTAGACCCTCAGTTTTTGAGATATTTCGTCCAAACGTGATACACAGATGCTTTTTACATTTATACGTACATTTGTCGGAACCGATCAGATCGGACTACTATAACATACACTATGGGCAAATAAATGGTTCAAAAGTAGATTCTTGCGAAATGCTAAAAATTTTCTACTGAAAGTTCTTCAGAATCATATATTTTTGGACTCACTTAGAAGATACAGGTTGAAATGAAAAATGTAGTGTAATTGAGTTAGAATCGTGGAAATATGCGGTGCGCATTTATTTCCTATGTTTGTATTTCAACTACCTAAAAAATGAGAGTGATAGGAGAAACGAAACAAAGAACAGCACTGCGAGCAGCTCGATCCTCGCTTGACACTTGCTCAATGCTCAACTACTCAGCAGAACAACAAATTTTCAGTTATGCTTCACAAAATTTCTTTGTCGTTTCCGGGATTTAACGCATTGTATAAATAAATTTAAAATTATTAAAAAAAGTTTAGAGAAAAAAGTCAAAGTTTTTGTCAAAATACTCGAAACTCGTGCTCGTGCTCGAAAGTTTTCGAGTAATGAGCAATGAGCCAAAAAAAAAAAAAAATTTAATATAAAAAAATTAAATAAAAAAAAATTGTATATTCAAAATTTTTGCAGAATTATTAGGATAACTTTCATGTATTACTCGATTTCCGATATAGTCCCTAAGTTCGGTTCAAATTGTAAGTACTTATTACGTGGCAGCTTGGATGAGCAGTTCTTCGAGAGGTGTTCATAACCTTACTTTTCTCTGGTGTCATCATATTGAGTTTATACCACTGAAACATTCTGTTTGCTGCTTTAATTTTGAAAAAATATCTTGAAGGAGTTAGCAAAGAAGAAATAGAAACCAGATCTATTTGGCTCTTCTGAGGTATATCTACCTGAAGAAAACAAGATTTCATCTAGTCGTCTCATGATGAGATTAATTGAAGTATGCTCTGGCATTTAATTTAACTTTAAGGAAAAAACTCAGCCAATAAGATAGAAATTATTAGATTGTCACAAAAAACGTTATTTTGAAACATAGGGTCAATTGAGAGGTCCCGACCAACCATAGTAAAACACATTTTTTGGGAAAAATTAATTATTTTAATTCAACATAGTTCCATTCAAGGGTGATACACTGATTATAGCGACCCCCCAACTTTTCGATACCGTTTTTGTAGCACGATTTCTTCTTTGCTTCAAAATATTTCTCAGTTTCGGCGATCACTTCTTCATTCGATGAAAATTTCTTCTCAGCGAGCATTCTTTTGAGATCTGAGAACAGGAAATAGTCGCTGGGGGCCAGATCTGGAGAACATGGTGGTTGCGGAAGCAATTCCAAGCCTAATTCATAGATTTTTGCCATCGATTTCACTGACTTGTGACTCGGTGAATTATCTTCGTTAAATAGCATTTTCTTTTTCTGCAAATGCGGCCGTTTTACGGCGATTTCGCCTTTCAAACGATCCAATAACGCTATGAAATAGTCGCTGTTGATGGTCCTCTCATGTTCAAGGTAATCAATGAAAATTATTCCATGCGCATCCCAAAATACAGACACCATAACCTTGCCAGCCGACTGTTGCGTTTTTCCACGCTTTCATCGTGTGCAGTCCACTGGGATGACTGCCGTTTGGACTTCGGAGTGAAATGATGAAGTCATGTTTCATCCATTGTCACATAACGACGTAGAAACTTGGGATTATTATGCTTGAACATCCAAAAACACTGCTCCGATTAATTAGCTCGTCGTGGTTTTAGGTGAAAAGTGAACTCACGTGGCACCCACTTTGCACTGAGCTTTTTCATATCCAAATATTCTTGAATGATATGATGCACACGTTCAGTGGATGCCTTTAGAGTTGCTGCTATGTCATTCAATTTCAATTTACAGTCTTTAAAAATCATTTTGTGGATTTTTTTGATGTTTTCATCGGTAACAATTTCTTTTGGGCGCCCACTGTGTACACCGTCTTCGGTGCTCTCTTTACCACGTATAAACTTAGCATACCAATCCTTGATGGTTGATTTTCCTGGAGAAGTGTCCGGAAGCTCATCATCAAGCCAAGTTTTTGCTTCAACTGTATTTTTTCCCTTTCAAAAAGCGATATTTTCTCAGCACGCAAATGCCTTCTTATCGATTTTTTTTTTTTGCAAAATAACGAAAGTTGCCTCACTCAAAATGCTGTAACAAGCTGTAATTCACAAACTAATGATCCGATAGTTGTCAAAAACCCTACTTGCGAAGATTAGGTCTAACTGAAAATCATTAATTAATTAATTCTAATAACTCCATTTATGTGTCAGGCCGGGAACTTTCCAATTGACCTGTTAGATGATTTACAGAATTTTTCATAAGTTTGACTACATTAGAAAAACCACAAAAAATTACAAAAGAAAAAAACTGAGATCTTATAAGTTTTGAATTGAATGTCGTCTCTGGTTTAACTACGAGTGAGGATATTTTAAAAATGTAATCAAAATCCTTCAATGGTTTCAAAATAAATGTGTCACACCTTTTTTTTTTTTTGACTTTACGTTAAATATATATACATATTTTCCAAATATACATTTATAAATTAATTTAATTTTCCAAACAAAAACATTTGTCCTAATCCAAATGTGAATTTTATCCATCTAAAGTTTTGTTTGTCATTATGCTTGCTCAACTTACAATAAGAAATTAATTTATTTTGTAAAATGATACCACTTGCTATTGGCAGGCAGGCAGGCAGGCAGACAGGCAGGCAAACGAGCAGCCGGTCTTGTCACGCTTCCCTAGCCTGTATGTATATAAGTGTGATATGCTCATAAAGATTCGTTATCGGATTGAATTCACACTCTGCTGCTGCTGGCTGTCCGCATAAGAGTCATTTATTACTATAAAAATAATGCAAAGATTTGTATGTAGATATGAAAAGTTATACGCGGACGCATACATATATACCCGTACATGCATATATTTATGTTGAAACAAGTGGGGTACAAGTGCTCTAATTACCTTAATTTTTTTTTATATAAATATCCAAAGTACATATGTTACGAGTACGTGTGAATATTGCTTTGAGTTTGCACATTTTGCTGTCACACATATGTATAAAAGTATACATACGTTTCTCTCATAAGTATATGTATGTCTGTTGGTTGTATTTTGAATTTCTTTTGAAATTAATTTTTATTTTCAACGGACATTTATAATTTGCTATGCAACCGTTGTTGATCGTTTTTATAGACATGTTTTATATGTTGTTGTTTGTTGTTGCTGTTGCTTTTGCTATTATTATTGTTTTAATGCATTTTGTTTTCATTGTTTTTTTTTTTAATAATGTATTCCGTTTCTTATTGTTTTACATTTGATTTTGTGTTTGTGGAACATGTTGAAAAGTTGCTCCACTAATCCCCTGACACGAACCAGATTTTCTATGGTCAAGTTGAAGTCCAACGGCGGATAATAATAACTGTGATATGAGTGGATATACATATGTATGTATGAGTTTATGTATACAAAAGCAATTTTAATACAAATTTGTATATATGTATACAAACGTGTATGTTTCTTCTCATTTAATTTTAAATTTCATATCGAAGTATTCTTATGCATATGCATACTCGTATATATGTATGTATATATTTGTTTTTGATTGGTTTGTTCAGCTTTAAAAAATATTAATATTTCTAGATAAGACTTTTACATATAAAATTTTTTAAAACTTAAGCGCACTTCCATATCACATTTAACCACATTTTTCTTTGGAAATCTCATTTCTTTTAAAAACCGCTGTTAAAAATTGCGAACATGTTTACAAAAAAAAAAATATATATATATATATATATATATGTATATATAACGCGTGATCCATCTTAAGGTTCCCTACTTTAAAGTGTCCTCTTAATAAATTCATTGATTGATGCGATGTGAAAGAAGTAGCGCCGTCCTGTTGAAACCAAATGTCGCGAATATCACGAGCTTCAATTTCAGGCATCAAATAGTCGGTTATCATGGCGCGATAACGGTCGCCATTGATGGTTACGTTCTCACCGGCATCATTTTGGAAGAAATATGGACCAGAGATTCCACCAGCCCACAAACCACACCAAACCGCTGTTTTTTCTGGATGAAATGGCAGCTCTTGTATCTCTTCAGGTTGCTCTTCGTCCCAAATGCGGCAATTTCGCTTGTTTACATACCCATAAATGGGCCTTATCGCTGGAAAAAAAATTGGCTCGACAAGATCGGATCTTCTTTTAACTTTTCAAGAGCCCATAGAGCGAAGTGATATCGCTTAGGAAGGTCGAGCGGTATCAGTTCTTGCACAAGCTGTATTTTGTACGCTTTCAATTTAAGATCTCGACGTAAAATGCGCCAAGTCGTTCCATACGTCAGTCCGAGTGGCTGCGAACGGCACCGAATCGAGTCTCCATGGTCTTCGTGTACACTCTCAGCTACGGCCGTTATATTTTCTTCACTGCGTTCTGTCGTACTGGAAGTGGTCTATTCGGTCAAATATTATCCAATAATGAATGCTGGGTCTCAAAATTAGTGTTGGTATTGCGAATAGTACACTCAGTACGCCGTTTATGTTGACCATAAGTTGAGCGAAGCGCGCGAAACACATTCTTTACAGAACGCGAATTTTCGTAATAAAGTTGAATGATTTGTATATGTTGTTCAGGCGTAAGTCTTTCCATGATGAAATGCCAAACAATATTGAACAACAAAAACATGACAGCTTGACACGACTCACACGTGATCTGTCAAAAAAAAAACTATTGAAAAAAGTACCTCTACTTGGATCACCCTTTATATATTTTTAAGACATATAGTCACTGCTTCAATTACTTATTGTATTATAATGGCAAAAAATTTTTTTCTTATTTTTACGATGATTGGAAATGAAGTAAATTTATTTTCTTTTATTATGAATTATGGGTTATCTTTCAAAAATTATCGCTACTTTATACTTCAAATAATTTAAAATTATTATTAATAATATAAATTCATTAGAGAATTGAAATTAATCGAAAAAGTAAAATAGATTAATTGAAACCAGATAAATAGTTGATTAAATTAAATAATCGTTGATTAATCAATGAATAATAATTTTTTATTAATCCAAACTATTGATTTCACAATTGATTAAGCACGAAATTGATAAATCATATAAAAAATTATTTATTTAAAAAAAAAATATATAAATTTCGAATTCGATTAATGCGTTGTTGGTTTTTTTTTTAAATTTAAACTGCATAAATGTGTTGAATATAGTATTTGAAACCCAAAAAATTCACTTTCGGAATAGTATTTTTATTTTGTTTTAATTACACCGATAAATCTATTAATTTGATAAAAAAAATTAATTTTAGCCGGAATAATCAACTCAATTCAATTATTAAAGGAACTCATCTCAACGTTTTTGAACAATACGAAATTAATTGTTTAATCCCGCAATACTTCGATTTCTGCATAAATTTTTGAAGTGCAAAACTAATATTAAATATAATAGAAAAATTTGGAAATCTGATTTAGTTCAAAGTAAAGTAGTTCCCATGATGATGCAGGCGATGGGATATGTGTACATATTGGTGTGTATGATATCCATTCAATAAATTTTCATTAAATTCCCGGAAACCAAACAGTTTGTTTATAAAACAGAAAATTTTTGCACATATTTCTACTAAAAGCTATTCTTAAATATAGAAAATCATTTCTTTAAAAAAATGTTCGGAGAAAAAAACTTTTTTGCGTACATATGTACATATACATATGTATGTATATATTTATTGGAAAATCAATCCTATTATATATTGTTAATATGATACTTATTCCATTAGATAACTGACATAAGAGAGTTTGGATTAATTTTTTTTAGAGAAATAAAACTCGTGTGCTTAACTGGCGAACTAGTCAAACAAATTCATTATTTCAGTGAGATTTCGAAATCCAATTTTATGTTTTATGTAAAATTTTTGAATAAAATCGATTTATTTTTTGAACATTTCGAAAGTACGGTATTTTAAGAATGTACTGTTAAAATTTTATAATGATATCTACTTGGTAGGGACATAAATACTGTTACAACATTAAACACACGCATTTCAATAGAAGAATTGAGCATACCACATAATTCCCATATGATTTATAAAATATAACCTGTAAAGCGTTAGTCTGTATCGGGAATTCTAAATTGTGTGAGTTTTCAACATGGAATGGTCAGATAATGAAAACTGTATCGCTGTTATAGCGCTTTTTATGTGTGAAATGAAAAAAGGTGATATTTTCAAAACACTTCGTCCGCTCGACATTAGTCGCATGTTCGTCTACCGGTGCATAAAACTGTTTGAGGGGACTGGGGATGTTAAAGACCGCCACCGGTCGGGCCGTCCACGAACAGTTCGAGCGTCGCAAGTCATCAAAGCTGTTAAATCAAAAATTCTGCGAAATCCGCTCCGAAAACAGAAAATCATGGCCCGTGAGATGAATGTTTCGCAAAAGTACATGAGTCGAATTATTAAGAAATACTTCGGACTTGGGGCTTTCAAACGCCGTACCGGACATTTGTTGACTGCAGCTTTGAAAAAAAAATAGTGTGGCAAAATGCAAACGTCTTTTGGTGAATCACGCTGATAAAATGCACAGAAAAATCTTGTTTACCGATGAAAATTTTTTTACCGTGCAGGAAAAATTTAATAAACAAAATGATAGGGTGTATGCACGGTAATCTAAGGAAGCATATGAACTGATTCCACGGGTCGAAAAAGGTCATCACCCAGCTTCAGTCATGGTTTGGTGGGGTGTCTCTTATGATGGGGTAACTGACTTGCATTTTTGCGAACAAGGGGTCAAAACATCGGCCAAAGTTTACCAGGAAACTGTTTTGGAAGCTGTTGTAAGACCACTTAACCATTCCATGTTCCAAAACCAATCACGGACTTTTCAGCAAGACTCTGCGCCGGCCAATAAAGCTAAAACGACCCAAATCTGGCTCCAAAACAATTTACCAGCATTCATTTCCTCTGAAATGTGGCCCTCTGGCAGTCCTGATTTGAACCCGCTGGATTACAAATTGTGGACAGTTTTAGAGGACATTGTTTGCCACAAAAGATACCCCAACATTGATTGTCTTAAGACAGCTTTGATTCGTGCTGTGGCCAATTTCCCAATGGAGGAGGTGCGTGTGGCTATTAATGATTGGCTTAAGGCGTGCGTGAAGGCCAAAGGCGGGCATTTTGAATGAATACTGCTTTTTTGTATACAATATATATCAATAAATATGTAAAAAAAAAATTGGTCCAAAAACATTCATTATTTTTTATTTTATAGCACAAAATGTGTGTAACAGTATTTATGTCCCTACTAAGTACAGTAGTTTCGGTTGTACAGGTATTTGAGCAGGTAGCAGCCGACCGCTCGACTTCATACACTTCATACTTTAAATTCGTTTTTCTCACAACAGCTTTTTTCTGCACGGCGCAGGTAAGAAAAAGTATTTATCCGAATGATCTGAAATTTGAATATGTTATTCAGTACACTAATAGCTATGTCACGTACTATTGCTAACTTCTTACTTTTTTAGCTCAAAAACTGCCAACAACTAAGCTGTTTTGGTTATCGAATCTTAAAAATTCACATTTAAAATTTTTTTTTTTTATAATCCTGGTACAGGACATAGCTACACTTGTACAAATTAATAATCTTCTTGGTTTTTGTGTTTCAGATAAGCACAAGAGCCAAAATTTCCTGCGCGAAACACATTCAATTTTTTGAGAAGATCAACTTTAGGACCAATTTTAAATTATTGAAAATGATTTTTTTTTAATTATCTAAATGTTTTGTATTCAATATATGTTGTAAAATATACCTACAAAGCTTAAATATTGTTGTTTATTATTATTATCTTAAAAAATATAGAGAATGTCTGATATTTATAATCTCTAGACCACCATCTCCCCTTAAATTTTGGCTCAAACAAATTTACTTTATTTAAATATTTTCTTTAATATATTTTTTAAAGGTATTTTATTTAAATTTATGTAATTTAATTATTCAATTTTTATTCTATTTTTAATTTAATTTCTTATTTAATTTTAATAAATTAATTTTATTTCACATTATTTTATTTTATTTTATTTTATCTTATTCAGCTTCTGGAAACCCTAAATGACTTTTTAGTTCTTAAAGTTTAGTTGAATAACTGTGAATTGTTCACGTTATGAGCTGTCTTGGATCTCTGACTGTAGTCAAAAGCTCTTGTCGATGAAACTTTCATTTGGTATTAAGAGTTCTACACAGATTCGGTTTTATTGTAGATTTCACTCGTATGTTCTGGTCAAAAAAGCTTATTTTGCGAGCTGTTGTGTTTGAGGTTCGCCAACTCACTACTCACTTTATTGGAATCGACCAGAAGCATAAAGTGATTTCCATATTTTTGGTGCCTGACTATTTGAATAAATAACTTTTGCAAAGGATGGATTTATTTCCGTCATTGAAACTGTCGTTTTTATTTTTTAATTTATACTCACGACCTTAGAATTGTTACAAAAATTCTTCTAGGCCCCCAAAAATAGTTGGTTGACGATATGTGAGCCCATTTCTGCATGCCATGCTATTAGGTACTGCCCCTTTAGGATCCTAATTAGCTATGATATGTCCTCCTTTTTCATACAATATAAGAAATTGCGCTTTTTGTAGCACAATTTCGGTCTCGACTTACTACAGGTAAAGTTTTGTTCCCATCTTTGCGCGCCCTGTCTGACCTGTCTGTGACAGTATTCCTTTAGTAGGATTTTGCATCTGGCTAAAGGCATACCACTGCGTTCTCTATCCGAAAGAATCAGCTTGTTTGTACATTGCTAAGCAATTAGTCTGCCCTACAGTTTCCCTATATATGGCTGTGTGCAGAGACCCAAACAAAGGACAATCTGTTTTGCTCAGCCATATCGACATTCCAGTATGATTCTAGAGTTAAGGGTGATCAAGCCCAAAGATTTTATTATTCTCTGACTATAATTGAAGATGAAGATATCTCCCCCTCAATATTTCTTTCCTATGTACATTATAGCTTCTATGATAGCGCAGCTCTTGGCTTGGAATTCCACTGTCAAGTTTTTAATCGCCTGTGTAAATTTCAATTAAAAGCGGGTCTTCATAGTAGAAACGCTGCGGGCTGTGTTGGTTTATGTTTGTTTTTAGTTTATATTAGATCATCTAAAAGTATTGGCTTTACCACGGAAAATGAAAATTCTCTTATCTTGAGTTATATCTTCAGCTCCAGCTCCGTTTCTTGCACAGAATGACTTCTAAGAACTTCGCGTTAGCTCCTAGACTTAGACGAACTTCGTTGAAAACTAGTGAACTAATTGACGCTATTTTGTATTTTCAACTGAAGGGAACGAGCTCCATCTTATTAGAGTTAATACAGAGTCCTGGGCCTGTGGATCACAACGATACATTATTAGATTACATAAAGCTTGTGGAAACATGCCTCTGCTATAGCAGTAAACAAATCACTACCTACTCGATTTAAATAAGAATTGAGTTTAAGACGAAGTCCGAGAACATAGATGAGGAAAGTCCGCCTCTGTTGATATATCTGGTGTGCCTCACATCTCTGGATGTCTGAGATCCGCCAAAGCTAGTGATTATAGTCAAGTTAATAACAGGCCGTCATTTGTTTCTCTTCTTAGCATTCGGTTGTCACCGGTCATGCCTCCGCACCAAATAACAGGACGGGTAATGATGGGAGAGGACTTTACTTTTCAATTGCCTACACAGAGCAAAGTAGGGACTGTTGGCAAGAGTGATTTTGCGTTGGATTTCAAGGCTTCCATTGTTGTTAGTGTGAATGCTGGTTCCAAAACTGTTCACATTGACGTGAGAGCCAAGTCACGGATGGGATGACTGTTTTGTCTTGTCCTCGTTCACTACAAGACCAATTCGCTTAGCTCCCTTATCCAGTCTAGAGAAAGCAGCACTAACGGCGTGGCTTTTTGGGGGGCAAAGATATCAATATCATCGGCACACGACAGCTGCTGCACGCTCTTTTAGAACATTGTATGTTTTCTGTTTAGCTTTATTCGTACCGAACGGCTCGAAGAGATGCTAACAGAACTTTAACAGGTGTTGGTTAAGACTTCTGCTGAGTTTTATAATTTTTATTTGGTTTACTTGGAAATTTATCTGCTTTAGGTGAATAAAAGAATAATGCGTGTAAAGAGAATACCTAGATGGCGCAACGATAGCAATTGATGAGTGTAAACAATTCTAATTTTTTCTATTTTTCCTTTTTTTTTTTTGGTATACCAAAAGAGCAGCAATAAAATTATGCAAGAACACTTCAAAATAATAACGCTTACCATCTGCTTGAACGTTGCAATGATTATTTTGTTTTCCACAAAGGCCTAAACTCACTCAGCATACATATTTTTAAATATTCGTTTTGTTTCTGCACAAAATTGAGCGAGAATTTCGCCGCCAAATTGCTCCATGCTCCAAAGAAGCAGTACGATAAAAAAAAAATAATAATAATGAACACACGCCTTGAAAATCATTAAAATCAATTGATTCAAATTACTTAAATTCCAAACAAAATTACGCAGCAGCATGCACATACATTGATACATAGATACAAATAAAAATTAATAGAAGAAAATGAAATAAACATATACCATAGAAAAACAAATTTCTTTAGAAATATACCTTATTAACGGGTGATCCTTTTTGGGGTTTCCTAATTTTTTAAAGAAAAAAAAACAGAAAATTCAAATTAAATGGGGAATGTTTATTATCATTCGAAAGAACATTCTTTGGCGTTTATTTTTTTTGAAGATTATCTCTTTCAAATGGTGGGCTACGTCTCAGATGGTCCATCCGTTCAGTCCAATTTTCGATGACTCGTTCGAGGATCTCGACTACTAACTGGCCAATGACACGCGTGATCTTTTGCTCCAACGCCTGAATTGAAGCGGTATTGTCAGCATTTACTTTACACTTTACATATCTCGACAGGAAAAAGTCTAACGATGTGATATCACACGATCTTGGTAGCCAATCGACCGGACCAAAATGTGAAATTATCTGCTCACTGAAGTGTTCTCTCAATAAATCCACTGATTTATGCAATGTGCGGGAAGTGGCGCCGTCTTGTTGAAACCAAATGTCACGGAGATCACGAGCTTCAATTTCAGGTATAAAATAGTGGTTTTTATTGTCGCGATAACGCTCGCCATTGACGGTTACGGTCTCACTGGTACCATTTTTGAAGAAATATGGATCATTGATTCCACCGGCCTACAAACCACACCAAACCGTTGTTTTTCTGGGTGAAATGATAGCTCTTGAATATCTTCTGGTTGCTGTTCGTCCTAACTTCGACAATTTTTTTGTTTACATACCCATTAAGCCAGAAATGGGTCGCATCGCTGAAGAAAATTTGGCTCGAAAACGTCGGATCCTCTTGGAAGAGCGCATAGAGTGAAGCGATGTTGCTTGTGAAGGTTGAGCGGCTTCAGTTCTTGCACAAGGTGTATTTTGTACGCTTTCAATTTAAGATCTCGTCGTAAAATGCGGTAAGTTGTTCCATACGTCAGTCCGAGTTGCTGCGAACGGCGCCGAATCGACTCTCCACGGTCTTCGTGTACACTCTTAGCTACGGCTGCTATATTTTCTTCACTGCGTGCTGTCGTGCTGGACGTGGTCTATTCGGTCGAATATTATCCAATAATGAATGCTGCGTCTAGAGATGAGTTATGGTGTTGCGAAAAGTACGCTCTGTAGGCCGATTATGTTGACCATAAGTTGAGCGAAGCGCGCGAAAACATTCTTTACGGAACATGAGTTTTCGTAATAAAATTGAATGATTTGTAAACTTTGTTCAGGCGCAATTCTTTCCATGATGAAATGCCAAACAATACTAAACAAAAATAGCATGACAGCTTGACACGAATCACGCGTGGTCTGTCAAGCAAAGGCTATTGAAAAAAGTACCTCTACTTGTATCACCCTTTATTAGGATTAAAGTAAATATTACAAAACTTGCACTAAAGCATTTAAGGAATGCCAAAGGTGTCCTAATTTCAGGAATAATTTTATCATTTATTATTTTTTATTATTTTTTTTTTGTAACTCATACAAAATTTAATTTTTTTTTGTGCGCATACAATTCCTCTTAATAACTGCTTATCTTCCACAATACACTTCCACAATTAATTAATTTATTCCATTTGCACAGAATATAAATGTACGAGTATGTGGGCCTATCGTTTCAAAAAAATGTCCGTTCCTAATTGGTGTGAAGGCGGCAAATGCGGTTAATGGCCTCATATGAATATGTATGTACTTGTATGTATGTACATTTTTCTCCATTTCTCGTCCACTACTCGAGTGGGTGACCACCTGTCTGCATGTAAATTTTGTTTATATTCCACAAGATATCGTTTTCTCACTATATTCAAATAAATATTCATTTATAAGCGAGTATGTACATATATATGTATGTGTGTATATACAAAAAGTAAATTTTAATTTCGTTACTTCCGGCAATGGACGACCATTAAACAAACACACCAAAAGAGAAGTGCTTTTTGTTAGGTGTGAAAAATAACTGCCGTCGGCTTAAGCGTAATTTGCATATATTGTATATACATACAGACATACATATATCGTGTGCTAAATGTAAATACATACATAGTATGTGTGAAAAGAGAATATGCTACAAATAATTTCAGAAACCACTTGGGCGTGTGAAAGTAGATTTAATTAAACGAAATAATACAATTAAATGTCAAATGTGTGTGTATATTTTGTAAAGGGTGTTTCTTATAGAGGTATAGAACTTTAAGTTGGCATTACTTTTCAAGATGGCTACCGATTTAACAGCTGTCAAGTGATTTATTCTCAGTTTGGTTTGGCAATTCATCATGAATAGACTCACGATCACCAAGTAAAGCGTAGATTCGTCGAATGGGCCCGAGATTACCGTTGTTCCCGATTTTCATAAGCGAATTTTGTTTAGCGATGAAGCGCACTTCTGGTTGAATGGCTACGTCAACTAACAAAACTGTCGCATTTGGAGTGAAGGTAATCCTCAAGTGTATGCTGCAACACCGTTACATCCAGAAAAACTGACTGTTTGGTGTGCTTTATGGGCTGGTGGAATCATTGGTCCGTACTTTTTTAAAAACGATGGTGGCCAGAACGTTACAGTCAATGGTGATCGGTATAGAGCCATGATTACTAACTTTTTCATTCCTGAATTGAATAACCACGATGTCCAGGAGATGTGGTTTCAACAAGACGGCGCAACATGTCACACAGCTCGTGCCACAATAGATTTATTGAAAGACACGTTTGGTGACCGCCTAATTTCACGTTTTGGACCTGTGAATTGGCCTCCAAGATCTTGTGATTTAACACCGCTAGACTACTTTCTGTGGGGCTATGTAAAGTCATTGGTCCATGCGGATAAGCCACAAACGCTTGACCATTTGGAAGACAACATTCGCCGTGTTATTGCCGATATACGGCCACAAATGTTGGAAAAAGTCATCGAAAATTGGACGTCCAGATTGGACTACATCCGCGCCAGCCGTGGCGGTCATATGCCAGAAATCATATTTAAAATGTAATGCCACAAGATTATCTTTCGGATAAATAAAATTCATGTCAATCGAATAATCCATTGTTGTTTTATTGCAACTTAAAGTTCTATACCTCTATAAAAAACACCCTTTATATTCACAGTTGGATTTTAGTATAAAATATTACAATAAGGCATATCTTAAGGCGTGGGAGCATAGTGGTGGTTGAGAGGGAAAATAGGCATTTTTAAATTGAATTGGAGCGTCCTTTTGAGAATATACACTCACTATGTCCTTGCTGGAGATCTGGACAAATTTATTCCTAATTTCTGGCAGCTTACATTCTATGTTTTCATATAAAACTTTTGAAAGTGTAACCTAAGCACTTTGGGCCTTTTCAGGAATTACTATAGTCTTTGCCAAACCGTAAGGAAGATCGTACATTTATTGCCTTGTGAAAGTAAATTTTCAAAACTGTAAATGATTACGCTTACTTCCACCGATAAATTGGCTGTAAGCTACCTTCGACCATCGATAGGAGGTATTCCAGATTATAATTTTGAAAAATTCGTTTTTTTTGACATATTTTTAAAGTTTAACTATTTAAAAATATTCAAAATTTAAATTATTATTTATTTATTATAGGTAATTCTCTGACGCGGCATCCAAACCGTCTCGGCCTTTACGCGAAACTTTAAACGTGTTTTTCCCGAAACTGTCTTTAAAACGATACCCACAATTTCCAAGTTCTACTGGACTGATTTACTTGAAATTTTTGGAGAATCATCTTCATCCGCAAATTTCAATTTTTAATATTTTAAAAAAATTCAAAAAGTAAAAAAAAATTTTTATAAATTTTAAATTTTTTTTCAAGCAGACGCTAATTCGTGATTTTCGACTTTTCCGTAGTTCCAAACATTGAGACATTCCTCTAGATTAATTCTCTTTTTTACAGATTGCCAGAAGGGCTGAAATCGTGGGTATGGTCACGTGACAATTTTTAACGACCCCTAACTGCATCAGATGTTAATTAGTGGAATAAATATTTGTTGTTGTATTTTTCTCATGTTAATAAATTACTTATAAAAAGACAGATGATAAATATATTGATTGCATTCTTTTTAAGGAGCTTCAAAGATTATCTAAAATTCATCCCTCTAGAAGAATACTCCCTTCAAAAAAGCTTTGCTGACATCCCTTAGTGTCAGTACTGGCTTATCCTTTGCATTGAAGCCAAGATTTCACCTTACGAGATCTAAATTAACCGATAGTATGGCTGATAAACTTAACTTCTATTGACGGCAATCCTCGGTTTAATCTGCTGTATAAGATCTTCGTTAGACTTTGAATAACTAAACTTAATTTATCTTCATTTTATACTTATCATGTTCAATTAGGAATTTTAATAACTTCGTTTTCGAGTTCGAAAAACCCTAACTAAAGAAATCTCTATGATCGATATCACCGAATATAAATCTCTTAATTTTATACTGCTGATGACTTCTAGCTTCAGAGATATGAACCTGCCTTCTTTCCTTAAGGTTTTAGGTTTTATTTTTAACAGCCAAGAGTCTTGATCGGTGATTTATTGCTGATGAGATGCTATTTCAATCTTGAAATGGTTTAAAATATATAACCGAAAATTTTGTTCTATAAGCGAGAGTAGTTTGATAAATCAGTGATTTATTGTATAAAATATATATTTTTCGGCAAATAAGCGTTTTATTTCTCAATATAGTCTCCTCTTAGTTCTGTATATTTAGTCTAGCATTTTTCCAATATTTGTATACCCTCCAAACAATAGATCTGATATGTCCAAAAACTCTGAATAATATTCTATTCTCCAGTGATCGTTTTACCTTTTCGTAGGTAATTGATGTGAATGACACCTCGTGAATCCCAAAAAACTGTGGAAATAGCCTTTTTGGCTGAAATACCCACCATGCCACACAACGCGAGCGAATATAACTTGATTGCGAGGGGAATTTCAATGCCGCGTAATCTCTTGTCTTGGCGATGTCTGCCTTTTGACCACAGAGATCGTGCGATTTGACTGCGTCGGACTTTTTTTTTTGTGAGGCTACGCGAAAGACCGAGTTTAACTCTTTAGCACTTGAGTACTTGAAAATCAGCATTCGTAAAGTTAGGGCTGAGATACCGCCCAATATGTGCCGAAAAGAGGTCGAATTTTACAAAAACTCACGAGAAGTGTTTTTGATGATTATTTTTAATGCATTTTATTCACATAAAAAGTCTTCAGCATTTTTTAAACGGATTTTCTCTTGATTCGATTGTTGAAAGTTTCCATTTTAAATTATATAAAGTTTAAAATTCCTCGAAGGTGTTATAAAATTCTATATTTTTTTGCTGATGAGCACTACATGCAATAGAATGCCTTGCCCATAATACACTACGAGTACACCTACAATATAACTCTTGCTTAGAATAATAAAATTTATTTTTATCTCCTCATAACTTTGCACCAAACTTACGATTACACAATATTCTCCCCAACTCTTCAGCAATTTATTGCGGCTAACAAAGTTAAATAAAGCCTGTAATGCCCTCCTACACTGCTTAGCTCCTCGTTGGTCTTGCAAGTATAGCATCAGCCGCGCCTTACTTTACTGCTGTTGTTGCTGCTCCGAATGATGTTGATACAAGCATATTGTTGGCAATGTTGACAGTTACAAAGTGCCTACCACACTCCCGACTAAACACTATAGCAAGGAGAAGAAAAAGCTGAAGGACATGGCGCATGAAGCATATACCTGTATCAACATTGCAACAAATACTTTGTACCATATGCGTGTGTGTGTATGTATGTTTATATGGGAGCTCACATTCCATTAACGATGAATGGGTAAGGAGTGCATCACATGAAATGAATGAATGAATGAACGAATGAATGAATAACTAGATGAGTGAGCGCAAAAGTGAGTTGAACGCTATCTACATGCATACATACATACATACATACATACATACATACATACGAGTATATATTTGTCTTTCTATTTTAATGCTAATGCTGAAGGAAGTGCACATGAAAGTGCAGTGACTGCACCGTTGACAGGACATTATTCTATTTACCGGCGCTCCTGCTGGCGCTGTTGGGCATTTTCATTTTAATTATACATTAAATTTTCGGGCAAAATTCACTTTAAGCATTGCACGAGCTTATAATTTTCAGGCAATAAAAAGTGTTTTGCAAACTATGTTGTACCGTTATTTCACATTTCATTTTATTTTTGCCATCTATTTTTAGTTATTTTATGTATGTAATAAAATAAATTTTTATTTTGTTGCGCTTAGTAAATTCATATTTGATTAGAATGTGCGAACAAATTTTTCTTTCAAATTATTTTCTTTGTAACGTGAATTTTTGGCTGACAGCCAATTGGTTTTGCCTGCTGCCGAAATTTGTGCATTTCGTTGTATCTTTTTTTTGTTATTTTTTTCTATGCTACATTTCTAGTATTTTTGAATTTTGCGAGGGATTTTCTGATATTTTTACTTTCTTTTTTGATAATCAGTTTTTTTTTTAGTTTTTATTAGATTTTGGCCAGGGCCAATCTGATAGATAGGCATTTTTGGCATACCGTTGTCTTTTCGTGGACAGTTACTGCAGTAATATATCAATTTAATAGAATATTTAAACACATATTTTTAGATACCTTTATATTGCAGAAAAAAAATAAACTTGTGGTGAGCTAAGTAAGAAGACTTATTGTTCTATCAAATTTATCAGCAAGTCAATAAAAATAAATTGAAAATTTTCAGAATTGCATTGAAATTGGATTACTTA
Source organism: Neoceratitis asiatica (assembly GCA_030068015.2). Taxonomy (NCBI): domain Eukaryota; kingdom Metazoa; phylum Arthropoda; class Insecta; order Diptera; family Tephritidae; genus Neoceratitis; species Neoceratitis asiatica. The sequence continues at coordinate 32,584,169 of CM061524.1, forward strand.
CGCTAATAAGGAATAGTTTCTTCAGTTTTGACAAAAAAAAAAAAAATACAATGGCTGAAATGCTGTGAATCCTTTACTTGGGTTAGGCTAAGTTGATGTGACTACTAGCGGCGCAACTTATGACCACAGTACTTAGGACCTTTGTGACACTATTAGGAGGTTTCTGTCATTACAACCCGTCCTCGTCGTAGCATTCAAAATAGTATTTTCCAAGAAAATTATACGGTGTGGTGTTTAAGGCTAAGGCCTAGTGAGAGAGGTAAAGTTCGATGACTGCGACAAAAATTTTGAGACTATTAATATTTCATTCTCTGACCGTGATGTCCATTCAAGAGTATTCTCTTATTATACCAGCTGCTGTACTGAAAGAGAACGAGTCTAGAAGTAAGTAGATGCTTTGATCTGTTAACGTCTAACTCTGACCGGAACTTTCTACTAAGATACATTTTCATTAAGACATTAGCTAATGGCTCTTTAGTAAAGGCCAGTCTTAGCTTACAGAGGTAAACCTGCTTCATGTGCATAGTTTATACTGCTTAAAGTGGTTCCCTCTATCTCTAGATGGTTCGCCGAGCAGTTGTTTGGGATATTACCGTGCCCAGGTACATATGCCAAGGTTGTGCTGCATTTATTCAAGTGTCTGTCCAAAGTTCTTTCACATTTAACTGTCACTTTTTCGAGGATTTTGCTAATAAAGTAACAGCTTTGCTATCAGAATATATATTGTTATATATATATATCGAAAATCATTTTATTGCTTTTCAAAATATTCTCCATTAAGATCTATACAATTTTGCATGCCTTTGAACCAATTGTCGAAGCACTTTTGCCACTTTAATTGCGGGATCTACATGCTTTCCAAACGCATCAACCGTCTCTTCAGGAGTCGAAAAACGTTGACTTCTCACTTTATTTTTTACGTACGAAAACAAATAGAAGTCGTTTGGGGCCAAGTCAGGACTATAAGGTCAATGTTTTGAGTGCTCAAAAATGAAGTTACTTCAGTCGATGTGTAAGAGCTCGTATTGTCGTGATGAAGAGTGATCCGTCTTCTACGGCTAGTTTTTCTGATTTCTTGAAACACAAATATCAAACAAATTGTTGTGTAGCAATCAGAGTTTACTGTTCTGCGTTGTTCTAGTAGTACAGTTGTGATATGTGCAGTATTTCCAGAAAAACCGACAATCTTTTGCTTGGAAGTGCTTCGTGCGCGAAGAACTTTTGTTGGATTCGGCTCATCTTGAAACAGCTATATAGTCGACTGCTTTCGGTGTTTCGAAACACCGCTGTCGTATTTTTTGTAAACATTTCTCTCGACCAATCGACACGAGCCTTTTTTTATTTGAGCGAATGACAAATTGTGTGGGATCCAAGTGAACAATTTTTTTTACAATCAAATGTTCATACAAAATTTAATATATGCTGGTACCACTAATGCCTATAGCTGTTTCAATATCACAATAGGTCACATGACGATCTTGCAATATCAGTTTGCGCACAGCATCAAAAGCTACGGGGACAACAACTGTTTTTGGACGACCTTCACCAAATTTGTCTGGGAGTGATCGACCTCGATTGAATTTACCATATCATTCAAATACCAAAAATTTATTTAAGTTCAGCGATGCATCAATTTTCCGGAATCAAGGATTACATATGGAGGCTCCATAGTGGAGGCTCTATAAAATATCCTCGGAGCTAAGAAAATTGCTATTTAACTCATGTCCTTGAAGATTTCGTTCAATATACTTAGTAAAAAAAAAAAACGTTGGACAAAAAAAAACGTTTAAAATCATCTGTGAGTATGAAATTTGGTCTTCTACAGACGTGAATTCAAGTTTATATTGACACTGAAAATCGTTAAAATCGGAAGACTCTATCATATTGTCTTCCTACGACCTATTTTTCAGATATGAGAATTAATATTTCATCCTAAAATACAATACATTGAAGGCCAGATAGCACTGCCATCTTGTTTGTTCTTATTTTGATCACTTAGCTCTGGGAATTCTACTTTAAATATTTAGTGCTCGGCGGAGTGGGAACGAGCATTGTTCACTTTTCGCTTGGTTAAGCGAATTTAATAACGACACAAAAAATGAATGAATGGAATACCCAGTTATCCCTTCCTACACCTCGCCAAGGGCAATAGGTAACAAAGCCTAACCTAACCCAACGCTGTTTTATCACAATCGTTGCGGCCGAGCAAGCAAGTTGGAAAAATTAAATTAAAATATCCAACAGCATGGGAAATCTCAATGAAACTGCTCTCTCGGCACGCTAACCAACAACGTGGAGCAGAAACTTAAATATAAACGTGATCATATATAATTTTTGACATACATACATACATATATATTTTTTTTTGTACTGGACCAACAACTAACCTCAATTTGAATAATTTTTGCAAGCGAAATGAATTTCAAAGCAAAAAAAAAACCCAAAAATATAAACAAGCTAAGGCATTGAACAACAAAAACAACAACATATGCAAAATTAGCTACTACAAGTAGAGTACATATGCAGCTATTAGATTAAAGTGGCATATAATTGCAAAAACAACAACAAAACATAAAAAACAGCGTGCGACTGGTCCGGCTGCCTACGGCCGGGGAGGTACGAAAAGACAGTAGCAATAAATTAATTGTGTGACTAAAACATGCCGGCCTCATAGGCCTCATAGGCAGTCAAACTGGCAGACTGACAGACAAGCTGGCGAAGCAGCCAACAAATCGTCGAAAAGTCAGTAAAAGACAGCAAAAAATATTTTTTTTTGTTTATTTTCTATTTTTGTCATTTGCAACAGCATGAATTCAATTACTTGATGCCTCCGGTCGGTTCAGTGGCAACACGCCATCATATGTTTATTTGAGATCGTTAGCAGTCGGCCGGGTTGATGGTGACGAAAACGGTAGCGGTGACAAGACACCACCGGTTATGGCACCGGCCGGCACCACACCAGGCGACGCCACGACGACACGTTGCAGCAGCGAGTCAGCAGTAAAACGTTTGGTTGCATCATTTGTTGTCCCCAGCTGCGTGCGCGCGGTTTTCGGCTAAACAAAATGCGACAACAGCAAATTGCTTAGGGAATGCAATAAAAAAGTTGTTTGGACTCGCATTACTCTGTGCGCGTTCCCAAAGCAGTACGTAATGTGTGAGTGTGCAGTGAGTAAGTACTTGATGTCTAAACGAGCGACCTCAGTGTTTGTGAGTTGAGCGCACGGTCATTTATTCCACAATCGCACTGCAAAACATCTGTCGATCAGTTGGAGATGGCGTGTAAAAAAAGTGTGTGCGTAGCTGATACTGAGTCAGTCCATATGTATTATATTTTTTTTGGTCTTTTTTGTTGTGGCTGCTGTTTCGTGACGCGAGCTCGAGGTCATTGTAAGATGTTTGACACTTTAATTGCGCGAATAGTTTGCGGACGGACCTCGGACAAGTATATGAGGAGCTCTGAACGACTTTAAGAGATTCTAAAATATAACTTTAAGACACTTTTATATGTAGATAGTTTCTTCTCCCGCTGGGGTATATACATATATGTACACAGGAAACGTTTCCGTATTCTCCTGCATGGAACTTTAAATATGATTATTTAAAGAGTGATCCATTTCTCTACTTTTTTATAAAAAAAACCAGAAAATTTAAATTTAATGGAGAATGTTTATTATCATTCGAAAGAATATTCTTTGGCATTTATTTTTTGAAGATTATCTCTTTTAAATGTTGGCCGCGGCTAAATCTCAGATCCATCCATCCGTTGAATTCAATTTTCGATGACTCGTTCGAGCATTTCGACTGGTAACTGGCGAACGACACGGCTGATGTTTTGCTCCGAAGCCTGAATTGAAGCGGGATTGTCCGCATAGACTTTAGACTTTACATCCTCCTACAGGAAAAAGTCACGATCTTAATGGCAAATCGACCGACCCAAAACGTGAAATTATCTGCTCACCGAAATGTTCTCTTAATAATGAAACCAAATGTCGCGGAGATCACGTGCTTCAATTTCAGACATCAAATACTCGGTTATCATGGTTCGATAACGGTCGCCATTGACGGTTAAGTTCTCAACGGCATCATTTTTGAAGAAATATGAACCGATGATTCCACCGGTCCACAAACCACACCAAACCGTTGTTTTTTTCTGGATGAAACGCCAGTTCTTGAATCTCTTCAAGTTGCTCTTCGTCCCAAATGCGGCTATTTTGCTTGTTGACATACCCATTGAGCCAGAAATGGTCCTCATCGCTGAAGAAAATTTGGCTCGAAAAAGTCGGCTCCTCTTGGAACTTTTCAAGAGCCCATAGAGCGAAGTGATGTCGCGTGGGAAGGTCGAGTGGCTTCAGTTATTGCACAAGCTGTATTTTGTACGCTTTCAATTTAAGATATCGACGTAAAATGCGCCAAGTCGTTCCATACGTCAGTCCGAGTTGCTGTAAACGACGCCGAATCGACTCTCCACGTTCTTCGTGTACACTCTCAGCTATGGTCGAATATTATCCAATACTGAATGCTGGGTCTCAAGATGGATGATGGTGTTGCGAATAGTACGCTCAGTAGGCCGATTATGTTGACCATAAGTTGAGTGAAACACATTCTTTACAGAACGTGAATTTCCGCAATATAGTTGGATAATTTGTAAACGTTGTTCAGGCGTAAGTCTGTCAAAAAAGGCTATTGAAAAAAGTACCTTTGTACCTTGGATCATCCTTTATTACTTTACAATATAAATCTTACACGATCTGGTCGTACATGCCGAGTCATTCAGCCGGACTTTCCTAAATATATATATTTTTTTTGCCTTAATTACATTGAATACGACGTGCCATATCATTTTTCTAGTTTATGTTAAACTTGAAATAATAACCAAAACAAGTTTTCTTAAGAAAACCTATAACTGTACACGGTTATGACTGCATATCATTTACAAAATGACTCGAAATGTAAATGTAAATACTTTTCCGCACACGGTAAACTTAAGAGCTGGAAGCGCACGGACATTATGATACAATTACTGCAATAATGGTTTAATGGTTAAAGCGCTAAATGTCTTCTTTGCTATCTGTGCTTGAAATCCAATCACTTTGCACTTTACATGCTACCATATTTTAAAGGCTTCTAGTGGACATTAGTCGGGCAGTGAGTTGAATCACACCCACAAAACGTTTAAGCAAGAAAAAAAGGAAAAAAAAAGAAGAAAGACGAAGCATAAGATGAAGTCGCAAATCTTCGATTTTGCACTTTGGCAGCACTTAAGAAGGCAGCCATGAAGAACCCTTGTGGCAGGCATAACAAAAAAAGAAAAGAGTTTCGTTCGAGGGCACACAACTGGCGCCGCATGATGAATATCGCGCCGGCAATATGTATTGGCCACTGGACGGACATTAAGTGTTGTTACATTTCACCACAAAGTTGAATAAACTCAAATACAAACGACCATAAAACAACAGCTGAATACAAAGTAATAACAACAGCAACACTTCGACGACAAAGTGTACATAACGTACATATTTATATATATATTTTACCAAATAAAATGAAAAAAAAAAATGAAGAAAAAAGAAATGCCACGACATGAAAGTTCTTCACCCTCATTTGCACAGCTGGAGTGAGTGTGGCATTACACGACAGCCAGACACATTCGGAACGAACATTTTCACCCAATATATAAGCGAGTGAGTGTACATATATATAAATATCTGGAGAACATAAGAAGGTTGGAGTAGTGGCAATAGCAACTCTCCACACAAACTATGCGGAAAAGCGCTGGGAAAACTGCCTGACTGTCTGTAATAAAATTGTCCGAACAACAGCGTCAATAGCCAAGCAACAAACAAGCAGGCGGAAGTTCATACATTTTCCGTCGTCAATGTGTGTACAAAGTAAAGAATGAATGAAACAAAATAGAAAATCTAACAAAAGAATTTGCCAGTCAGACAATCTAATACTTAATACTAACTATACTCGTATATATTTATAAACTTATAAGTATATTTCTATGAAATTTAATGCAGTTTCAGCACAGCGATTGTGTGATAAATCACATTTGTCTAGTGGAAAATTATATTTAAGCCGCCACATACATGCATATCTACATACCTACTCATGTTACAAACCAAACTACAGGCTTCAAGTGTTTGCCATAAGTTTCTGTGGCAACCAACCACCCACAACCAAATTAATAACTATTTGCCACAAGCTCAACTCCGGCAGAAACTGTAAGCCGCCAACAACTGAACTACAGCTTCTCTTCCTCATTTGCAGGCTGCTTAAAATTCGCAACACTCCTTCAGCAAATCCCCAACTTGGTTGTAATGAGGAAATTGGATTGCTGCAGTCCATATCATGTGAGAATCAGCCAGTAAGCAACTCATTTTTAATGTTTTTTTTCTTTTCAAGCGCTAGGCAGTTGGGGTCTGTATATTTAGTTTGTTAAGTTAATGGTTATTTATTAAATTAAATAAAAATGAAAAAAGACCTACCGAAAAGTACCAAAAAAGAAAAAAAAATTAAAAAAATTAAAAATTAAAATTTTTTAAAATCAATTAAATAATAGAAACAAATTTAAGAAAAAAAAATTGAAAAAGAAAAGAAAAATTAAAAAAAAAATTAAGAAAAAAGAAGAAAAATAAAAGAAAAAAATTAAAAAAAAAAAAGTAAAAAAAGAAAAAAAAATTTTTTTGAAAAAATTATAAAAATTAAAAAAAAATATATAAAAAATATAAAAATAAATATATAAAAAAATATAAAAATAAATAAATTAATAAAAATTAAAATAAAATAAAATAAAAGTATATAAAAGTATTAAAAAAAATTAAATAAAAGAAATGAAATTAAAAAAAATATTAAAAAGAAAAAAAAAAGAATAAAAAAAATTCAAAAAATTTAATTACAAATAAAAATAATTAAAAAAAATTAACATAGAAAGTTAAATTAACAAAAAAATTAATTAAATAGAAATTAAACAAAAATTAAAAAAAAAATTACAAAAATAAATACAAATTCAACTAAAAATTCTAAAAAAAAATCTAAACAAAAAATATTCAAAAATAAAATAAATTAAAACAGATAAAATAAACTAAAACAAAAATTAAAATAAATTAACATGAAAAAAAAAAAAAATTACAAATAAAAAATAAAAATTAAAAACGAAAATCAAAAGCAAATTAAAATAGAGTTCTATAAAAAAATTCTAAACGAAAAATTCAAAATTAAAATAAATTTAAACAGAATAAAATGAAATAAATTAATATAAAATTAAAAGAAAATTGAAAAAAAAAAATAAAAATTTAAAATAAAAAATAAAACAAAAAAAAAACAAAAAAATAAATATAAACATTAAAATTACAAAAATAAGAAGATTAAATAAAAATAAAAAATTGAAATAAAAAATTAAAAAAATATAGATAGAATAGAAATTGAAAAAATTAAAAAAAAAAAATTAAAAAAAAATGAAAAAAAAAAATTAAAAATATTAGAAATTAAGTTTTTTTAATTTAAAAAAAAAATATCAAAAAGAAAAGTAACAAAAGAAGATTACTAAAAAAAATAAAATAAAAAATTAAATAAAAGAAAAAAATATTTTAAAAGATTTAAAAAATAAAAAAAATTAATTTTTTTTAAATATACAAAGATATAAAAAAGAAAATTAACAAAAAAAGGTTATTTAAAAAAATAAAAGAAAAAAAATAAATAAACAAAAAAAAAAAAATTAAAATAAAAGAAAAAATAAAAATAAAAGAAAAAATAAAAATAAAAGAAAATAAAATAAAAATAAAAAAATTCAAAAAAAATAAGAAAAAAAATTAAAAAAACAAATAAATCAGAAATAAAAATAAAATATAAAAAAATTCAATAAATTAAAACAAAATAAAACAAAAAAAAAATAAAATTAATTTAAACAAAATAAAATGTGAAGTAAAATTAAAGTAAAAAAATAATAAATATAAAAAAAATAATAAAATTCCTACCGCATCGTCATTGGGTCGTCACAGCAATGGTTTGTGCCACTTGCAGGTCACTAAAAACTCTCGTCTAAGGAATAAAATAAAATAAATCAATAAAATGTGAAAACTAATTTTTTTTTTAATTGTCTTCGACGTAATACAAATTGTATAATTTAAATTCGATAATACCCGTCAGCCTCGAAATCTTTGTTCGAAAATAAATATATACGAATTAGGTTCCAATTTTCAGTACATAAGTAGTTTTTCATAATCGATTTGAATAACTGGGCTTATTCGAATGGTTATTCGCAGGATGCAATTATTCGCATAGTTAGATTCGATTTTCAGTCCCATAAACGATTACCAATCGACGGTTCGAGAATTTTATTAATCTGATTATTCGAATAATTTTAAAAGTTCTAAAATAAATCTCAGATAATAGAAAAGATCAAAATTTCTCGGCCATTTTTGTTTACAACTGAAAAGGTACTCGCCTGGTGGCGCCGAAGTAAAGATTTCAGATGTATACATGGACTAATTTCTAATTTCCAAAAAACACCCCTGTTATTTAATATTTGACGCCGCCCAAAACATAACTCCGCCTTACTCGCTCTTTCATCTCATTTCACTAAATTTACTTTATGCAAAATAAAAAAAAGGCTTAAAAATTCTCTTAAAACATTTGCCGTACAATTATTCATCGAAGGAGTCTGTAGTACCAGCAGTAAAACAACACCAACTGTCATCTGCTCTTTGTTGAATAACTGAATAACTGTTGGAAAAATGTAGGACACCAGCACCAGAATGGTACGCTGCATCATTTCGGATCGGTTTGCCTTGTTGTTCTTTGCGGTTAAATGAAATGATACAGGAAGCATTCACTGCACAGCAGGAAATTCCTTTAGCTCTTCTGTACTATATACATATGTTACTCACATCCACTTTGCGGCAAAATTGCCATCACGCTGCGGCACTACTTATTTCATTATTAAAATAATCGCAGTGACGAGTAGTTATGTATTCACGTTGTTATATCTATGTAATGTTAATGAGGTTTACTTGACTAGTTGTAGCGCTGCTGTGCGAAAAATCTGTCAGCGACTTTTTTTAATGCCAGTAAAGCGTACAAATTGTGTAAGCTTTGCTCATGTGTGTACTCTTCGCATTCAGAACGGGGAATGTTATAAATTTTTTAAATCTTCAAATCGACTCTGCTTTAAGAAATTTTCTAGCAATTTTAAAATGGTTTAGATTATTAAGATTTTTTGTAGCGAATAATTGCTTGGATAATTGGCTTTTGTGACTTTTAGATTTTATGCGAATTCTTATCAGGTCAATGCCTTCTTATAAAACTAGATGGTAAAAAAAATTATTGAAATAAATCATTTTCTATTTTATTTTTTATTTTATTCTCATTTTTTTTTACTTTTAATTATTTTTTTTAATTTTTTAAATTTTATTTTAGTTTATTTCATTTTATTATACTTTTCTTTATTTAGTTTAATTAAATTTTATCTTATACCTATAATGTACATGAAATGTTATATTAACTTTTGTCCGAGGTATGTAAGTGCCAGAAAGAGAAGAGATAGACGCACCGAAATTCATAACGATCGTATCAGAATCACGAGCTGAATTGATGTAGCCATGTCCGTCTGTCAGTCTATCTATTTGTCGGCGAAAACTAGTCCCTAAATTTTTGAAATATTTCAACCAAATTTGGTAGGAAGATACATGTATAAGTTTACATGATCATTTCTCCGAACCGGCCAGATCGGACTACTAATGCATATAAACGTCTAATTTTTCAGATATGAAAGTTTGGGTGATTAGGGCGTGAAATTTGGGATACTACACCCTTTTAGTTGTGATTTTAACACATTATAATCAACAATGGCTCCGTGAAAAGAAATATCCATTGATGTAAGAAATTTGGTTAAGAGTATTTGGTCATCACCAAAGATACAGACCACTGTAAAACAATTTGCAAAAAAAATGGATCCACCGAAAATAAGCCGCTTTTTGCCCGCTCGAAGAAACTAACTCGAAGAGACATTGGCTGTATTCTGAAAGAAGTGAATGATGATCCTAAAGCTGTTGCTCCAAAATTAGCCGAAAACATCGCAAGCTCATCAAGAAAGGGTGTCCACCCAAGAACAATTCGAAGAGATCTGAACGATAACGGCTTCCACAGTGGAACGCCACATATTTCTGAAAAAAAAAAATCGTAAACTTCGCTTGGAGTTGGCTAAAGGACATTTAGACATTTGTTTACAGACAAATCGAAGTTCAATATATTCGGCAGCGATCGAAGAGCAAAAGTTGAAAAAAATAAAATACTGCACTTAACGCCAAAAATATAGTACCAACAGTGAAGCATGATGGCGGCAACGTAATGGTTTGGAGAGCGGTTGCGCTGGTTTTCATTGAGGGTAAAATGGATCGGTTTAAATACAGGTCATTGTTGGAAGCTAATCTGAAGAGCTTGGCGCAGGCTGGATCTTTCAAAAGGATAACGATCCAAACACACGGATTTGTTGCTTTATCAAGCTCTAAGGCAACTACACACACCACCTCAATGCCCAGATTTGAATGTTATTGAACATGTCTAAATCGCCCAGACAATTTCGCGAAAAATTAGAAAAAATCAGACTTCCAGCTCAGTATTATTCAAAGAACGTCTTATTGAAGCTTGGGACAATATTACTCCCTCAGAATTGACAAATTTAGTAGCTTCGATACCACGATGGCGCCAAGCTATTATTGATGCGAACGGTAGACCAACTAGATACTAAAAAGATCATGTTACCTGATATTAACCAAAGTTTTTGCGCTAATATAAGTTATGTATGTACTGTATTTAGACTTTTGCCAATGATTTATTTACGCTTTTTTTTGTCATAGCTTAACTATTTTATGTTAAAAAATGAATTTTTTTTTTAGTTTTTTTATGACAAGAGAAAATAGCTGAAATAAACTGTATCGTAAAATTTTCCAATAAACCTTTGGACTCTCAATTCAAGGAAAACATGGGGTGTATGACTTTTGTTCGCCACTGTATATAATGAATTGCATGTTGGTTCTGAAAATCATCGAAATTGGATGCATATATAATATAAAGTCCCAAACAACAGATTTGATCAGATATGAGGTTTTGGGACAAAAATCCGTGAAAAAACATCTAACACGGAAACATCTACACACAGATATTCTATATATATAGACACCGAAAATCATCGAACCCGGCAGACTATAATTTATAACTCCATACAGTCTTTTCATTAGGGTTTGTGTCAAAAATCCGCCAAAAAAGTATTAAATTCAAGTTGATATTGAAATCGAATTTTGCAAGTTGCAACAAATTTGATATGTTCATGAAAATCATAAAGACTTCGGCATGGGCGAAGACAGCCGTTCTTTCTTGTTTTTTTTTTTAAATTAATTAAGTTTAATTTGATTTACTATTTTTTAATTTTTTAGTTATATCAATTATTTTATTTATTTATTTTTACATAATTTATTTTAATTTTTTCATTTTATTTTATTTTTCTTTAGTCTTACTTTTCGTAATCTCCATTTTAATTCGTTTTATTATTTTCTGGTTTCCCCACCGCTACAATTTCGATCTTGTTTATTAGATTGGAATATTTGTTTTCTAAATGTTCTTTAATTTCTTCTAACCTCAAGCACTAAAATTTTTAACAATTTATGGTTTTTTCGATCTTCAAAGTCGAAATTTTTATAGAAGACAGTGTTCACAATAATTTAACGCTAATTTAATACATTCGAAAAAATTAATAAATATTTTTAATATGACATTAGGGGGCTGGCTGTCTGCGCATTTACAAAAAAATAAAAAATAAAAAAAAATTAAACAAATTTATTGTTGCAACTCCACGCTGTGTCTGGATGAGTATCCATTTTGCTGTTTTTTGTTTTTTGTGTTTTTGTGTTTTTGTGTTTTTGTTTTTATTTTTTGCCTGCAACGCAATTGAATGGAATGAAAAAATCATTCAAACGTGCTAATACGACTATGTAATTTTCCCCATTTCCCATGAAAACCAGTCGGCTTTCGTAAGCGACTTGCTGTTGCTGCTGCTGCTGCTGCAACATGCGAAATTTAATAGGGAGCATGCATGTACTACAGAGTATAGTAATATATGTACATATGTATGCATGTGTAAACATATTTATTATGTAGTGCGTAGGAATGTTTCGTGTATCAACAACAGAAATAGGCCACTCAGTTGTCAGCACGTACCCATGCTATTTTTCTTTTCCCCTACATTTATAGCAAGCAGTTCAAATGACGATTTCGTGCGTACTTTTTTCTAGTTCGAGTATATACTATACCAAATGTTGAAATGAAATGAGGCGAGGTAGAAGGTAGAGGAAATCGAGTATATCATATCAGCGTAGATGTAGAGGTAGACGCTTCTACAGCTAAAGTAAATTAATATCCCAGAGATAGAAATTAAAAGTTCAGGTTGTGCACTAGTCGGCAAAGAAGTTAATATTTTTATTACATTTCTCATCCTATTTATTACTCTCAATTTACTTTGTTTCTATTTTGATTTTTGTTTTTGTTTTACTAACTTTGATTAAATATTTTTAAAACTTCTATTTAATTTAATTTTGTTCTGTTTTGTTTATTATTATTATTTTTTAATTTGTTATATATATATAACATTTTGGTATAATTTTTGTCTTTTTCCAAGAATTTAATATTTCTATTTTATTTTGAATTATTTCTTTGATTTCCTTATGTTTCATTTTACTCTATTTTTGTATTGTTTTTTTTTTTAATTTTTGGTTTATTTAATTTTTTATTTATCTATTTTTTCTAAATTGTACTTTTTTATTTCTTTACATTATTAGTATTTATTTTGTTTCATTTTATTTTGTTTTTTATTTTACTTTTATTCTAATTAATAGTATTTTTTATTTTATTTTTGGCTTTATTTCTTTTTTGTTGTTTTTAATTACATTTTTCTATTTTTTTTATTTTATGGTATGTAATTTTGTATAGCATTAATTTTTTTTATTTAATGTTAATTATTTTATTAAAATTTTATTTTTATTTTTATTTTTATTTTTATTGTATTTTTTGATTTTTTTTAAATTAAAAATTATTTTTATATATTAATTTTTTTTGTTTAATTTAATTTTTTAATTTGATGTTATTTTATTTTATTTGAGGTTTTTACATTTTAATTCATTTCATTTTGTTTCATCTAATTTTATTTTTAATGTTAAATATTTTTTTTAGTTATTATTCTGCGTTTTATTTATATTTCATTTCAATTTATTATATTTTATTTTAATCTCATTAATAAATTTTTTTAATTATATTTATTATACTTAAATTTTTATTTAATTTAATTTTAAACTTCATTTAATTTTTTATTTATATAATTGTTAATTTTTTTTTAAATATTTTTACTTTCTTTTCCTTTCTTTTTTAGTTTTTAATTTTTAACGTTTAATTTTTAATTTTTAATTTTTAAGTTTTAATTTTCAATGTTAAATTTTAAATTTTTATTTCTAAATTTTAAATTTTTATTTCTAAATTTTAAATTTTCAATTTTTAGTTTTAATTTTTAATTTTTAATTTTTATTTTCAATTTTTGAATTTTAAATTTTGAAATTTTGTATTTTTTTTTAATTTTTAATTTTGAAATTTTGTATTTCTTTTTTAATTTTTAATTTTTAATTTTCAAATTTTAATTTTTAGTTATAAATTTTTAATTTTTAATTTTTAATTTTTAATTTTTAATTTTTAATTTTTAATTTTTAATTTTTAATTTTTAATTTTTAATTTTTAATTTTTAATTTTTAATTTTTAAATTTAAATTTTAAATTTTTAAAGTTTTAATTTTTAATTTTTAATTTTTAATTTTTAATTTCTAATTATTATTTTTAATTTTTAATTTTTAATTCTTCAGTTTTAATTTTTAATTTTTAATTTTTATTTTTTTATTTATTAATTTTTAATTTTTAATTTTTAATTTTTAATTTTTAATTTTTAATTTTTAATTTTTAATTTTTAATTTTTAATTTTTAATTTTTAATTTTTAATTGTTAATTTTTAATTGTTAATTTTTAATGTTATATTTTAAATATTTAATTTTAAATTTTTAATTTTAATTATTAATTTTTAATGTTAATTTTTAAATTTTTAATTTTTTTTTAATTTTTAATTTTTATTTTTAAAATTTTTATTTTGAATTTTTAATTTTATATTTTATATTTTTAATTTTAAATTTTAAATTTTAAATTTTTAATTTTTAATTTTTAATTTTTAATTTTTAATTTTTAATTTTTAATTTTTAATTTTTAATTTTTAATTTTTAATTTTTAATTTTTAATTTTTAATTTTTAATTTTTAATTTTTAATTTTTAATTTTCAATTTCTAATTTTAATTTTTTATTTTGAATTTTGAATTTTTAATTTTTATTTGTAAATTTTTAATTTTTAATTTTATATTTTTAAATTTAATTTTAAATTTTTAATTTTTAATTTTAATTTTTAATTTTCATGTTTAAATTTTTAATTTTTAATTTTTAATTTTTAATTTTTTATTTTTAATTTTTAATTTTTAATTTTTTATTTTTAATTTTTAATTTTTAATTTTTTATTTTTTATTTTTAATTTTTAATTTTTAATTTTTAATTTTTAATTAAATTTTTAATTTTTAATTTTTATTTGTAAATTTTTAATCTTAATTTTTAATTTTATTTTTTATATTTTTAATTTTTATTTTTAAATTTTTAATTTTTAATTTTGATAAAATATTTAATTTTTAGTTTTTAATTTTCAATTTTAAATTTTTAATTTTAATTTTTAATTTTTAATTTTACTTTTATTTTAATTTTTAATTTTTAATTTTTAATTTTAAATTTTTAATTTTTATTTGTAAATTTTTAATTTTAATTTTTAATTTTTATTTTTAAATTTTTAATTTTTATTTTTAAATTTTGAATTTTTATTTTTAAATTTTTAATTTTTAATTTTTAATTTTTAATTTTTAATTTTTAATTTTTAATTTTTAATTTTTAATTTTGAATTTTTAATTTTTAAAATTCTAATTGCCTTCTTTATTGAGCGAATAACTAACTAATAATTAATTTTTTAATAAAGAACGATATGTAGGTAGTAGTAGTTGCAATTACACTAGCAGCAAACTAGTTCAGAACTATCAAATTCAATTGTTGGTTGAGGTGGCGATGGCAACGGAGATAATAAATGGAGTAAATGGAGGACAGAATTAAAGGGTAGACAATAAAAATAAACAACTTTATTGAAATAACAAAAATAAAAACGCAATAAAAGTAAATAAACGGAATAATGAACTAAAAAAAGAAAACACAAAGGAAGCATAGAATAACTGAACGAAGTTAAAAAGAAAAAACCAAAATAAAGCTTAAATAAACGAGAAGGAAAAATAATAAAAATAAATACTAATAAGCTCTTCTGCCTGTGCCTACCAGCTTGCCGACATTTGGCAGCCCGCCGTTGATTAATTTGAACGGCAAACAGGAAAAAAGTGAAACTCATATGCACACATGCATATATGTATTTCTGTATATCCAAGTATCTACATACGAATGCACGATCGGCTGGCAGCCACGCGTTTACCACACACTGCAAACACATTACTCCCTCCATGCGCTAATACAAACTCTATAGAATAAGTAATTTCCATAATATCACCAGCAAAGCATGCAAATCCATTTCAGTGTGCTTAATTCGGTTCTTCACGCTTTTCAATTGAATTAACAGCACAGCTCACGCCACAACCGTTGTGTCTACTCCAACATTTGCTTCATTGCTTCAGTCAGCAGTGAAGTTGGAACCAACATATGAGTACGAGTACTTCGTAACAACTAATTTGCTTTATTCTTTTGCTTTTTTATCCATTCAACAGATTTATCGCGTAATCGCTTTTGTGAGCTACCCGAGGAGATCACGACATTCTCATTTCTGGAAACCTTACTACTCTATCACAACACCATACGCAGTATACCCGAATCGGTGAAGCATCTGACATCGTTGACGTATTTGGATTTGCGTAGTAATCAGTTGGCTGCATTGCCGCGTGAAATCTGCTTTCTGCCGTTGCAAGTATTGCTCGTATCCAATAATCGTTTGGCATCGTTGCCCGATGAGTTGGGTCGTATGGATCGCTTGACCGATTTGGATGCATCTTACAATCAATTGTCAACGCTGCCAGCGCGTATTGGTGAGCTACGTTCGTTGCGTTCGTTTTCGCTGCGTAGCAATCAGTTGATGTATTTACCGCGTGGTGAGTAAAATTACCTACTAGTATGCGAGCGTATGAGTTGGCATTTCTCGGAGGCTGTTAGTGATAATAAACTAAGCCTTGTAATAAATAAATTTTTATTAGTTTTTTTCTAATGATAAATATGAATTCGTGGATCAAATGTTAGATGACTTCGATAAATATCCGTAATTGACTCACTCATAAGCGAGTTGCTGGAATGCAAAACTGCTTCTTTTTTATATATATTTCGAAGTTCCTTCTTCCTGCATATAGCCTCCACCAGCTGTTGTCTTATACCGATGACTGTTCGATCTTGACGTCTATCCACGATATCTATCACTTTTTTTTTTAATGTGAACGGTTTTCTTGGCGAACTTTTCTCTTTCTTGGTTACCTGAAGCTCAAACCTTTCCTTTACTGAATCAACAAAAATCCTTGTAACAAGCTGAGCGAAGAGTGCCGACTACAACTGAATCCCAAAGTTGACAACGTCAAATTTTTGACTGTAAGCCTTCACCCCGTATATAATCTCAAGTCTGTAGCAAGGTACGAGACCATCGACCGAGCGGTCAACTATCTGTCGGCCGTACCTATCTGAATGATAGAGACGCAAATTAGAAAATTACGCTTGTAAAGTCGCCGTCAAATAGCATTATGACATGCTTTATAGTAGTATCTGGTCATTCAAGGAGAATTTTGCTCAGACCAGAACATGCTTCAAGTCATATATCTTTAATGACCTACTTTACAACACGAACTCAGAACAAGAAAATCCGACTGAAACTGTAGGCAATGAATCCCCGCTAACTACAGCTCGTTTCCTGAACCACCCGTTTTTACCACCTTGACGACATAGGGTAACTTTGTCGGGATTGAGTGAGCTGCTGCAAAAATAACAACACGAGACAGACCTAATATGTTATTCCCAGAGAGGCTACAAGCACCGTCTTCAAGACTCTCTTCGTTAATGACGTCATAGTTGCCTCGTGAGTCCCAAGCAATCTTCACACGCCTCCGCTCTGAATATTGTAGTAGGTTAAACTCCCGTCTATCCAGGCTGTCTAACATCCTAACATATGTCGAGACCCGAACGACACTAACCACCTCACTACAAACGAATCTAACACCCCGGCTTCCCTGATACGGCCAGAACAAAATGTCAAATGAGGAAATCTCAGATCTACGAAAACACAAATCGTAGGCCCAAAGAAAATCTCTTAATTTGTCTAACACTTCTTATAGTTGTTATTGTTGTTGTTGTAACCGTAGAAAAATTCCCCAAATTGGTACTCGGGGAATATTGCGGTAGTGACAGTCATTCTTCGAAAAAAAATCCAGGTTATTCTGGTATAAATACCCGACTGTCGCGGGACTATTGGATTTTAGTCGCCTCGGGTATATTCTTGAAGCCCTAACCCGCATTGGTAAAGGCGCATACTGACAAGCGGTGTATTGGAATATGTGTATACCCTTATCGTAAATGACGTCATAGGAATCCGAACACCTGATAAAAAGCTCGAGCTGCTTTGTGAGATTCAAGTAATTCTTGCACAGCTAAAATCTGGATATTGCTGAATATTCGACGCCTACGAACACAGGCTCGATTCCAACATACCTTATGTATGCCCTATATTCAACGAGACCCTGACCACCTTATTACATGCTTCCTGAAACAAACTTATCTGACATTCGTCTCTCTCTATTTCAAAACTATCTGAGCAGCATGCTTCCTTGACCTCCCGACCGATGGCAAACAACAAAAACCTGGCTGGCTGGAGAATTTTGCCTTCGAACCCTCTTGGTGCCAGAAGCTTCTTGATGTGGCCGTTTCTCGGCCGACAATGTCAACCCCTTCAAGGGTATTTCTGACATGAGAAATGATAGCTGCTCAATAAAATTCATCAGATGTTAGGAGGCAGCTTGAAGATCCTTAAATTTTTTGAATAACTAAAAATCAGACAGGAGGAGCAGCTAAGACCTTGTAGTTTCGCAAACTCTAATTTGGGTACAGTAAAGAGTAAATGACTTCCTTTCTAATAATCAAGTTAGGAAAGAGTTTTTTCATGGCTTTGATTGTACAGATATCTTGGGCATCACTAATTTTCTCTACAATGCCATCAAATTATAATTTATTTTTATTTACTGTCCATAAAATATGAAAGTTAGTTTCATTTGCAATAATATTTTAACTGAAAAAAAAAACTAATTAAACCGTACAACGGTATTTTCTAATATTACTTTTTCAGAATTAACTTGTCTAACGCTGGAATCGTTGGATGTTAGTAATAATCGCATCGCTAGTCTACCTCTGGAGATACGCCAAATGACAGCTTTGGTCGAATTGAATTTAGAAAATAATCCGCTTACATCTCCACCAGCTAGTGTAAGTACATACATACATAACACATACATAACACATACATAACACATACAAAACACATACAAAACACATACATAACACATACATAACACATACATAACACATACATAAATACCTGCACATATTCCTATGATATGATTTAACCGTAAACTAAGCGCATTTTCTATGGAATAAGCTTAAAATCGACTAAAATTAATGCACTATTTAAAATTCCGTTTTTGTTTTTGTTTAACAGCTCTGTATACGCGGTCTCGTACATGTCTTTAAATTTCTCGAAACTCAAGCGGCCAAAGATGAGAAGGGTTCACGTGCCGGTGGCAATTATGATGGCTACACCACATTGCGACGTGCGCCACGCTATGCTGGCAATGGCAGTGTACTCGAATCGAATCGTGTGCCCCGGCACATCGGCAGCAGTAGTGGCAGTGGCGGCGGCGGAGGCGCTGAGTCCAGCTATAGCACCTGTGATGGCATTGATAAGCGTTGGTCACACGATTTGCCAAATGGTATTTAATGCACACAAAAACACACACACAAATATTGTGACACATTCGACTAAACACAGAAATATGTACATATATACATATATATATGTATATATAGTAAACAACACTCACTCAACTAGTTGCAACTTCAATCAACAACTAATCACTGCTCACTTACTCACTCACTCACTCACTCACTCACTCACACTCACTTCCTCTCTAAATACATACATATATATCTTCTGTCAACTTACAGTTAAAACCAAATCGGATTCACCAGCACGTAAAACCCCCACAACACCGCCGCCCTCATTGAGTTCCGAATTGATGGATGCCTCCATAACTTCCAGTTCAAGCACAATTGTTGATGAGTCAATATCATTAACTGGCACGACCACAAGTGGTGGTGGTGGTGGTGGTGTAGCAGCGCCAAATGCGATTGCAGCGGCGATTGTTAAGCCGTTAAATGCAACGGATTCACCGACGAAACGCAGTGGGGAAATGCATGTACAATCAGCGCCTGTTACGCCACAACATCAGGCGGCACAGCAGCACCAGCATTTAAACTATGCACATTCGAATTCGAGTAACGGCAGTAATAACGGGAGTATTGGCTCATCACCGGACCAAGATGATGCCATGATGGAGCATTATCATCACATGGCAGGCGGACAGAATGGAAAAAACGATGATAAGGCTAATAAAAACTTGGGGAATATACAAACCTATCGGTAAGTGGAGTAATAACGTTTTTTTTTTTGAGAATAAACAATTTAAATTTTACTTTAATGTCTATTACTAGAAGAATTGGCCAAATATGTATTTACGAATATAATTAGTATGATGAGCTCAGTCGATCGAGTCAAGTTGGCTGATATGTATGCTTATCTGCCGCTGGGAATGTAAGCTGCACTCCCAGTGAGCTCAACTACAGTGGTGGCACTATACCTATCGAAGAACTCTGACACAGTTAGCCACACATTTCTACTATGAGACACTGAGAAGTCCTCATTACCATCACATGGCTATGATCTTATCAGTAGAAACTCGGGAGAATTTAATATTTGTGCTGCCCTCTCTACACTGCTGCTAATTTTTTAGATTTCGAAGCTCCCTCCATCAGCTTTGCTGCGGAATATATTGATAATCTATGTTCGAAAGTGAATGTTTCTCCACCGTTTCCCACTTCTTCAATCACGACGTCCATGGCGACCAGTTGGACGATAGGCTATCCGTTAGGACTGCATATCGAAGCCAACGAGGTCACAATTCTGATTGGAAATTACCCGCAGTTACTTGGGGCTAGGGACTAGCGAGACGTAAATGAGAAAGCTTTAAAAGGCATTTTTGCTCTTGGTTAATTTGCAGGCAGCATCTTCTGGGTTGTTACCGAAGGGATCATATCATGATTGAACTTGACTACAAATACCCGTACATAAATCTAAATTAACCTGCGACTCTCACGGCAGCCGGTTCTAGTCACTTGAAGTGACTCAGATTTTGGCCGGCCAAGGGTTGTCGCTTTATCAGCAATCTAACGCCATTAATTCAACAGATACCCATCTAGGCACATGAGGAAGGGCATACTCGATCGAGCGGTCCATTTAGCACTACAGAACAAAACCGCTGAACAGGACATACTGACAGACCCTAAACCCCCTTCACAGAGAGTCTGTCAACACTTATATAAACCCTCTTACTGTGAATGGCGTGCTCGGAAATCGCCTACCATCCCCAGCAGGCGAAGAGCTCGAACTGCCTCGTTATGTCCCTAGTAATAGCACAACTCTGGCTGGATAATGTAGTAGTCTTAACTCTAACAATCTCTTTGATGACTAAAATCTACTCGCCTAACACCCCTCTTGCTCACCCTCTGGTCCGAATCTGTCGAAATAGCTAATAGCTCGTTTCCTGAACCTTCTGTTGTATACTGTATACGCTGTCTGGTCCTAGACGGAAGGTTGAGAAAGCCGCTACAACAACAACCACAACAACAAAACTTTCCACAGTCAATATAATAATACTTAACAGGATCGCTAGGCTCGACGTGATAGACATACCTGAAACGCTTTTGATCAAAAGTTTAGGAACTCCTTTGGCGGCCACGATAGTCTGATGGTTAGCATTACGCACTGCCTGGGTAAGAGTTCTGGTTCTACCAACATCCAAAATTATAGAAAATAATTTTTTCTAATTGCCGTCGCCTCTCGACAGGGAATGTCAAGCTCTCCAAGTGTATTTCTGACATTAAATAAAAGATCCTCATATAAACCCATCAGTCGTTCGGATGCGGCTTAGAATTAACTGTAGGTTCCTCCATTTGTTCGCTTCAGCGGTTATAAAGCGCCAAATATATATATATATAAGGAACACCTTCCATAGCACATCTCTTCCGGTGAGGGCGTTTGTAGACGCAGAGCTCGAGCTGTCCCGAGAGAACCCAAAAAATCCTGGTGCAATTAAGATCTGGATATTAGGAGAGACTAAACTCCTCTTTATCCAGACTCAATCATTATATACCCGACGGACGACAGTAACCACGTTTTTGCAAGACCTTCTAGACCATTCTAAAAACCCTCATCTTTTGGTTCGAACCCGACAAAACAGCTGAATGCGAGTTTTACAATACATCTTGGGTTGAATATTTACAAAATCGACAGATCATAAAGTATATATTATAATTAAATATTTCTTCGTCTAAAATAAATGGAGACTTCATTTTTGAAATTTACAATGTTTCGGTCACGCCGAAGACTAAAATTTTTTTCTTGTCTAACCTAAAAATGAAAATTTCAATATTTTGTTTTTGTCTATTTCCAGCGAATACAAGGAGGCACTGAAGCAACAACGTACTTTGGAAGTTTCAAGTGTTTACAAAATTAAAAATAACCAAAAAATGTTGTACGACATGAGTGAGGCATCGAATGCATTGAATTCCATAGCGGTGAATATGTCGCACCATGACGATATGAATGGCGGTGGTAATGTCAGCGATAATAGTTGTAGTAACGACGTTATACGAATCGTAAATGGCGCCAACACTGTGCCACAACCAAAATCAATAATGAAGAATGGGAGTTATGGAGGTGGTGGTGGTGTTATTGGCACCAATGGTGGCCTAAATATGTTGAATGGCATGATGAATGGTGTTAATGGTGGTAGTGGCGGTGGTGGCGGCATTGTCGCTGATGTCGCCAGTGATTATTGTGTTGTAATGCCAAAGAAACCGGTACAAAAAGTCACACCGTCACGAAATACCGAATTAATGTCGTCGCTGGCGACGTCAAAACAAATGCAAACGGCTATAACAACAATTACAGCAGCAGCAAAAACAACAACAACAAGCGCTGCCGATGAAGTTGAAAAAATGTTGTTTTTACAGCAACAGCAACAGCAACAAGTTGTTAATGGCGATTGCATGGGTTATGTGAAACCAAATAGTCCAATGAAAACGCTAAATGGTAGTGTTGGTGGCAGCGTTGGTGTTGGTGGTGTCGGCATATTAGCGAATAATAATAAAATTCCTACAATTGGTGGTGGTCTCAAATCGCCTGTGAGCGGCACAACGAAATTGGGCACAGCGAAAACGCATCGGTAAGTTCTCCTAATTTGCCGTATGCGTTGGAAATTAATTTTAACAATTTTAATTGACTTCAAATAGCACTGTCACCTGGAATCATGACATACCTGCGGAGAAACTTAGCTTTACTATGCGTCGCGAATTCGATCGGCAACGTGAGGAGACTGAACTAATGACTCAGTTGAGGAGTGTAAGTTTCATTTTAAATCAAATATTAAAGAGGTCTCAGTGATGGTGAAGAATTCAGAATTTCCATTCGAAGGAAAAATATATATTAAAAAGCCTCTTTTACTTAACTTTTTTTCTTTTTGTATTTTCTCAGTGTCGAATTCCATAATCTTATCACGTAATTTTACAGATCATTGAAACACGTCTCAAAATGACTTTACCCGAGGATATAGCCTCTGCTCTAACCGATGGTGTTATTCTATGTCATTTAGCTAATTATGTACGTCCACGCTCGGTTGCCAGCATTCATGTGCCATCACCTGGTGTTGTAAGTAAAATGCGATTAAAATTATTTTAATATTTTTTTATTTAATAAAAAAAATATGTTTTTTTGCAGTCAAAATTAACAATGGCTCGCTGTCGTCGAAATGTTGATAACTTTTTGGAAGCTTGTCGCAGAATTGGTGTTGATGAGGTGAGTTATATGAAGAATTTACATCGCCATACTAACACGTCAAATGACCTGTAGTGCGTGAAAAGCGGAAAATAGCTTTGGAATGTTAAATAAAACCTCGAAGTAGAACTCTCCGGGTTGTATATTTGTAAACAACCATACTTTTTCACCACTATGTGGTAAGCATCAAAAGAGATTTCCATTAAAAATATCATAAAAGTTTTCTTTTGACTTGGTATATATGTATGTGAGGCTCGCTACGTCGCAAAAGAGAAATAGGAGCGTCATGGCCGTGCCAGCATTCAAAATTATAAAAGAAAAAGAAAGAAGTGCTGCCTTTGGTCATGCCGAAGTCTTTACACCTTTCACAAACATTTCAAATTTATAGCAAAATGTAAAATTATTTTCAGTATCGATATTTATTTCCAGCTCCCTGTGTAGAATACAAAATATCAAAAGCTCTTAGGTGATTTTTTGACGGAGTTTTGACCAAAACCTCATTTCTGAACAAATCGGTAGTAAGGTATAGTCTTATGATTTCGATAACTTTCAGTACCAATGTGCAATATAAATAAATAAAAAATAATTAATAGAAAATTTATAGGATTTTCAAATAAGAGTGATATGATTTCTTTTTTAAAAAATCATACTAATTGTTAAGGAATTCAAATGTTTTTTATTCAATGTGAAGTACAATCGATACAATTAAGTTCTGAATATAACATCATTCAAATAGCCTCCACGACTTTCTTTTGCAGGAATGAATTCGATGAATCCAATTTTGAGCACTTTTTCCCTTAAATTAAGTCGGATGTCATGAATAGCACGTTCAATATTGACTTTAAAAGCTTGAAGAGAGTATGGTTTATTGCTAAAGACCAATGACTTCAAATAACCCCACCAGAAGTAGTCTAATGGTGTTAAATCCCAACTTCTGGAGGCCATTCAATGTCACATTTTCTTGAAATAATCGAATCTTCAAACCTTTCTCGCAATAATTCGGATGTTGCACGTGCTGTGTGACACGTAGTGCCGTCTTGTTGGAACCAGATGTTGTTAAGATCAACTTCTTCCAATTGTGGCCATAAAAAGTTGATTATCATCGATCTATACCGCTCTCCATTGACAGTAACGGTGCTACCAGCTTCATTTCGAAAGAAGTACGGACCGATGATTCCACCAGATAAAAAACTCCACCAAAATGTCAATTTAGGTGAATGTGATGGTTGTTCATGAATAATTTGTGGATTTTCCTCGCATCAGAATCAACATTTTTGTTTATTTACCGCACCACAGATGAAAGTGAGCTTCATCGGAGGAAATTATTTTCTTAAAAAAATCATTATCGTTTTCAAGTTGTTCCAAGGCAAAATCAGCAACGTTGTTCTTGCGTATATCTTGCCATGATGAAATTGTAAACATTACTGAATACAATGAAAAAATGACAGATCATGACATATTAAAAATGGCCAAAACGACACTTAGAAATCATATCATCCCTATTGGAAAACCCTTTAGGTATGTAGAATAACATATTGCATGTTCTTAGATGCTTTATTGAAGTATTTATGGTCTATGCTTTCTCCTTCTGCCATGTACATACTTCGGACCAAAGTTAATATATAATTTTATGTGCGTGAAAGATAATAAATACTTGAGTTTCGATCTCCAGTTGGCAGAGAACATCGTGTGTATTTTCAGCCGCTAGAAAAGCTGTTAGTGCATTCACTTGTTGGAAAATCCCTTGTGAGGCTCATCATAAACTGGAGTAGGAGCTCGCTGAAAATCGCTTTAACGCTCTTTTCCTATTCTATAATACAAAAAAAAAAAAAAAAAAAATCATAACCAACTTCGGTCATTATTTGCCTTCGCAGCTTTTCTATATCCTATACTTATTAACATAAAAATCGCTGGCTTAAATCAATTCGGAGTTATATAACACAGAAGGGCAATAATAAAAAATAATTAATAGAACAAATATTGAAATTAATGTTGCTGATTATAGATTTTTTTTCTAATTCCTTGTGTCAGTGTCACTAATTAATCAAAATAACAGCATTTCCATATTTATTTCAGCAAATGTTTGATGGTATTGCAATCATTATCGCATTTTAAAATAATAATTTATGAAATTATGCGAATATTTCAAATACTTTTTAACTCACAAGTCAAGTTAACTATTCCAAAGCTATTCATCACGTTCTACCACGCTTTACACTAACATAACGAGTAATTATTGAAATTCTATATTTATATCTATCTACATATATGTATATATTCGCACCTTGTAACAAGTATAAGTATCCCTCACCCCAAACATCCCTACTACCCCCAAAAAAAAAAGTAAACCCATTAAATTCTTAATTTGTCTAAACGGTCTAAATGCAAACAAAAAATCTGTTATTGGTGTTGGTTGCAGGAGTTGATTTGCTCCTGTGCAGACATTGTGCCCCCCTCCGGCGACGACGGAACCCACAACAACAGCATCAATTGCAATAGCAACAGCAACAGCAATAACAATAGAAATTCACTAAATAACAATGAACCCCAACAAATCCAAAAGAAAACTATGCAAGCTAAAGAAACCAATGAAAATTCACAAAAATTACCAAATCCTTCAGCTGTTTTAAAAACAGTATCAGCACTAATTGCCTTGGATTATAATCCACATCATCAAAATATACGAAATTTGCAACAGCAATATGAGCTAAAGATGAAATTGCAAAAGCAACAGGAGAAATTAAGGCAACAACAAGTGGAGAGAGAGGAAGAGATGAGCACAAGCGAACAACAACAACAACAACAACAACAACAACAACAACAACAACAACACAAGCAACAGAAACAAACAAATTTTCGTGATTTTGCGCGACATGGCGCCTTTGAGCACGGCTACGAGCACCAACTCACTGCAACCTGCACCAAAGAACAGATGCTGCAGCCAACATTGCATACGCTTGGCCTAGACAATTCCACTTTTAATTTGAGTGCAAAGTGTCATTTCGATGTGACCGTGCTAACAAATGGACACGGTGTTGGTGTTAGTGGTGGTGATAATAATGTTAATGGTGATGATGATGATGATGCAAATGGTGTTGGCAGTGTTGGTGATGAAGCGATGGATGCGAATGATTACGATGATAGTGATGACGTAGATGAAGGCGTTGGCGCTGATGTGGAGGAGCGAGATGAGCTGGATGTCGGTGGGGTGGTAAATGGCGGCACTGGTGGCGCGCACGGTGGTTGTAACAAGCCAAAGCAGCAGCAACAGCAAGAACAGAAGCAAAAATCGCAGCAACGCTCTTACAATCAAAATGTTACGGATTTTTTTCGTCATGCTAAATTGAAAACTTTTCAAAAAATTAAATTCAACTTACTTTCCTCCACCGGTGCCACCACATGCATCAACTATGGACATGTCAACAACAATCAGTGTATGCTGCAAACTATTGTGGAAACCGAAAGTGAAGTAATCGGCGGCAGCGGAGGAGGGGGAGGAACGATAGGCAGCGTTAACAGCGCCAGCAGCGGTGAGGGTGGCGCATATCAGCTGATCAACGAGAAGCCAACATTCAACGAGGAGCTAAAATTGAAGGTGGAAAGTCGTGCTGTGGATGCAGCGGGCAACAAATACAAGCTGTACGATATAGCTACGTTGAAAAAGAATCACGAAGCAAGGCATATTGAAGTAGAAGAACCATTACCGTTAGTCTCTAAGCGTATAGAATTCTTCGAACACTCTTCTGCGGCCAAAACAGCGCCCACAACGATGAATAACAGCCTTAATGGAGGTCAAAGCAGCAGCACAACAGCGTTTAATACAAAAACAAAGGGCTCACCCACTGCAGCAGCAACAGCAATAACGACGACAACAACAACAGCAACAAATACACCGTTAATAAAGTCAAGTAATAATAACATTTTTAGCATATATCGCGTAGTCGAGCTGAATGATAATAAATTGGTAAGCGTTGGCAGCGGCGCCAAGCTGGTGAATGATCGCGTTTTAGCTGCTGCTGCTGCTGCTGCTGCTGTACCCAAGGCAAAGGAAACGAGCACTTCTTATCTGCTGAAACATGATTCACATGTGCTGACCATCATACTGTCATGCGTCTTTATTGTAACATTTTTATTGCTGGTCTTCTTTCCATTACCTGGATAGGAGGCGCGTCATAGGGAATCATTGTACGCCACATTGCTTTATAGGGCTTAATTGTAGCGCTTTTTTTTTTGGTATTTTTATGGAATTACATAACTTGATGTATAAGGATATAGAAGCGGATGTTTTTTTTTAATAATTAAGCCTTTATTTTTAGTTTGTTGACGACTTTTTGTGCAGTTATAATTTTGAAATTGCTAAAATGCAGCTTTTATGAGTATTTTTTATTTAAATAGCCGCCTCTTGCTTGAGAAATTGAAAAAGAATTATATTTAATTAGAATTTTATGACTACGTGTACTTAACTTAAGTATTTTTTCATTAACTGATTATTTTTAAAAATGAATTGTATTAATAATTACTTGAATTTGTTTAATTTTTAAGTATTTTTTTTACTATTTTTTATTTTACAGTTAGTTGTAAGGAAGAGTACACAAATTATTTGTAAGAAAATTAACAAAAAAGGAAGATGCATTTAAAAAATATTTTCATACT
This sequence comes from Neoceratitis asiatica, assembly GCA_030068015.2. Classification (NCBI taxonomy): domain Eukaryota; kingdom Metazoa; phylum Arthropoda; class Insecta; order Diptera; family Tephritidae; genus Neoceratitis; species Neoceratitis asiatica. The sequence goes on from CM061524.1 coordinate 32,612,129, forward strand.
ATTAATTATTATAACGGAAATATTATTCTGCCATTTTATAAAATATTTTACATAACCTAAAATTATAATGATGCTACTATGCACTCGTTGACGGGGTTTTTTGGACTTATTTAAAGGATTTGAGCTAAGTTTATTATAAACGGAATAAATTAGCTTTAGGTCGAAGAGACTTTTTTATATTGTAAAGACTTATTTGGCGTTTGTGCACCCATATACATATATAGTTATTATTTATTTATTTAATAATAGTTTTCAATAATTTTATAAATTGGATTTTATTTAGTTTTATTCAGATATAATATATATAATATATATAATATATATTTACTTATTTGTATGCATAAGTTGCTTATATTTAGGAAGCTTTTAGAAAGTACGCGGCTCATTTGTCATACGTAGTTTCCTTATGTTTAAAATCTAACCTAAAATTTTTATATTTAAAACTTTCTTGTTTTAATCTCTCTTTAATTTTCCATATTAAACTTAAGGCGTTAGGCCGCTCTAGAATTTTCGGAAAATGCATTTTCTTATTCTTTGAAATGATACATTATGCTCTCAAAAATGTTATCCCGAGAGATTATGACAGATAAAAATTTCTAAATGCTCTATTTTAGTTCTCTAGTTGATGGCCGTCCGGTCGGCAGGCAGCCTACTCAAAACTTTAAATGCGTTTATCTCAAAATTGCTTTTTTCAAGTTAGCCGGAAACACAACTCAAATAATTTACAACCGATTCACTTGAAATTTTTACAACATCTTCAGAAATACATTATCTACAGAAGTACGTAGGAATTTTTTTTATCTACCATAGTTTTTTTGTTATTAACAAATTTCGAACAATTTTTTAGGCCAAATTGTTACATATATATGCATATATTCAAAAAAATCCTACTTACCTTTGTAGCCATTGCTATTTACAAGCGCAAACCGTTCAACAACTTATTAAAATAAAAAGATGAAAGGAGCTGTGTGTCCGGCCGTGGTTCCCGAAAAAATGGAGACATCCTAGGCATAACGCTATATAGCCGACATTTTTATATTATTTTTTCTTCAAAAATAGTTATAAGCAATTAATTATATGTAAAATAAATGTCTTTGGTCGAAAATCAATTTTATTTAATAGCTTTCCCGAAAAAAAACTCAAAAAAGATATATTTTGTGGCTCTCTAGAGTGGCCTAACCCTTTAATTATCCTAAATGTATGCAATGCAATTTGCATATATCCTGAAGTTCAAATCGAAAACCTGAAGTCATTAAAATTTTTATCTTATTATTATCATAATTCCAAGGAAAATCTTCTAAATAGTCTGTGCCTTCCTTTTAATACATATAACAGAGAAGTTTTTACATTGTCTAAAGTTAAAGGCAGAATTTTTCTTCATAGAGAAGGCAAGCGTAGAGATTTTTCCCTCAAAAACGCATACTAAAATAGTTTTATTATTAAAACAATAATTAAGCGCAGACTAAGTAGCATGGGAGAATGCTTTCATGAGCTTCCAGTGTTTTCCACTAGAGGAAAAAAGAGTATTGAATTCTCTCCTCCAAATAAAATTAACCGAATTTGTTTTCCTCTCATGGTGAAATTAATGAGTATGATATGATTATGTCTGCTTTGCGGAAAAAAAAAAATACCGATTTACAACAAAAAATATTATTAATATTAACATTTGCTTACAATAACATATAATTTATATTTAATTTAATAAACTTTTATTCGCGTGGTATTTTTTTAAATTTATTTTTTGTTTTTGTAAAAAATATAGCTTATGAAACGTTATTTTGTACAAAGGTAGTTCTACATTGTAGTTATAAATTTTTTCTAGTATTCTTAAAAATTTCTGCAAATTTTTTCATAAATTATTGACTAAGCAGAGGCTGCATATTTTTTTATGTACTTATGGTGTATTTCGCCATTTTTAAAATTATAAAAAATGTATTTAAAATATTGACAGAAGTCATACAAGTTAAATTTATAATAAATTTAATATTTTTCTATGTGTTTGCATTAAATCAAAAGAATTAAAAATTTAATATCTACTCAAAAAGTATTTAAAATGCATTGAAAAATGAAAATATGAATTAAATTAGGTATTATTAGATGATTTCGGAAAATAAATTTAAGCGCAAATATAATATAAAAACGTCGTATGAATTTTTCGAGCCACATTTTTTTTTGGTAAAAACTATTTGTAAAAATGGAATTAGGCGCTTTAGGCAAAGTTTATAAAAAAATGAAAAAAAAAAAAATTGCGGAACTGAAACAAAATAATACATATATTTAGGCGCTGAGTTTGAATACTAAAGCCATGATAATTAATAATTTAATTAAACTATAAATATTGCGATATATGTGAAGTCTTGGTACGTGTATACATAAATGTATTTTAGTAATAAGTAAAGCACTTCTTCTACAGATAAGCGCTGAAAATTTGAAAATTTGGAATATATATATATTTATTACTACATTTTGAACTATATTTTTATATTGAAAAAGTTAATTAGAAAAAATAAATACATTTCCCGTCTCAAAAGAAAGCTTTCTTAATGGTAGCATTAAAAAACACACCAAAATTCAAAATATTGTCGTTTGTAGGTTTCTAAAAATAGTTGAGAAATAATAAACTTTTTTTATTTTATTTTTTATTTAATATTTTGTGTAGCAAGCTAAAATTATATGTTACATTTAAGAACTGCAGATTGCAAGAATTTTGCATCTGGTGAAAAAAAAAATTCGAAATATTTTCAATTGTAACTCACGATAAGTTAAAATTTTTGATTCGCTCAAATTCTTTAACAATGCTAGTTTATAACTTGCTACCATTTGGTTTGAAATATGCTGTACTTTGAAAACTTTAAAATTCAGTTCCAATCTTTGTATGTGTATTACCAAACGAGTATAAAATCAAAAGAATTAAGGGGGTATTTTAGTTTAGAGGCCCGAATTTCGAGCGTTTTTTGGCAATTGATAAAAAAAAGCATTTGAAATTTTTAATATCCATTTTTTTATTATTTGTTAATTTATATTTCAGAATACACAAAATTAATTTAAAATTTTTTTTTTATGTAGTCCTTGAAGTAGAGAGGAAAAAAGGACGTGTCATTTTCGCCATGATTTCTATCCTTGTGCTGATCTGAAAAATAAAACAATGATGGATTCTCAATTAGAACGAATGTCGCTATCTCAAAAACCTGCAAAAGTGAAAAAAAATTTTTTTTTTCATGAAACGGCGGCTGCTCAAAAATTAAGGTCGATTTTTTCACTAATTTTTGACATTGTCGAATTTTCATTTTTTGTTGGTTCATGCGATAGAGAGATATTTGAAAAAATATTCATGCCAAATTTCAAGTAAATCGGCTGATTAGAATTTGAGAAATTGTGGTTACAGCATCGTGAAAAATTAGTTTAAGAGAAAAACGCGTTTAAAGTTCCGAGTAATGGCCGAGCCGATATGGATGCAGCGTCAGAAAAATACCTGTGTATCCGAAAATAGTTTGAATTGAAATAGTTAAATTTTAAAACTATGCAAAAAAAAATCGAATTTTCCAAAATTCTAGACTAGAATACCGCCTTAAATATATTGCACAATATCGATGTCAGTTCTCAAAAAGAACTCTAAAAAAAACCGAAAGCGTTTTTAGTTGTCATTTGATGTTTATTTTATAATTTTTTTTAAATATTTTTTAATGCTAAAATATTGTTTTTGGTATTGCTACTTTCAATACTGAAATGAATTCCACTTGCCAATCAAACTAAATGCTCAATTTGCCAATATTCTATGCATATTGATTTTCATAAAAATAGGCGCAGAATCGACAAGACTAAAAACTTACCCACCACACTTTGCTCTCAATTTGAAAATTTATTAAAAACTATATGCAAATGAAAAAAAAACTACCAAATATTTTCATATAAATTTCTATTTTATTTTATTTTAATTTTAATTTTAATTTTAATTTTAATTTTTAAGTTTTGTCATTTTATTACTTTAATTTTTTTATTCATATATTTATTATTTTATTTATTTATTTTTCATTTTTTTTAAATTTTTTTTTTTAAATATTTAAAAAAAAAATAATTAAAAAAAATTTCGTCCTACACACAAAACTCACTGACTGATAAAAACCTTAATGGGTAAATTGAATTTTATTAAAAAAAAAAACAAATCATGTTTCGAAAACAAATTAGTAATTAGTATTTAAGCATATAAGTAATGCATTTAATTAAATAACAACAACGAATAATGATTTTTTTTAGCATTTTCCACTACCCTATTGTATTACACGCGAAGAAGAAAAAAACTAATTATGAAAAACTATGCGTAAATAATAAAATTGAATGCTTGGATTTGAACATTTAGACATACATACATACCCACATACGCATAGGCTTTTAATTGTAATTGTAACTAGCAATCGCTTTAATAAACTATATTATTAACTTAATTTCGAAACCAATAATTTACAAATAAACAAATGAGAAGTATAGATTGTTATACGCGGCAAGGCGGGAGAACGTACGTTAGTCGAATTTTTTGTATGAGATATTTTTGTACTGAGTAAAGGGTAATTGAATTGAATTGAAAAGTTAAAGGGAATTAAAAAGGAAACTAAAACAAAGCAAATTAAATTATTGTAAGACTTTTGATTACATATAATTACTGATTGCGTATTAATTTAATGCGTCTATAGTTGTGTAGTAAAGTATTTTGCAAATCGTTTAGCATTTAGTAGTAGTTGTTGGTATGAATTAATTGAAGAGAAAAGGAAATTTATTACTTAATTGAAATGCAAGCAGGGACTAAAAGGTGACCAAGTGAACGTGTAAACTTATTGAAAAGGCAAAAGGGAAGACAAACAAATAAGAATATGAGAAATGTAAACAAAATGAATTTATTAAAAAGCAAACCTAAAAAGTAACATAAATAACAAAAAAAAAAAAAAAAAAAAATGCATAAGCACTTGCGCATCAAATAGGTATGAAAACATAAAAAGTATGAATAAGAAACACAATACGGAATTACATAAGCAAACAAAGTGTCGTATAATGGCATAAAAATATTTAATAATAATAAAAAAAAATTTTTAAAAAGCAATACAAACTCTAAAGCACTAAATCTAAAATTTTTGCTCTCACAAATCATAACGTTTGATTGGAAATATGTTTTAATAACACCAATAATTGCAAGTATTGAAGATTTTACAAACTTTCAAAATAAAACTTTTATACTATGAGATCAATTTTGTTGAATTTGAAAGTTTAAACTAAAAAAATAGTGATCAGTTCGAAATTTCGACATGTAAACCACAAGTTTCCTCTCTCATTTAATACCTACTTTTGAGCAAAATATTTGAAAATTTTTATTTTAACTTAAAAAAATCAAAAGCCGGAAATATTACGCTCGACATACAAGTTCTAGTATAAAAATTTTCATAAAGACTTGAAATTTTTTATAATATAAATACAGACATTAATGTAATGAGATCCAAAAGTTTTATATTCTTTGTAAAATACACATAAATCTATTAAAAAAATTGTTTAATTCCTTATTAATAAACTAAAAGTATTTTTAGCCACTTTAAATAATTTTCTAAACCATTTTCGAACAATAATTCGTAAACAGTGCCTTAGATTGAATGTAATAAAATGAGCAGTACGACTAGCAGCGCTAACACTCTTCTTCTTCTAAACAGTCACATCACAAGTTGTGAGACGATACAAAAAAAAAAAACTTAAATAAAAGAAAGCTGTAACTAAAACAACTACCTATTTGAAAGAGAGTTTCAATTTTAAACAGTCTAACGAATTACATTTCCATTCAAAAAAAAAATATAAATAAAATAAAAAAAAAAAATAAAATTAAAATTAAAAAAAAAAAAATATAAAAAATTACGAAATTAAGAAATAAATTTTTAAAAAACTATACCGCATCAAAAGTAAACAATCAACCAACCTTTCAATCAATCGTTATGATTTGAACGAGTTACAATTTTGCAAATAGTATATAAATCTATTTTCTTACGAACTATACATTTACTCTTCATAAGCATACTCGACCTTAAACATTTCTACTATCCAACTATGAAAGTACTTATGTACATACCAAAATTAAAAAAAAAAAAAATTATCGTGAAAATATACACACTAACATTCCTGATGAATCTAATTTGCTTCGAATGAAAATTTTGCTAAACAACACTACACCTACTACTAAAACAAAACAACTATAAACACTAATACTTGAAAATGTATACTAAACTATAATTAGATTAACACTTCCTGCATAAGCTTCCAGGCTTAATTTGTGTGGCGAAGTAAGAGGGAACTATCTATGTAATGGCAAAAATGGCATTAATTGCTAGAAATATACTTTATAGCTAAACCTAAGTGCATATACCAATTAAATTATATACATAGGTATACATATTTATGAATCACCGTAAAACACCAATCAATTGCATTTATTTGCTTAAAATATTTAAAAGCAACCATAACAACAACATATTTATATCGCATAAAAACTAAAAAATATATATAATTAACTTTTGATAAAAACTATTTTGATTCAGTGTTTTCTTGGGCTGACGGGTAGTTAAAAGGCAAAAAAAAAAAAAAAAAAAAAATAAATTAAAATTAAAATTAAAATTAAATAAAAAAACTTTAATTAAAAAAAAAAATAAAAAAATAAAAAAAAATATTAAAAAAGCAAATAAACAAATTTAAAAAAATATTAAAAAATAAAATAAAAATAATTACAAAAAAAATTATATATAAAAATAAAACTATAAATAAAAAAAAAATAACAAAAAAAATAATAAATAAAAAATAAAAAAATAAAGAAAATTAAAATGCAAAGAAATGAAAATAAAAATAAAAAAATTTAAAAAAGTGAATGAAAATAAAAATAACAATAAAAATAAAAATAACAATAAAAATAAAAATAACAATAGAAATAAAAATAAAAATAAAAATAAAAATATAAAACTAAATATTAAAAAGAAGTATATAAAAAAAAATTAAAAAAAAAATAAAACAAAAAAATAAAATAAAAATTAAAATAAAATTAGAAAAAATAAAATTAAAATAAAGATAAAAATAAGGGAAAATAAATAAAAATATAAATAAAAAACCAAATATTAAAAAAAGTAAATAAAAATAAAACTAAAAACAAAAATAAAAAAATAAAATATTAAAAAAAGTAAATAAAAATAAAAAACATGTATATATATATATATATATATATATATATATATATATATATATATATATATATATATATATACCGGTTCTTCCTACAATTTGCGGTGTGCGTCTTCTTCCCACTACAGTTTCATTCAAAGCCGTCTCCGAACGGCTGATTTTTTTTATTTATGTCAGAAATACGCTCGAAGAGCTTAATATTCCTTACCGAGAGGCGACCGCAGTTAAGAAAATTAATTTTCTATTATTTTGGATCTTGATCGGACCAGGACTCGAACCTGGTCTTCCAAATTGTAGTACGCACTGCCAACCACTCGGCTATTTTATTTTGTATTTTATTTTTATTTTTTATTTGAATTTCTATTATTTACTTTATATTTTACTTTTATTTCATTTTTATTTTTTTTTTAATTTTTTTTGTGTATTCTATTATTTAGTTTATTTTTTATTTTTATTTTTATTCTTTATTTTTTATTTTTTCATATATATATTTTTATATTTTAATTTTGTTATATATTATTATATTTTTTTATTTACTTTTTCAGCATTTTGTTTTTTATTTTTATGTTTTTTCTTTACTTTTTTTAATATTTTTATTTAATTTTTATTTATTTACTTTTTCAGTATTTGGTTTTTTATTTTTATTTTTATTTTTATTTACTTTTTTTAATATTTTATTTTTATATTTTTGTTTTTAGTTTCATTTTAAATAAATATATAAATATAAAAAGTACTAGTAAAATAAAAATAAATACATTAAATTAAAAAATAAAATAAATATAAAAACTTAAGGAAATACAAATTAAAAAAAAATTAATAAGGATCTAAATTAAAATAAACATAAAAAAATAACATTAATATAAAAACTTATTGAACATTAAATGGTAAATCAAATTATTAAGAAAAACAAAATAATGATTATAAAAGAATTAACAAGTTAAACAATTAAAAGTCAAAAAAAGAAAGTAAAAATTTTTTAAAAAAAAAAAAAATAAACAAATAAATTAAAAAAAAAACAAATAAAATAAATATAAAAGTATAAAGTAAATATAAAATTTAAAATAAAAAATATTCAATATAAAAACATAAAATAAATATGAAAATATATAAAAAATAAAAAAATAAAAATTAAAATTTAAATAAAATAATACACTAAATAAAAATAAATAAATAATATATATATATATATTAAAAAAAACTTATACAATAAATAAAAGATTAAAAGTTAAAATAAAGTAAAACAAAATAAAATAAAGTGAAAAAAAATAAATAACATAAAAAAATACCAAAAATTTTAAAATTCTTTAGTATTAACATTTCAATCAATCGTTTTATTTCATAAGAATAGGTGAAAACTTCTACGCGCATCAGGAATCCTCGAACGATTTTTTCGGCTCCGTTGTACATTCACCGCAAAGCAATTAGTCTCGATTTTCAATGTTTAGCATCTGCATTTTGGCAGCTTCAGATGCGTATATGAGGTGCAAATTAAAATTGTTCAAACTTTTGGCGAAAACGATCAAAAATATGTTCAACTGAGAAACTCTTCCAAAATCTTTTGAAATCTCTCTATTTCGATACACATATTGCTACATTTAATTTGTAAAAATAATCTTTTAAGTTAAAACTTTTCAAAAATATTTTCTTACTAAGCCTTTCTTAAATCTCTTCAGTTTGATACCCATTATTGTATCGTTTATTATTTCAACAATTTAATATTATAGGGATTTTTAAAAATATGGCATCCCTAAAAAATGTTTTGCACTTCAAAATTCTTATAAGTTGAATACCCTCAATACTACATTTTATTTAACTTACCAATTTAAGTGTAATACAATTTTCAAATAGGTGGCAATTCTCTTAAAAAAATTTCCACCACCTTAATGATAAAATCTTTATTTCGATACCCATATATTAATGTATAATGTATAATGTATTTTGTAAATTCTTTTAACGTTTCTTTCAGTTTGATACCACTATTGTAATATTTCATTTATTTTATCACTTTTTTATTTAAAGTATCGAAACAGGTGGTAACTCTGTGAATTGTAAATTTAATTCATACTTTAGCACACCTGAACACAACCAAACTTTCCAACTTGGTTCATAAATTTAAATTTTTATACCGAAAACTTTACATATATGGCATATAAACAATTTCAATGCACATGGCAACTCTGCTGAATTATAAATTATCGAGTTCTCTTGAACACACACACAAACTTTCATCTAAATCGATTCAGCCGTTTAAGAGAAATTTAGTCACACACACAAAAAGAGTATTTGTATATACATATATATATATATATATATATTTGGTGCTTTGTAACCGCTGAAGCGATTTTCGGCCGAGCTCCTCCTCCAATTTTCAATAGCCTTTTTTTGACATATCACGTGGGTTTGCGTCTTGATGTTTTTACCAACAAATGGAGGGACCTACAGTTTATTCTAAGCCGCCTCCGAACGGCTGATGGATTTTTATGAGGAGATTTATTTCATGCCAGAAATACACTCGGAGGGTTTGACATTCCCTGCCGAGGGGCGATCGCAATTTTTTTTCTATCATTTTGGATGTTGCTCGAACCTGGGCTCGAACCCAGGCCTTCCGAATGTCAGTACGCAATGCTAACCACTCGGCTATCGCGGCCGCCTATTTGTATATACATACGTATATGAAAATTAAAGGTGCCACGCCCTCTTTTTCTTGTTTGGGAAAGCATAAACAATGATAGCCAAAAAAACCCTGTATCAATTTAGGGTAGTAACAAAGGAAACGTGAACTTATTTTTATATAAAGGGTTATCCAATGAGTGGTTTCGAAAGTGCAGGGCAGTATTTTGACATCTGCCAAACTAAACCTGTTTTGTTTTAGTTAAATGCCAGGCATTTATGAAAATTTATCGCTTAACAACCACACAACGCGTTAATTTTTTTGAAATCTACTAAAATGGTGATTCAAATGTGGCCACGTTTCGCGCTTTAAGAGGAGAGGAAATTTGTTTCGATTACAGATATTGCAAGGCCTGTGCATCGTCGTTTTGCTCTTTCCATCTCAAATATCGCTGCTGTATGTGAAAGTGTAGTCGAAGACCCAAATTTGTCTATTTCCCGACGTTCTCAAGAGCTGAGACTTTCTTACGGCACATTATGGTGTATTCTCAACTTGGACTTACATCTACATCCATATAAAGTCCTACTTACACAACAACTGAAACCAGCTGATCCTTCACAACGGCGTAGTTTCTCAATCGGTGGTTTCGTAAATAAGCAAAATTGTCGCATTTGGGGCTCGGAGAATCTTCTCAGCTAATAGTATTTTACATATAATGCCAAGGTTTAAATTTTAAAATAAAAAAGAATCTTCATGAAAAGATTATTCTAAAGGGTGCTCCAAGTAGATCTACTTTTTTCAATAGCCTTTTTTTGACATATCACGCTTCAGTCGTGTTCGGTTTTTATCGTGAAGAAACTTACGCCTGAACAACGTTTACAAATCATTCAACTTTATTTTGAAAATTCACGTTCTGTAAAGAATGTGTTTCGCGCGCTTCGCTCAACTTATGGTCAACATAATCGGCCTACTGAGCGTACTATTCGCAACATCATCACACATCTTTAGACCAAGCATTCATTATTGGATAATATTCGACCGAATAGAATACGCCCAGCACGCAGTGAACAAAATATAGCGGCCGTGGCTGAGAGTGTACACGAAGACCGAGAAGAGTCGATTCGGCGCCGTTTGCAGCAACTCGGTCTGACGTATGCATCACATCGCTCTATGGGCTCTTGAAAAGTTTCAAGAAGATCCGACGTTCTCGAACCAAATTTTGTTCAGCGATGAGACCCATTTCTGGCTCAATGGGTATGTAAACTTGCAAAATTGCCGCATTTGGGACGAAGAGAAACCTGAAGAAATTCCAGAGCTGCCATTTCATCCTGAAAAAAAAAAACGGTTTAGTGTGGTTTGTGGGCCGGCGGAATCATCAGTCCATATTTCTTCAAAAATGATGCCGGTGAGAACGTAACCGTCAATGGCGACCGCTATCGCGCCATGATAACCGACTATTTGATACCTGAAATTGAAGCTCATGATCTCCGGTACATTTGGTTTCAACAAGACGGCACCACTGCCCACACATCGCATCAATCAATGCCAAAGAATTTTCTTTCGAATGATAATAAACTTTTCCCATTGAATTTAAATTTTCTGTGTTTTATTCTTTAAAAAAGTATGAGACCTCGAAATGGATCACTCGTTAAATGCATTTTATTATCGTTTATTTTGGAAACCGCTAAACGGATAGTAAAACAAAGCACAAATAAAAATGAAGCATAAATTCTTAAAAAAAAAAAATAAAGTTATATATTATTACTTACTGCAGTGATGCTCAGTTTATTATTTGGTGGAAAGCTGAGCAAATATTAAAATAATTTATTTAAATCTAAAGTAATATAAGCGGAACTCAAGAATAAATCTTAATACACCACTACTTTTCCATCACTCTTTTCAGAACCTCATCTGCTGTGCTGCCGACGTCTTGGAGGGCAAAGGTGCTGTACAAGTCGCCATTACAGTTGGTGAACTTTTCCGATTGCATTCCAATGGTGCTGCTACAGGCAATGGAACAAATGGCGCTAGTGTTTCATCTAAATCACCAACAAGAGCAACACGTTCAACATTATCACCATCACCGGTTATATAAATGTTTTCTCCACGAATACTTATACATATATGTGTGTAAAGAATATAAGTCTCGGCGCATCGTAGAGATATTTGAGGTTTTTGTAGTAGCTTTATTTTCCAAGCCAATAGTAAACGTAGTCAAACGTCCCCACAAACATACGTACGAAGGAAATTAACCAAATTTATATAGAACAAAAAAAAAAAATGCCTGAAGAGAAAACAAAATTTCTTTACTAAGAATCGACGACGATTAATGGGTTCCTCGACAAATGAAAGTTGTGAATGTGAATTTTATTTAACGAATACATAAAAAAAAAATTGTTCATTTTTGCGCTAGTTTAGCACAGAAAATGTGTTGTAAGTGTTAAAAAAAAACAAGTAGGTTATTTAATGATTTTTCTTAAATGGTATATTATCTCGAATTGAATGTGTTTTGAATTCTCTTGTATTGTAGAATTTGTTGAATAATTTAAGTGACAGACTGTTAAACGAATATTATGTAAATTTTTATTTATAATTATATTAATTTTAATGTACATAACATACATACTACATACAAACCTGTGGGTTGACATGCAAAGTATGAAATTTCACAAAACTAAACATAAATACAAGCAAAGAAACAAAGAAAAACATACACACCGATAAGTACATGACATACACATACAAACAAAAATATTTACTATTAAGTTTTAATTACATAATTAAATACGTATATATATACATTATAGCGATTGTACTGAAGCAAATGTAAAACAAATACCAAAAAAAAAAAAAAAACAACAACAACAACAACAAAAAACACTGTTGTCACATTTACATTAATATTGATCATTTGCTCATTGTTTTCTCTAAAATGTCATTAAATTATTTATTTGCATTTGTATTAGTCACAAAAAAAAAACTAAAAACATACATACATACCTACAATCTCTAAGCTGTGTTTACATAATTCACTAGTTTGCAACATAAAAGTCACTAATTTAGTTATTAGAATTTTATTGTGATTTTTTTTTTGTATAAAAATTAAGAAGAATTTGTAATGGTATGTGTTGAATATTTTGAATAATTAAATATTTATAATAGAATTATTATTTGATAATATAGGAATTATTAAAAAAAAGAGTGCCCGGTGTATTTACAGTGTCAATATTTATTAATTTATTTAATATATATTTTTTTGTTAAAATTATTATATAAAATTTCATCAAAATGTTCATTTTGATTACCAAAGAGTTGCGAAAAAAATTGAAAAAATTTGTTATTTAAAAATTTTCGAAAACATTTGAAGCCGTGTTTTTAAATGCAGCAGCAATGTCAAGAGATGGTGTTATACTTAGTGTCACATTAAGCATATTTGTTGTATTTTTATTTATTTATTCATTTAAGGTCGGTAAGCAGCTCTTACGAAAACCAAACACTCCATATAAAAAAGTGCAAAAAAAAAAACGAAGCGCGAAATTTTTTTTTACGAAGCAGTACGCACCTCGAAGGAAAAAAACTCCATTTTCTACTGCCTATTTCTCAAGTTTTTAAACAAATACGAAGGCACGGCAACGCAGGTTTCCGAGCGAAATAAATATTCTCATATATATTTCGCGAGAAACAAGAGGAATACTAATTTTCAAACGTATTAAAGGAAGTTTATAAAGTAATTTATGTAATATTTTTAGCTTTTTCATCAATTTCCACAATTTTTATTCATTTTTAGCCATGAAAAAGATAAGAATACATATATAATCAGTGACAAATATTGACCGCGCTCTACTCATATTTTTCGTTTTGTTTATTTACGTTTGCATATCTTTTTCTTTTGTTAAGTGCTGTTCACAATAAAAAATCATCTATCAAATTTCCGTGCCCTACTACATTTTTTCATCCACGAAATACATGAGTTTTTTTCGCTAGAGCTGTATACCGAACCTTACTAAGCAAAGCAACAACTACTCACTGTAAATACCCTCACTGATGGTGCATTTGTAATGAAGAAAAAAATTGAGAGCGCAAATTATTCAGTAGAATTAAGTTTTAGTACTAATTAAAGTCACACAATCTTTGAAAGAACCCACCTTTCCCAAAAAATTAAAAAAATCCTTCAGTTAAAATACATAAATCTGGAAAAATTGAAAATAATTTTCTCTTCATTTCATTTCATGCCATTTCGTCAAACAATATTTTGTTTTATTAACATATCTCAATTATCTCCATTTTAGTCACCAATCTCAACAGTTCTCGAAGTTGTCATGCTTTTTCCACATCTCTAATCTTTCTGTTTTTCTTTTAATCAATTTGCAATGACACAATTTAAATTAAAACCATACATATATATAGCTATACATACCAATATTTGAAAACAATAAATAATTATATAAATAAATTAATTAAATAGTAAAATAAACATTATGTCTCATTAGTGAGTAATTTTTTAGTATTTAGTAGTAGACATATATATGTAACACATCAATTGAAAAGTCCTCGGCCTACTATATTTAAACAATTTTTTTTGGCAAAATTAATTTTTTTATTCAACATAGTTCCCTTCAAGAGTGATAAACTGATTACAGCGACCCTCTGGCTTTTCAATACCATTTTTGTAGCACGATTTGTCCTTTGCTTCAATGTAGGTATCAGTTCCGGTGATCACCTCCTCATTCGACGAAAATATCTCCCCAGCGAGCATTCTTGTGAGATCTGAGAACAGGGAGTAGTCGCTCGCTGGGAGCCAGATTTGGAGAATACGGTGAATGCGGAAGCAATTCGAAAGCCAATTCATGGATTTTTGGCATCGATTACACTGACTTGTGAAACGGTGCATTGTCTTAGTGAAACAGCACTTCCTTTCTCTCCAAATGCGGTCGTTTATCAGCGATTTCGTCCTTCAAACAGTCCAATAACGCTATGTATTAGTCGCTGCTGATGCTCCTTCCTTCAAGTTTCAAGGTAGTCAATGAAAATTATTCCATGCGCATCCCAAAATACAAACGCCATAACCTTGTCAACGAACTGTTGCTTTTCTCCACCCTTCGGAGCGTGTTCTCGTGTTCAGTCCACTCAAATGCCTGTCGATTGGACTTCGAAGTGAAATGATGTAGCCATGTTTCATCCATTGTCACGTATCGACGCAAAAAGTCGGGTTTATTTCCCTGGAATATCTGCAAACACTGCTCCGAATCGTCAACTCGTCGTTGTTTTTGGTCAAAAGTGAGCTTGCGTGGCAACCACTTTGCACAGAGCTTTCTCATACTCAAGTAATCGTGAATGATATGATGTACACGTTCAGTTGATATCTTTAGAGTGTCTGCTATTTCATTCAATTTCAATTTACAGTCATTCAAAATCATTTTGTGGATTTATTTGCTGTTTTCGTCGGTAACAACCTCCTTTGAGCATCCACTGCGTTCACCGTCTTCGGTGCTCATTTGACCACGTCTAAACTTAGCATGCCAATCCTTGATGGTTGATTTTCCAGGGGAAGTATCCGGAAACTCGTCTTCAAACCAATTTTTTGCTTCAATTGTATTTTTTTCCTTTCATCAACGCGCGAAATTCCTTTTCATCAATTTTTTTCACAATAACAAAAGTTGCCCCACTCAAAACAAATGACAGCTGTCAAATTTATAAACGCGTCTTTGGAAGGTTAGGGCTAACTAAAAATCATATGAGTTTAATTCTAATAGCGCCATCTATGTGTCAGGTCGGGGACTTTCCAATTCACCTGTTATTTACGCCTAGTCTTAACGCTCGTATAAGCGATCGATCTTTTTTTTTTGCATGCAAATCAATGGCATTGTGAATGTTAATCAATAAAACGAACACTTCGTCATCACAAGCAAATATTACAATTAATTTAATAAACAAAAATAAGCAAATAGAAATGAAAGAAAAATAAATTGCGTAAACATTATCGAATCTTGCGCCGCAAACGAATAAATTTAAATTAAAAATTCAAATGTGTCAAAACTAAATAAAGCGAAATTATGTATATCATGAAAAAAAATTAAAATTGTTTTTTTGAGTTTAAATAATGTTAGGGTAACTACCAGAAAGAGTTTTAATCGTCTGATGAGTGAAAATATTTGACTAAAAGAAAAACCTGATTCCCCTCCTTCGGTGTGACAAACTGTCAGCAATTAGAGTTGTATAATGTAAATAAACCGCTACTTTTCCAATTCGCCTCGAAAAGGACTCTGTTTAAAAGTTGAACAACGAAGAGCCGATAAGAGCTCGATGTCAAGCCTAAATTTACTGGGGGTGACATTTTACAACTGTGTTTGTAAGTAAATAAAGCTAGGCTTCGGTTTCTCTCGGTGAGCGTGTCGAAAATCGATGAAGCTGTAGACTTTGGCACTAAAGTCTATAAAGCCACTTATGTGCTCTCATGCCCTTTATCTGTTTCAAAAGGAAAGAAAATACGAAAAGTTAAGAAAAGTAGTAGCAAACACCTCAAAGAAGCCAAACGAACCAGCTCCTAGCAGTATTATAAAGTTCGTCTACGAACTGTCAAAAAAGCTCTAGGGAAAGTACAAAAGAATCTTGGGAAACTGTCTACAATGATATATTTGGAAGCTCACAAAGAAAGAGCTCAAGGAAAGTTCCTTCCAAGAGCTCCGCTATTCCAAAAAAACGTTCTATCAAGAAGAAAGTCGGTGAATGGATTACAGCTCCAGCGTAAAAAAAATATAGTTCATGTCTGATATCAGCAGCGTTGTATGTCGCAGAAAGGTGTAGTGGACGATAAAATAATTTTAACCTATAAATTTCATGGGTTAACTGGTATATTCACCGCTGAACTACAGATGGCTAAAAATATTCCATTGAAATTTCTATATAAAATCTACAAAGCTTGTCTGCATAAAGCGTATATTCCTCGGCCATAAATCTAGACTAAAGGAATATTTATTTAAAAAGCAGGGAGAGCCAAGCACGTTAATGCAAAGGATTTTCGGCACATCAGTCCCAAGACATTTCTTTTTTTTTAATCTTTTCCACTCGAAAATACTATTGAAGCTACACGCTCCTACTAGCATCACAAGAGTTGTTTTACTGTCGACTCACTCAACTTTCTTCCCATAGACGCGTACGGCAAACTCCAAACGACCGGCAATGCAATTACATTGCATGCAATTGAACCATGGAGGTATAGGACACACCAAAACGTTATCTCCAGCAGAGTTGCAGTATCTGCTTCGAAAATTTCTTTTCCACAAGAATCCCAAATAGGAAAGAATGGGAAAACACAAACGTCTTGGATCAGCGAGCCATAGACATATTTACAAACGACGCAAAATTAGATGACATAGTGATAAATGGGATCCTCCTCTCCGATGCTCTCAACTAATATCAGCATGGGATTATCAGACCATTGGAGCGCTTTCCAAGCGGAACTCTTTGCGATGATGGAAGCCGCCGAATGGCTGCTCAAATCTACGGTAGCAGGATAATCCATTACGATACATTCTGAGAGCCAAGCATTCATTAGGACACTATTTAATGTGAATTTATCGGAAAAGAATGGGTTACTGATAAGAGGTACATGACTCGGATCGTAACGCCTAAGAGGGATATTTATGCTTCCCGGATAGGACGAATTAAGACTTCACTGAAAAATCGTTTATCGATTTACGATTTACATATGATGATCGCATATACGAATGGCGATTATAGCACGACAGTTCGGTGTCGATTGAGAACCCCAAGTGAGGCCTGGCCCTACTACACCTGATTTCCTTTTCTTCTCCCATAGTAAGTACTGTATCAAATACTTGGAGTATTTTCGCCCATCCGAACGACATGTTCTAGCCGGCGTAGCCGCTCATCGGTCTATCATCTGCGGTAATCGTTTTCAATATGCTTAAAAAATAACAAATTGCCGAAAGCCAATGGCTTACCGAGGTGCATGCATCAGCTTATTTGCAGAATATCAATCCAAAAAAGGGAAACCTCAAGGTCTGCGTCATATATTGTCTTCTTAATATCGCATTTAAGGTCCTATCTTGCGTATTGTGTGAAAGATTAAAACCCACCGTCAACAAACTGATCGGACCTTATCAGTGCGGCTTTAGACCTAGCAAATCCACTATTGACCAGTTATTCACACCAACTTTTCATCGATTTTAAAGCTTACCTTGACAACACGATAAGGAACTGCTTCTAAACCGCTGTGTCTGAATTTGATATCCCAAAAAAATTCATACGGCTACGTAAATTGAAATCAGAAGCGCAGTCAGCTATGGAAAAGACCTCTCCGAGCTGTTCGATACCAATTGAGGTTTCAGACAAGGTGACTCTTTATCGTGTGATTTCTTCAATTTGATGCTGGAGAAAATAATACGAGCTGCAGAGCTAAATAGACCAGGTACAATCTTCTACAAAATTGTGTAATTGTTGGCGTATGCCGATGATATTGATATCATTGGTCATAACAACCTCACCGTAAGTTCTGCGTTCTCCAGGTTAGACAAAGAAACGAAGCGAATGGATCTGGTAGTGAACGAGGGCAAGACGAAATATCTCTTGTCATCAAATAAACAGTCATCGCCTTCGCGACTTGGCTCCCACGTCACTGTTGACAGTCATAACTTCGAATTCGTAAATAATTCGCCTATCCAGGAACCAGCATTAGCAAAACCAACAATTTCAGCCTTGAAATTCAACGCAGAATCACTCTTGCCAATACGTGCTATTTTGGACTGACTTACTTGTAAAGTAAAGTCCTTTCTCGTTGAACCAAATCCAAACTCTACAAGTCGCTCATCATTTCCATCCTGACATATGGTGCAGAAGTCTGAACGATGTCGACATCCGATAAGTTTGGTTTAGGAGTTTTCGAGAGAAAAGTTTTGCGAAAACTTTACGGCAACAACGAATACCGCAGTCGATGGAACAATGAGCTGTACGAGCTACACGACGCCATTGACATAGTTCAGCGAATCAACAAACGCTTGCTAGGTCATGTCGTCCAAATGGATGAAGGCGTCCCAGTTTTGAATGTACTCGATGTAGTATCCGCTGGCGGAAGCAGAGGAAGAGGAAGACTACCACTCCGTTGGAAAAATCAGATGGAGAGCGACCTGTTTCAGTTGGTATTACCAACTGGTATCAAACAGCGAAGAGAAGGAAAGAGTGGCGCGCTATTGTTGATGCGGCTATAAGCGCGTAAGCGGTGCATAAACCAAACAAGAAGAAGAAGAAGAAGAAGAAGAAATTTTAAGTGAAGTTTCTAGTCATCGCATTAGCCGAGTGGTTAGCAATGCCTGGGCCATGGGCTTGAACCCTGGTCACACTATTATCAATAAATCGAGATAAACAGGGTTGCAGAACTGTAGCTGCTACTGGGTACTGTTGCCCCTTTACTTGTGGTCCAACTTCGTCGTAACACCTCGTTTCAAGCGTCTTATATTCGCCAATTTTGACCTTGAAAACTCTTAATCCTTTGAAAAAACTAAATTACTAAAGATTTGATTTTAGTTTGTGCCCTCAATCGGCGCATAACAGAGAAAAAAGGACTCAACAATGGTTATACTACGCCGTAATGACTTGTTACAACATAAATTTAGAAGAAGAATGTGAAATTTCCATTTCCCATCGGAGAGCAACAGTCTGAAAAGATTATAGAAGAAAGCCAACAATTAGCTGACATCTAAAATGTGTCAACAAACCGTTCTATCGACTAAATCCGAAAATATCTGATTTTTATTGTTGTTATCATTTAATTCTCAAGTGGTTGACCATATTTTTTCATATTTACTCTCTTTTATTGTAACTGCTTTTGAACGACACTTTTCTTATATGTATTGTTTTGTGTGTGTATTGATGTTGTTTTTTTCTTCTTTACTTTATCTCGTGTTTGTCGTGCATCAAAGCGATTAAATTCGAATAAAAGTTAAAATTTAAATTTAAATCATAGAAAAGCCGCCAAGCGGTGACGGTAATAATTAACGGCATTAAAACAATTTGCTGCGGTCTTTATTTGTATTGTCTATGAGAGGCGGCAACATAGAAGATAGAAGGAGAGACTCTCGCAGTGGACTGAGTGTGGAAATATGGAAATATGACAAATATAAAAAAATAAAATTATAGCTACACGGGCGTCGGCAGAGTTCAAGCACAAGAGGCGGACACACTTAAGCAGTAAAAAAAAAAAAAAAAAAGTATAAAAATAAAAAAGGTAAGAAATGAGGGACATACACAAGGCAATAAAATATTCTCATAAATTATAATTAATTAATAAAAAAATTATAAATATGGTAATCGTCGTCATCACCATAATTACGGTGTAGTCGATGTTGTGTCCATGTTGTTCACTGCATTTTGTTGTCAACTGACACGCACACATTTATAAACAACTCACCGTAACGGTACGCAACGCGCAACCAATGAACTTCATTTGCCTGTGTGGTGGTGTGGCTGGTGAATTAAAAAATTTAACGGAAATTTAGACAATTAAACTATGAATGATGTTGAAAAATGGCATGTGAGTATTGCAAAAATATTAACAAAAAAAAAAAAAGAAAAAAACAATACAGGAAAAAAATTATGCGAAAAGCATTAATTATGGTATAAACAGTTATGAAAAGCAAGACAATTTAATGAGAAATTTAAAGTAATATTATAATTGCTGCTGTCGTAATAAAAAATATCGAATATCAAGGAAGCCATATCATAGAAGATGTCAAGAAAACGATTAAAAAAATACGCAAGTTTTATAATTAAGTAATTTATTGATTAATTTATTGAATTTACCGATAACGGTCGTAAAGCTTATTTTTCATATGCGATAGCAATGCGTAATATTTTAAATGATTTTTTAAATTATTTTCGTTATTATTTTTTTCGCATTTAAATTGCATATTTTAGGCTAAATTAACCGCTACTTGACTAAAAGTTTAGATATGAGAAAGGCGAAAAAAATCACATCATCCTGTATTTGATACTGCAACTCTGCTGGTGATAACTCTTTGGTGTGTCCTTTACAACGATTTCTCTAAGGTTCAATTGCATTCATTTTAAATGTGCTGCAGTTCGCTTGTAGTTCGCCGTACGCATCTAGAGGAAGTTGTGGGAATCGATGGTAAAAAAAAAACTCTTGTAATGCGGTTAGCTGCAGATGAATGAACTCTTTGTAGTTTTTCCTAAAAGTAGTATTTTCGAGTGCCAAAGATTAAAAAAAAAGAAATGTGTTGAGAGTGATTGCTTGGTCTTACCTTCTTTTGGAAAAAATATTACTTTATATCCTAGATTCCTGGCCGAGGAATATACGATTCATGCACACAAGATTTGTAGATTTTACATAGAAATGAGGAAAGGATCTCCTCAATCATTTATAGTTCAACTGTAGCCCATTCACCAACTGGCTTCTTGATAGATGTTTTGTTTTGGGATGTTTTGTTTTGGAATAGCGGAGAGCTTTTCTTGGCCTGTGTCTTTCTGAGAGAGTTTTTATTATTCTAAAATTTTCGTTTTTTCATTGCTTTTGAAACTGATAAAGGACATGATACCATATAAGCGGCTTTACAGACTTTGATGCCAACGTCTACAGCTTCATAGATTTTCGACAATGAGTCACGCTTACCGAGAGAAATTGAACACTATCCTTGCATACACACTTACAAACACAGTCTTTCAGTCAAGTATTTTCAGTCAAGTATTTTCACTCATCAGACGATTTTAACTCCTCTTGGTAGTTACCCTATCATTGTTTAAACTCAGAAAAAAAATCCATTTTTCCATGATGTACAAAATTTCGCTTTTGCTTGTTTAGTTTTGACAC
This sequence comes from Neoceratitis asiatica, assembly GCA_030068015.2. Lineage (NCBI taxonomy): Eukaryota > Metazoa > Arthropoda > Insecta > Diptera > Tephritidae > Neoceratitis > Neoceratitis asiatica. Next base: position 32,633,782 of record CM061524.1, read on the forward strand.
TTATGAATTTTTAATTTATATTAATTCGTTTGCAGGGTAATATTCGATAATTTCAACACAATTTTTTCGCCTTTCATTTCTATTCGTTAATTAAATTAATTTGAATATTTGCGTGTGATGACGAAATTTTCGTTTTATTGATAAACATTCACCATTGGTTTACATGCAAAAAAAAAAAAATAAAGATCGACCGCTTAATCGAGCGTTAAGACTAGGCATAAATAACTGGTCAATTGGAAAGTCCTCGGTCTGACACATAGATGGCGCTATTAGAATTAAACTCGTAAGATTTTTAGTTGGCCCTAACCTTCAAAAGAAGCGTGCATAAATTTGACATCTGCCGGGCCATTATTTTGTGAATTACAGCATTTTGAGTGAAACAATTATTGTGAAAAAAAGGAAAACAGTTATTGTGAAAAAAAGGAAAAAAGGGAATTTCGCATGTTGAAAAAATATTACTTTTTGAAGGTCAAAATGCAGTTGAAGCAAAACTTGGCTCGAATACCAGTTTCTGGACACTGCCCCAGGAAAACGGTGAACGCAGTGGATGCCCAAAAGAGGTTGTTATCGACAAAAACATAAAAAATCCACAAAATGATTTTGAATGACCGTAAATTGAAATTGACTGCAATAACAGATACTCTAGAGATATCAACTGAACGTGTTAATCATATCATTCACAAATAAAGGGTGTTTTCCAATAGGGATGATATGATTTCTAAGTGCCATTGTGGCCATTTTTAATATGTCATGATCTGTCATGTTTTTTTTTCATTGTATTCAGTAATGTTTACAATTTCATTATGGCATACTCAAGAATCACGTTAATGATTTTGCTTTGGAACAACTTGAAATCGATAACGATTATTTTAAGAAATTCATCCTCCCCGATGACTAACTCACTTTCATCTGAGTGGTGCGGTAAATAAACAAAACTGTCGATACTGGTGCGAAGGGAATCCACAAATTATTCATGGACAACCATCACATTCACCTAAATTGACAGTTTGGTGTGTTTTTTGGTCTGATGGAATTATCGGTCCCTACTTCTTTCGAATTGAAGCCACTACTGTCAATGGAGAGCGGTATAGGTCGATGATAATCAACTTTTTATGGCCACAATTGGAAGAAGTTGATCTTAACAACATCTGGTTCCAACAAGACGGCACTACGTGTCACACAGCACGCGCAACAACCAAATTATTGCGAGAAATATTTGGAGATTCGATTATTTCAGGAAATTGTGAATTTGAATTGAATGGCCTCCAGAAGTTGTGATTTAACACCATTAGACTACATTTTGTGGGGTTATTTGAAGTCATTGCTCTTTAGCGATAAACCAGACTCTCTTCAAGCTTTAAAAGTCAATATTGAACGTGGTATTAATGACATACGACTTGATTTAGTGGAAAGAGTGCTCGAAACAAATTACGGTAAAGCAAAATTTTTGAGGTCGGGTTAGCTAACATAACCTCAAAATTGCATATTTATCTGTGACAGCTAGAAGCTATCCTATTCATGTCTTACAGCTTCTGTTTGTAAAATTTTTGATTTTGTCGTTCCTTTTGATTTCATAAAAACTCTTCAAGCTTCATAAGCGCTCACTTTCATTCACAAATTCCAGCAAACATTGCGTGTTGACACGAAACTGCCGCTTCTAAACATAAAATTAGCGTGCACAGGTAGCTCAGTTGGTAAGTATTCATATATATGGTGAATATCGAAAAACATTTATTAGCTAATTCGCTCTGCACATGCGTGAATACCATATACCGCAGTGCCTTTCGCTCCGCCCTCATCGATCCTAAGCTACTGCTGTGCCACCCTGAGCCGCCAATTAACTTTTGCAAGTTAATCGAATTCGCCTTCGAGTCCTCTAAATGATTTGTATTTTAATTTTTATGCTGATATTAATGCCGATATTGATATGTAACCGGTTAACTACTACTTTTTTTTTATACGAGATATGGTATTTCGTTTCTGCCGCTACTGCTGCTGGTGTTGATCCGAAATGCTGATGATTTGCTTATCTTTTGTCTTGCTCGGAAATGTGCGTGTTGATAATGATTATTGTAATTATTTGGCTACCGCTGAATTTTTATGATGGGCAGGGCGGATTTGTTTAAATTTAAATTTATTTAAAAAATTATATAATTTTTGTGTGTGTTTTGTTGATCTCATACCCAAGCGGACTGAGTGAAATTAATTTGAATTTTTTTATAATAAATTTATAAAAAATGATACGGATGGGTGAAGACTGTTTTTTTGATTTCTTCTTATTATTATTAATTGGCTTGAAGACCGCTTATTTACTTTCTTCTTTCGGTGTTTCGCACGAATGTAAGTCTTCACTACACTTTCCCAGCCGAGTGAAGGTCTCCATCTTCATCTATTGTCACCAGCGAGTACTGTAACGAAAACTCTTAATACAGGAGATCTTGTGGACATTTCAAAAACCTAGTCTATCCAGTAGTCAACTGGTGCCATACATCTTTCCATCGTTTGTGCGAATGCCTCCTCTGATACTCAGAAATCCTAATCTGGACGTAAAATGCGTAAAATTTATGAATTTTTGCCATGATAACTACACACTTGTGCACTCGTGTTTTGTCCTGATTGAACATCACTTTTTTCACCAAATGAGGTCGTTTCTGCTTTAAATCAATATCCAATATGATTAAAAGCTCGTTATAATATTTGTCGGTGATCGTTTAACCCCTTTCAAGCCAAGCGCAGTAAATGGCATCTCGTGCATCATAAAAAACTGTAATCATGACCGTGTTGTCCGACAGACCCACCTTGACGTTCTTTATTGCACGTTTACTCAGAGAAAACCACTGACTTGATTGTTATTTGGTCTCTGGTGTGGTATGGTTGATCCATGTTTTGTCTACGGTAACGAAACGCTGTAAAAATTTAATTGAATTGTGGTAGAACAAAGCCAAACACTCCTATGAAGTGGTAACACGGTTGATCTCATGGTCGTGTGTAAGCAATCGCGGAACCTATCGCGCGGATGACTTTTTCATGTAAATATTCACGAAAATTGCCATGTACTCGCCCAGTTGAGATGCCTAAAGCCTCATCCACCTCACACAATTTTATTCGCCGATCGTCCGGTATCATTTCAAGGACCTTATCGACGACTTTTTGGTTGACGACCTGAACGTTCGACGTCACTCGGAATGGCACACCAAAATGAAACTCATTGTAATTGATGGTGCGGAGTTCCCATAGTATTTACCAAGTCTTCTCCTGATTTCGGTGATGGCGTTTTAATGCAAAAAAATAATGCTTAATCGGCACACAAAATGTACTTCTTTTAAATTTCGTTAAAATTCACGAGGCCGTCTGCTTTCAATGCCTGTCGAATACAAACTAATTGACGCAGCTTGTTCAAAATTGTACGGCAATTTACTAATCGATAATAATTGATGAAACTAGTGTTGTATTTACAGTAATTGCACGGTAATTTCAGAAAGTCGTTGACTTATCAGATAGCCCGTTCGTCGGAACAAAGTTAATATTTATTTAACAGATAGAATATGCTTGTCTTGGACAATATATTCTTATACCTTTCATGAGCGCGAAATTTTATATTAACTGACATACATACAACCATTAAACTGAATCATTCAGATGCTCCACGGTCTTCGTGTAAGCTCTCAGCTATGGCCGCTATATTTTCTTCACTGCGTGCTGTCGTATTGGACGTGGTCTATTCGGTCGAATATTTTTCAATAATGAGTGCTGGGTCTCAAGATGGATGATGGTGTTGCGAATAGTATGCTAAGTAGGCCGATTATGTTGACCATAAGTTGAGCGAAGCGCGCGAAACATATTCTTAACAGAACGTGAATTTTCGTATTAAAGTTGAATGATTTGTAAACGTTGTTCAACATCCTCATTGTATCTTCTTCATCTTCTTCTTCGGCGTAGGCACTGCTTACGCGATTATAGCCTCGTCAACAATAGTGCGCCACTCGTTTTTTCTCTTTGTTGTTTGGCGCCAGTTGGAAATACCAAGTGATACCATGTCGCTCTCCACTTGATTTTTCCAACGGAGTGGAGGTCTTCCTCTTCCTCTGCTTCCGCCAGCGGGTACTCGATCCAATACTTTCAAAGCTTTCATCCATTCGGACGACATGACCTACCCAGCGTAGCCGCTGTCTCTTGATTCGCTGAACTATGTCCATGTATAGCTCGTACAGCTCATCGTTGCATCGTCTGCGGTATTCACCGTTGCCAACGCGCAAAGGACCATAAACCTTCAGCAATACTTTTCTCTCGAAAACTCCTAAAGCCGACTCATCGAATGTAGGCATCGGCCAGGCTTCTGCACCATATGTCAGGACGGTAATGATGAGCGACTTGTAGAGTTTGGTTTTGGTTCGTCGAGAGAGGTGTTTACTTTTCAATTGTCCACTCAGTCCAAAGTAGCACCTGTTGGCAAGAGTGATTCTGCGTTGAATTTCAAGGTTGACATTGTTGGTGTTGTTAATGCTGATTCCTAGATAGACGAAATTATCTACGACTTCGAAGTTGTGACTGTCAACAGTGACGTGAGAGCCAAGTCGCAAATGCGATGACTGTTTATTTGATGATAGGAGATATTTCGTCTTGCTCTCGTTCACTACCAGACCCATTCGCTTCGCTTCTGTGTCTAATCTGGAGAACGCAGAACTTACGATGCGGTTATTATGTCCAATTATATCAATATCATCGACATACGCCAACAATTCTACACTCTAGTAGAAGATTGTACCTGGTCTATTTAGCTCTGCAGCTCGTATTATTTTCTCCAGCATTAAATTTACGAAATCACATGATAAATAGTCCCTTTGTCTGAAACTTCGTTTGGAATCGAACGGCTCGGAGATGTCCTTCCCAATTCTGACTGCGCTTCTGGTATTATCCAGGGTCAGTTTACAAAGCCGTATGAGTTTCGTGGGGATATCAAGTTCAGACCTTGCGGCGTAGAGGCATTTCCTTATCGTGCTGTCGAAGGCAGCTTTAAAATCGGTAAAAAGGTGGTGTGCATCGATTCTTTTCTCTCGGGTCTTCTCCAATATTTGGCGCATGGTAAATATCTGGTCAATGGTGGATTTGCCAGGTCTAAAGCCACACTGATAAGGTCTGATCCATTTGTTGACGGTGGGCTTTAGTCTTTCACACAATACGCTAGATAGGACCTTATATGTGATAATAAGGAGACTTATCCCACTATAATTGGCGCAGACCGTGGGGTCTCCCTATTTTTTTTTTGAATTGGGCAGAGCACACTTAGGTTCCATTCGTCAGGCATGCTTTCGTCCGACCATATTCTGCAAAGAAGCTGAGACATACTCATCATTTCCGGAGTTTTCACACTCACTGCCATTGAGCAGGTTGGAGAAGTGTTCCCTCCATACTCTAAGTATGCTCTGGACATCTGTCATCAGATTACCTCTATGGGGTCTACGCAAGTTTGCTCCGGTCTTGAAACCTTCTGCAAGTCGTCGCATCTGCTCATAGAATTTTCGAGCATTACCCTTGTTGGCCAGCTTCTCAAGCTCTTCGTACTCACGCATTTCGGCCTATTTCATTTTTCGTCTGCAAATGTGTCTCGCTTCCCTCTTCAGCTTTCGGTATCTATCCCACCCCGCACGTGTTGTAGTCGATCGCAAAGTTGCGAGGTAGGAAGTCTGCTTTCTCTCCACTACAGTTCGACATTCCTCATCGTACCAGCTGCTTTTCTGGTATTGTTGATAACCAATTGTTTCCGAAGCAGCGGTACGCAAGGAATTTGATATTTCGTTCCACAGCTCCCTTATATCGAGTCGATGGTTGAGTGCTCCCAGAGAGCAGGTGTGCAAGCCGAGTAGACAACTTGCTGGCTATCTGATGTGATTGCAGCTTTTCGACGTCAAACCTACCTTGTGTTTGTTGACGGGCGTTCTTTGCCACACAGAGGCGGGTGCGTATTTTTGCTGCTACAAGATAATGATCCGATTAGATATTTGGCCCTCGGATCATACGCACTTCTAGAACACCGGATACATGTCTTTCGTCTATCACAACATTATCGATTTGGTTGCGTGTTTTACGATCTGACGACAGCTTCTCATTGTATCTAGGCTATGATAATTTTGATAAAGCCTTATTAAGATCTTTAAATTCAGCTTTCGAGAAATCAAATTGAGTTTTCGAATCGATTTTACCAGTTATTGAAACCTGATCACCCTTTAGTTTCGTAAGTATAAAAGTATAAAAAAGCTTACGGAACTTATTTTCTTAATTAAATATTAAAAAAACTACAAATTTTAATTTATATTTGCTTGAAAAATCTAAAAAAAAAAATATTTCGAAAATATCAACTTCAATTTAAAATTGCACTTTCAAATAATCTTCATTGAAAAAATGCCCCACACAAACATAGATGTGGAAAGTTCGTTGCTTTAGTCTTTTGTTATAGCCAGCACCACCTGCATATATACCGAGTACGAGTACCACATATGTACAGATACATCTTTGATATGTGTTTACAAAAGAAATAAAAGAAAAAAACACAAATTTAAAGTTATTAAACCTTTAATAAATTCCAAGTCATAATTTATAATTTGTTTCGCATATACAAATCATAATTTGAATTTCACACAAGCGTATTAACGATTAAGCACATCTACTCTTACATACATACACATTCGTTCATACATATGTACCTTCCCAGCTACATATTCTTGAACATGCAACAACAGCATAAGAGTAGAGAAGCAAAGAAGCGGTAATTAAGGAAACAAAAGATTTGGGGAAATAGCGCCAAGACAACGACGTTGATATATTTAAGCGAAATATTTATGACCATACAAACAGGCTTACACACGTACGAGCATGCTTAGTTAGTGTTAAGGTATAAGTAGGTAGATATGTATATATATATGTATATATGTATGTAGGTATACCCGATTTGGTAGGTGTATGTATTTGTAACGCCCGCCAGATTTTAACTGCACAGTTTTACCACTTGCAGGGAAGACAGATGGCTGAAAATCCCATTTGTGTTAATCAACTGTAATTAAATTCATTATTATTTTTTACGTACATTTTTTTTAATGAATTTAGGATGATTTGGCAACGTCGATTTATTACCATTCCCCGTAGGGAACTTATGAAAATTTATACTGAAGATTTGGAATAAATTAAGATTTTGAACATATATATAAATAGATTTATAGACAAAATTTGGTCTATCTTGAAACCAGCACCAAGGCCAAAAACAATGTTAGCCTAGAAATCCAAGACAGAATCACTCTTATCAGCAGGTGCTACTTTGGACTGAGTAGGCGAATGAATAGCAAAGTCCTCTCTCGTCGAAGAAATACCAAACTCTACAAGTCATTGATCATTCCCGTCCAGTTATATGGTGTGGAGGCAGGAACGATGGCACCAGCTGATGAGTCGGCATTACAAGTTTTCAAAAGAATGGCTTTCCTTACGATTCATGGCTTTTTACGCATTGGCAATGGCGAATACTGTAGCGCCGATGGAACGATAAGATGTACGAGATATAAGGCGACATGGATATGCCTTGTGGTACGGATGGATTAGCATGCTCCAGCATTGAAAGTTTTAGCTGCATTACATGCCGTTGGAAGCGGAGGAAGAGAAAGATCTTCACCTCATTGGCTGTATTTGGTGGAGAGCAACTTGGTTTCATTTGGTTATTCAAATTGACGGCGAACAGCGAAAAGAAGGTAGGAATGTCGCGCTGTTATTAAAGAGTTTATAATCGCGTAAGCCGTTTAGGTAAGTAAAGAGAAATAAGTAGGAGGATTGACATTCCTTTTTGAGGAACGGTCGTAAAAAGAAAAAAGTTTTATGTTGGTTAGGTTTAGGCTCTAATCCATAATCTACAATCCCACTGCGGGTTAGGGGTTCAAGAATTTACCCGCGGTAAGGTATGCTTATCGTAAGAGACGACTAAAATCCAACAGTTCCCGTGACAGTGGGGTCTTTATACCGGTATGACCTGGATTTTTATCCAGCCAAGGACTATCACTCTCGCAATATTTTCCGAAGCCCAATTTGGGGAATTTTTCTGGATTTCAATAACTCCGACATAAGGTCAATAATCGACTCTGCTAACGCCAGCACCAAGCTAAAACAATCTCTTGGTCAGATAAATATTTTTCAAGGAAAAAGTGGGGTGAAAATCTTAAAAAAAACTTTAGTGCTTAAAAAGATTTTCATGAACATATCAAAATTATTGCAAAATACGTAGTTCGTTTTCCAGGATTTTTGATATCAATATTTATTTGAATTGACGTGTGTAGTTTTTTGACAGATTTTTGAATTAAAACATCATATCTGAACAAATCGGTTATAGGAGAACTCTATGATATAAACGACTGATCTGGCCGGCTCCGATACAAAGTTTCGTTGAAATATCTCAAAAACTGAGAGACTAGATTGCGTTCGAACAGACGAACTGATAGACAAATAGACGGACAGATAGATGGGTGGACGGATTTTGCTAAATCAATTCAGCTCGTCGTTCTCTCCTCCTTCTGATACTTACATACCTCGGTCTAAAGTTAAAATACCATTTCATGTTCATTAAAGATATACAAATTGAAACCTTTTCCACAGCAAAGCAACTGACTTGCGGTAGACCAACCTCCAATGAGCCAATTAACTTATCTTATAAGCGAATCCTATGGAAAGACAGACAGGGAATTAGAAATACTCAACCTATAAGAGGTCATCCACCCATGAATATACTTCCAGAGAATTCAAGATACATAACATATATACACATTCTAACATTCTGCGAGCAGACCACTGCGGCATATTTTGCGTAAGTCGCGATACATTTAGACTGAACTCAGCAACTCAGCATTAAAGGATACCAAATAAAGGGTACTCCAATACATTATATTTCATACTAATTCCTTCTTTTCTATTTTCGAGAGGAAAAAATGTGAAAAATGTTGTTCTAAATTAAAGAGTTATAGTCGTCATCTTAATAGATGGCACAAAATTTAATGAATTGAATGTGAGAAACACCTATCGTTGCTGAAATTCGTTATGAACAAGAGACCACCGAACCATTGCAACGTCTTCTAGGCAGTAATTACTGTAACCACGGCAGCTAATGGCTACTTAAACTTACAATCGCAAGCCAATTCATTACTAAATCGACTTATTTGACAGCCAAGTTGCTACCAAGTCTCTACAATGAATTTATATATGTGGCTATAAATCGTATAAGCACTTTGAGTAGTGACTTGAAAAAATGTACTATGATCAGGCTCTGGATGCCTGGACAGAGAGATAAATCAAGCAACGGAAGAGCTAGAGAGTGAAAACCTTTTCAATCCCTATGTGCTCTGCACACTACGTATCCACAGAAAAGTATATGCTAAGGCTAAGATCGATAGCAGATTACTTAACGAGATCACATGGCTAGGCAGATCAGGCCTTAAAAGGTCAATACATCAACTCATTCCAGACTAGTTCCCCATCAATTCCATAAAAACTGCTTTAATAAAAAATATCTGTTTCAAGCGGCTTCTCGGTAAAATAATTGAACTCTACTCTAAATATGTTTGTCACAGCGGCAAAAAGGTAGGAGAGTAAAAATCCGTCGAAAATTACTTCTATCATTATTCAGCATAGCGGAAAATTTTAATTTGAAGCCTCGCTGAGTTGACTTCATCAGCAAATATTCATAATATCGCATAATATGAGGTGACAATAAGCCTATAGTGATACAAGAATGGGTTGTCCTATACGCATGCTAACCTTATGACAGCATATCTCGAAATCAGAAGATGACGAAGGGGCTTGGATTTATGAAACATTGTGACAAGCCGAGAGTAGACGGTTCGGAAAAACGAAGAACTGTATGTAATTTTTAGATAAGACTAAGAATATTAGCCAAAAACCAAATTGCAGATTTATTTAATATATTAACGCCCACTCCGGTATTATCACTCATATTGAAAAGAGCTTGAAATAGTTTATAAAACAATTTATAGATGGAAAATGTATGAAAAAGGCTCCAATTTCAATTAGTTCAAAGTTAACCTTAAAATATGCTCAATTTTCTGGCGACTGCATTATTAAGAACATAAAAAATTATAAATAAAGAAATTTTCTAATTTCTTTCGCCCTTTGGAAGGGAATGTCAAGCGCTCCAGGGTTATTCCTGATGTGAAATAAATATTCAAATTTTTTTATTGAAAATTCATAAAAATACATCAGCCGTTCGCAGGTGGCTTAGAATAAACATCAAGACGTAAACCATAAATTGGAGGAGGAGCTCGACAAAAAATTTATTTATCTGAAATATTAAAAAGAATTAAATATTAACTCATACATAAAAATTTCATGGAAATTTTTTTGTTTATATTTCCCAAATAGCTTACTGTTCTTTGTATAAAGATTTTGTCTAAGAAGATGCCTAGTAAAATTATCCGAAGAAAAAATTTATAGAACATTTTCACTTTCGAACGGCCTTTCGTACTTGCTTTTTGTTGGAATTCTTGATATAGAGTCAAAACGTCTCTTTACGATTAAAATTTACGGCTCAAAATCTTTTACGAAATGGATTTTCGTAGAATTTTGTTATAAATCTTCTACAATGTCATTTCACTTAGACAAGTGACAAAGTCAATTGAAAAGTCCCCAGCCTGACATATGGATGGACATAGAAAGAATTAAATCCATACGATTTTTCGTTAGCCCTGATCTTCAACAGATGAGCTGTCGGATCATTAGTTTGTGAATTATAGCATTTCGAGTGAAGCAAATTTTGTTATTGTGAAAAAAAAAATTAAAGGAATTTCACGCATTGATGAAATATTACTTTTTGAAGGGAAAAAATACAGTTGAAGCAAAAACTTGCCTTGATGACGAATTTCAACCATCAAGGATTGGTATGCTGAGTGGTGAAATGAGCACCGAAGGCAGTGAACGCAGTGAATGCCCAAAAGATTTTGTTACCGACGAAAACATCAAGAAAATCTATAAAATAATGTTGAATGACCGTAAATTGAAATTGAACGAAATATCAGGTTCACTAAAGATATCAACTGAACCCGTAGATCATATCATTCACGAATATTTGGGCATGAGAAAGCTGTCTGCAAAGTGAATGCCACGCGAGCTCACTTTTGGCCAAAAACAACGACGTGGTTATGATTCGGAGCAATTTTTTGAGATGTTCAATCATATTAGACCAGAATTTTTGCGTCAATATGTGACAATGGCTGAAACATGGCTCAATCATTTCACTCCGAAGTCCAATCGCCAGTCATCCGAGTGGATTGCATGGGAAACCGCTCCAAAGCGTGGAAAAACGCAATTATAGGCTGTCAAGGTTATGATGTCTGTATTTTGGGATGCGCATGGTATAACTTTCATTGACTACCTTAATCATGAGAGGACCATCAACAGCGACTATTACATAGCGTTATTGGATCGTTTAAAGGACGAAATCGACGAAAAATGTCCCTATTTGAAGAAGAAAAAGGTGCTGTTTTACCAAGACAATGAACCGTGTAACAAGTCAGTGAAATCGAGGGCAAAAATGCATGAATTTGGCTTGGAATTGCTTCCGCATCTGGTCCACAACGTCTATTTTCTGTTCTCAGTTCCCAAAAGAATGCTCGCTGGGAACAAAATTTCGTCGAATGAAGAGCTGAAACTGAGGCCTATTTTAAAGCAAAGGACAAACAAATCTTGCTACAAAAATGGTATCGAAAAGTGTAATCAGTGTATCACCCTTGAAGTGAACTATGTTGAGCAAAGAAAAATGAACTTAAAAAAAATGTGTTTTACTATGGTAGGCCGGGGACTTTTCAACTGACCTTAATTTCACAATTTTTTCTTTACTTTTTTAGGAAACAACTTATTTCAGCACTTAAAGACGATGAAAACATTTTTGAGTTAACTTTTGAAAACCCATTAAATACGCTATTAGTGTATCAAATATTAATGTAACGAATTCCGTGCTGATGTTAGTTGTGAGTTGAAAAATTTCTCATTAGGTCTGCGCAGCAACACAGATGACCTGTAATTTATTATAACTTCCATGGAGCGAAAAAAAAACCAATAAATTTTTTATTAGACAAATTACGTTGAAATGTTTTTAACCAAAAGTTAGTAAGAAAATATCGCTAACTAATCATAAATACTCAAATTAATAATTATCCGATTGAATAAGATTACATTTAGAAATCGACTTAATTAGTTATGAAGTGATTTTCTAATGTTAGCTCATAAATAAATATTTATTTAACAGAACAGATGGAGTATAACAGTCAATATACTATAATTAAGTAGCTGTGTAGAGTAGATAATATTGTAATACCTTTTTTTATTATACTACTTTTATTTTTGTTTTTGCCACCGCTCAAACAGTCACTAGCAATTAATCAGTAAAATTGAAATAAATCAAAAACGTAAAGTAACTCAGCATGGCGAATTAACTCCGTTGAATGCCAACTGTTGTTGCTTGCATTGTTGCAGCTACCGAAACGGAGCAGCATTTTCGTGAGAGAGCTGTGAGTAGCGCACAGCAGTTGGTTTATTATCAAAACTAACCAAAAAAAAAAAAAAAAAAATTCGAAGCTGAAATGAGAAAAATTAAATTAAGAACAAATTAAATATGCAAATGAAGCGAAGGTGCCCCTAATGACTAGTTGCTTTTGTTTTTGTTTTTTTGCTTTTTCATAATTTTTATACCTTTCATATAAATGGCATAATAACTTTGATCCGAAGAACACAAGTACCAGAGAAGAAGAGATAGACCGAGCAAAATGTATACCAGTCGTATGAGAATGACGAGCTGAGTTAATTCAGCCATGTCCATCTGTCCGTCTGTCCGTTCGCCTTTTTGAATGCAAACTATTCTCTCAATTTTTGAGATATTTCAACGCATCCGTTGAGTCCAATTTTCGATGACTCTTTGGAGCATTCCGACTGGTAACAGGCGAATGACACGCGTGATTTTTTGCTCCAAGGCCTGAACAGAAGCGGGATTGTCCGCATAGAATTTAGACTTTACATATTCCCACAGGAAAAAGTCTAACGGTGTGTTATCACACGATCTTGGTGGCCAATCGACCGGCCCAAAACGTGAAATTATCTGCTCACCAAAGTGTTCTCTCAATAAATCTTGTTGAAACCAAATGTTGCGGAGATCACGAGCTGCAATTTCAGGCATCGAGTCGGTTATCATGTCGCGATAACGATCACCATTGACGGTTACGTTCTCACCGGCATCATTTTTGAATAAATATGGACCCATGATTCCCTCGGCCCACCAACCACACCAAACCGTTGTTTTTTCTGGAAGAAGTGGCAGCTCTTGGATCTCTTCAGGTTACTCTTCGGAAATTTTGCTTGTTTAAATATCCATGGAGCCAGATATAGGTCTCATCGCCGAACAAAATTTGGCTCGAAAAAGTCGGACCTCTTGGAACTATTCAAGAGCTCATAGAGCGAAGCGATGTCGCTTGGGAAGGTCGAGCGACTTCGGTTCTTGTACAAGTTGCATTTTGTACGCTTTCAATTTAAGATCTCGGCATAAACTGCGCCAAGTCGTCCCATACGCCAGTCCGAGCTGCTGCGAACGGCGTTGAATGGACTCTCCTCCGGTTTTTGTGTGCACTCTCAGCTGCGGCCGCTATATTTTCTTCACTGTGTGCTGAACTTGGTCTATTTGGTCGAAAATTATCCCATAATGAATGCTGGTTGTCAAGATGGGTGGTGGTGTTGCGAATAGTACGCTCAGTAGACCGATTATTATTTACAGAATGTGAATTTTCGTAATAAAGTTGAATTATTTGTAAACGTTTTTCATGAGTAAGTCTTTCCATGATGAAATGCCAAACAATACTGAACAAGAGTAACATGACAGCTGGACAAGACTCACGCGTGATTTCTCAAAAACAGAAGTTTGTTGAAAAAAGTACGCCTACTTGGATCACACTTTATAATGAATTAGTACAAAAAATCATCGACAGAAAGCAAAGCAGCTTTTAGCAGTGCGAAATATTTGATTCTACTAAATATTGATATCGATCTAATAAATATTGATATCGAAAATCATTGTAATCGACCCCATACAACCGATGCGTTCAGCTATTAGGTTTTGGGTCAAAAATTCGCCAAAAACGCATCTAATGGTGTGAAATTTCGTATTCTACTTAGGTAAATTCAAATAAATATTGACACTGAAAAGCGTCAATATCAGATTTTTCATTTTGAAATAAATTTGATATGCCCATGAAAGGTATAAACATTTCAGCGTGGCCGCTGACAGCACTTTTATATTATTTTTCCTTATAAGAGTATATGTTTAAGTGTTGCCTAATTAAACGGAATCTGCTATAATATATTGCTCAATTCATGTTAAAGGTGTGTATACAAAAATTCATATTTTTCATTTTTATTATTTTTTTTTCTTTAGTATTTTTTGAATAATTTTTTTTTCTCATTTTCTTATAAAATTTTATTTAGCATTTTTATCGTTGGTTTCGTAAGGTAGGGAAATATTTCGTAGAATATTTAAAATTTGTGGGCGTTTCAATCATTTATTAATAATCCTTGAGTTGGCTCATTAAACCCCTAAAAATAGTATTTAAAAAATGAATTGACTGCGAATGGGTAATTAAATACACTGATTGGGTAATTAATCGTTTTGGTGTTAAATTTTTCTCTATTTAATTTTTATAGCATTTTTAATAACAGTTCCTTGTTTAAAATTTATTTTGTGTTTTTTTCTATTCACACGCTCTTTGACCTAATTTGCAGAAGTGAGAAATACGTTTATTCTCTAATTTCTTTATGAATTGTATTTGTATTTGTTTTTGTAAAAAGGAAACCTTTTCCGAAAAATGCATTGAAACTTTCTCTTTGGGTAAGGGTATACCAATATGGTAGAAAGCAAAAAACAAATGGTTTTTAGTATCAAAAACCGATGTACGTTAACGATCCTGCACGGAACGATGCTTGTGGTGTATTGGAATGGTACTAGTTTGCAACTCTACTGTAATTAGTTCATCTTTTAGTATTTCTCAAAG
Source organism: Neoceratitis asiatica (assembly GCA_030068015.2). Classification (NCBI taxonomy): domain Eukaryota; kingdom Metazoa; phylum Arthropoda; class Insecta; order Diptera; family Tephritidae; genus Neoceratitis; species Neoceratitis asiatica. The sequence continues at coordinate 32,648,853 of CM061524.1, forward strand.
TAATTCACTGATATTTTAAGCATTGCGATATTCACAATTGTCCAATCGTCCTATTACCATTATTATAATACCAGTTCACGTAGCAGGACTAACCTAAAGCGGCCTATCATAGTAAACCACATTTTTTGGCAAAATTAATTTTTTTTCTGCAACATAGTTCCCTTCAAGTGTGATACACTGATTATAGCGACCCTCCAACTTTTCGTTACCATTTTTGTGGTATGATTTGTTCTTTGCTTCAAAATAGGCCTCAGTTTCGGCGATCACCTCTTCATTCGACGAAAATTTCTTACCAGCGAGCATTCTTGGAGATCTGAGGACAGAAAATAATTGCTGGGGATCGAATCTAGAGAATACGGTGAATGTGGAAGCAATTCGAAGCCTAATTCATGTATTTTTGCTTGCTGGATTTCACTCTTCACTTGGTGAACCATTACTTTCTTTTTGTTCAAAGGCGGCCCTTTTACGGCGATTTCGTCCTCCAGATGGCCCAAAAATACTATATAATAGTCTTCGTTTGATGGTTATCCCTTTTTCAAGTTAGCCAATGAAAATTATTCCATGCGCATCCCAAAATACAGACGCCATAATCTTGCCGACTGTTGCGTTTTTCCATGTTTTGGAGTGGGCTCATCGTGTGTAGGCCACTCGGATGACTGTCGATTAGACTATGGAGTGAAATGAAGGAGCAATGTTTCATCCATTGTCACATATCGACCCAAGAACTCGGGATTATTACGACTGGACATTTCCAAACAATGCTCCGAGTCGTCAACTCGTCTTTGTTTCTGGTCAGTTAGCTCGCGCGCCACCCACCCTGCACAGAAGTTTCTCATATCCAAATATTTGTGAATGATATGATGTACTCGTTCAGTGGATATCTTTAGAGTGCCTGCTATTTCATTCAATTTCAATTTACGGTCATACAACATAATTTTGTAGATTTTTTTGATGTTATCGTCGGTAACAACCTCTTTTGGGCGCCCACTGCGTTCACCGTCGTCGGTGCTCATTTCATCACATCTAAACTTAGCATTCCAATCTTTGTTGATTGATTTTTCTTGGGGCAGTGTCCGGAAACTCGTCATCAAGCCAAGTTTTGGTTTCAACTGTATTTTTTCTCTTCAAAAAGCAATATTTTATCAACACGCAAAGTTCCTTCTTATCCATTTTTTTTTCACAATAACAAAAGTTGCTTCACTCAAAATGTTGTAATTCACAAACTAATGGGCCGATAAATTTATACACGCGTCTTTTGAAGGTTGGAGCTGACTAGAAAATATGTATGATTTAATTCTAGTAGCGCCATCTATGTGTCAGGCATGATATTGATTGATATTAAAATTGACCTGTTATCTCCTTTCTTTTTAGGGTGCTAAGCTCGTTCCTTCTTGACCTATTTTTATTCCCTGTTGGCCATATTCCCCAGTAAAATTTTAGCATTATAGACTCGCCCACCTTAAGTAGATATTCGAGATGAAAAATGCTATTATAGCGATGAGCTTACAAGTGGAAAGAAACTGTTCTTCCTTGCAAGCTCGTTCACCATCTTGTTACGTGGTACGTCATTGTGCTCTGTCATCCATATTAGATACAGAGAGAACTGTTTTTCATCGATTGCGGAAATTATCAAAGTTTCTGATTTGATTGTATATTCCAAGAATATTAGTGTCACCTGGCTGGCTACCTAAGAAGATATATGTAGGTGCAATTCACCGAGAAAACTATTAAACCTAGACAATCAACAGCCTCATGTATGACCGCTAGCTCCGCTTGAACAATAACACTAAAGTGATCCGTTAGTTGAAAGGCCTTGCTAATCCCAAGTTCCTTTTTGAGGATTTCACTATCGACCTTATTGTCTAGCTTCAATTCATCTGTAGAAAAATGGATTGATTATACATATGCTAGTTAAATCATGTACCAATGGTTCCAATCCGGAAAACATCACTTTGTAATAAATTGTGTAGTTAGTAAAGGTTATGCTGCAGTCAATCGAGCCTGATAGATAACCTTCTGGTAGAATGATGAACAACCAACAAACCCCACCTGTTATGCCTTTAACTTTCAAAGTGTTCTATTTTTTCTAAACAATAAAAATTCCTGAAACCATCGGTAAAATATTTGTATAAGATCTATGTTTATCTTTTCGAAGGTGGAAAATGAGTTTGAAGTTTGAACAATGAATGTACGTGTTGATCTAGGGATGGGAACATAGATAGAGACTTGAGCTTTACGATAACAGGACGGAAGCTGACAGAGAATACTTGTGCTAGAGTTAGACTCTGTTTAAAAAGAGCAGAAGATTTAGAAATAGAGGCGTAGTGCAGCTCTATTGAGGAGTAAAATAAGTGGTCTCCTTAAAATATTAGATTTTCGCTATCTGATTAAGCGTATATTACGGTTGTTTATGTCCAAAATTTGGTGGGTTAAACTCTTTGAAGATCTTGACAATACGCAGATGACTTTATGGCCACATTACAGAAGCGTAAAGTCATATGTTCTTATCCTTTGGTCTAAGTATTAACTTATGACTCATGAAATGACATTCTTAATAGTTGAGAAGACTGCGATGCTGCACAAAATTCATTCGAGATTCTTCTCGTTAGAGTTTCTGCCATCAAAGATAAACGATTGCAAGGAAAATTTTTTCAAATACTCTAAGAGTTTCCGCAAGAAACATACTGGAATCAAGAATATAGTGCACGGAACGCCTTGAGAAAACTGTGTATGTCATGAGATCTCCAAGTTTAGGCAACTGAGTTGAGTTGGTTTTATGTGGTTGTTGATTAGTGATCAACGCATTAATACCTATAGACCGATTGTGATACTGCTGTGAGGTTTCCATCAACTTTTCAAATAAGAGAACCATTTCATGTGCCTTATAAAAACAACGAGCTTACTACTTTTAGCTGAAGCTAGCTCAACAAGACAGTCAAAAAAGTGTTTCACGAGGAACTTGTGTCTCTCTAGCTCATTCGCGGTGCAATTGCCTGGGATGTCCCTATATGTGAGCACTCATATGACGGCTGTGTTACATTACCTTGAGTAGTATTATTACACTTTAAAGATTTAGCGGCAGCGTGGCTGTCAAAATATATGGTATTTGAATGTTCTACTACTGTAGATTTGAGAAGCAATTCGGTGACTTCAATCATTGCCATAAGTTCTGCTTGGAAGACACTGCAATGGCCTGCTAGTCTCGTTCTCATATTAACTGAGAGCATTGAAAAGTGGATTCCTCAGCGCAGTTTGTCATCGAGTTTTGAGTCATCTCAAATGGCTCTCTCTGATTCAGGATGTTCGTGTTTTTCCATTCAATCATTCTGCGAGTGATAATAGTTTGGCATATCCAGTACAGCAATTCCTGCAAGATTGTTATGTGTTAAATTGATTGTGTTAAATCTCTAATCTAAATACGTTGCGGCTCGCTTGTAGTTATCCGTACGGCGTTTTTCGTGCAGGGCTTTTTCCTGCTCCTTTACTTTGCTTTTTCAAGCTCTGTGCGGGCCTACTGAGACAGGCATCCCGTGAGCCAACTGGCGGTTTGGCCGTTTCCTACATGGGCATACGTTTTTCTCCTGCATTTGCTTTCCCTATTGAGGCATTTGTCTCTTTGGGTTTTGAAGATCGAATTAATTTGGAATGAGTTAGGGCCGTGTATACCCATTCAACTCGGTCAATGAGGTTCCCGAGTACTTATGGTACGGCATGATATCCCCATGCACAGTGGCTATATTTTATCTCGTGCAGCGAACCGAGGCTAGATTTTTATTGTTGTTCATATTGCAACTGGTTCTTTGGCTATCTACTGAGACTATACCTTTCGTTGGCCGGTAAAGTGGGAAAGATAAATGAAAAGTCGCCGTTACTCCCGGAGGTGTTTCGGTATCCGAGAGGCTCCGTTAGTATACAGTACGACGCACCTGACTGCAGAAACGCATGACACTTTGTATTGGGTAGGAAATATATGTTCAACACCCTCCTGGTCTAGAATCTGCTTTGTAAGTGAGTTGCTCAAAGAGTACTCACTGTTTCTCTTGCCACAGGTACACTACTGAAGTTGTTGAGTGACTCTAAGACAGGTTCTATACCTTGTGCTGACATGTTCTAAAGGAAATGAGTTTTTATATTTCTCACAAATATAATTTAATCGAGTTTTTTTAAGCTCCCCTATGAACTGTAGGGCTAAAGTAGGCCTTTTATACTTACCTGTACCCAACCAATAGGAGAACGGAGATCTGATCTTAGCAGAGATCGGAATCACAGTCATTTAAATGCACATAAAACACATATTAAACAGCAATGAATTATTTACACACATACACATGCACATAAATAAAGTAAATGAGCCGATTGACATAAATGACTTTAACAATATTTAAGTTCATTTAATATTTAAATATGTGCGCCCCTGTCACAAGACACGGCGAGTGCCCACACATTTACATGCCCCATATATTACATAAACGACCAAGTTACAAGCCAACCAAAGCTGGGCAGGAGCAGCCAACCAGCGCCAGCGAACAACCGAGGCAGAGACAGAGTCTTTTTTGGGGACAGCGGTGTGTACGGCGGCGGATCTTTCATGTATGACCCAAAAAACAATTTTTTTTTTCACGTAACGCCACTCGAAGAAATTTCATTCCAAACATTTGTTTGTTTATTTCATTATCTACGGTTGTCGCTGTTGCCATTTGCTGTTGTTATGTTGAAATGGTTGGGGACAGTTGTACGCTGTCGCGATCCTGTCCATTGTTGTTCATGATATGAGCGCAAGTGCCACTTGACGCTGCATGGTGTCTTTGTTAATTTAATACACAGCGGGGTGTCAACTCATTTCGTATGCGAACGCATTCGTAGGCGAGTGCATTTGCGGCAACACCAATTGGAGCCAACATCCGCCAACATCCACGAACATCCACCACGAACAGCCAATACACCCCTTAAAGGAGGAAAGTGAAGAGTGAAATAACTATTCCGCTCGCATTTATTGCATTTATTGTTGCCTTCTGTTTGTGTCGCGACTCCCGAGTTGGCAGTTTGCGGTGCAATTTTATGAAATTGTTGCAATTAAAACGGAAAAAATGGATTGTGTGCGGAGCGTTTGCAATTGATTAACACGCAATAGTGGCGTGTTCATTATGTACCGCGGCTGATTGGTGTGGGAAACTTTGATAATGAAAAACTGTGATGCGAATAGCAAATAGCTCAGTAGCCCACTGGCAAACTAGCGAGGTAGCGAGGTAGCGAGCTAGTGAATAGCTAGAGATGACTGCTCAACCGACAGCTTACTGCATTTGGCAGCTGCGCGTTTTTTTCTGAGGGAAAGCAGGTTGGTAAAATAATTGCGAAAAAGTGTCATTAATTATGCGGAGAGAAATTCATGAGATAGAAGCCTAATGAAGTGCTCATTTCTTGATATTGAATATATTTGATATTAACACGATTGATGTGCGCATACTTGAAGGAGACCTGCTAACTAGCCTCTCAGCCAAAGAAGTTGGAAAAAATATACACCGGTGCTGAATAAAAACAAGTAAGAAAGACTTAGTTCGAGTGGAATCGAAACTCGACTGATATTTAACGGGTGCTTCATTTTGAGGTTCCCTACTTTTTAAAGAAAAAAATACAGAAAATTAAAATTTAATGGGGAATGTTTATTATCATTCGAAGAACAGATGGTCCATCCGTTGAGTTCAATTTTGGATGACTCATTGGAGCATTTCGACTTGTAACTGACGCACACTTTACATATCCCCACAGGAAGTAGTCTAACCGTGTGATATCCCACGGTCTTGGTGGCCAATCGACCGGCCCAAGACGTGATATGATCTGCTCACCGAAATGTTCTCTTAATAAATCCATTGATTAATGTGATGTGTGGGAAGTGGTGCCGTCTTGTTGAAACCAAATGTCGTAGAGATCACGAACTTGAATTTCAGGGATCAAATAGTCGGTTATTATGGCGCGATAACAGTCGCCATTGACGGTTACGTTCTCACCGGCATCATTTTTGAAGAAATATGGACCGGTGATTCCACCGGCCCACAAACCACACCAAACCGTTGTTTTTTCTGGATGAAATGGCAAGTCTCGAATCTCTTCAGGTTTCTCTTCGTCAATTTCGCTTGCTTACATACCCATTGAGCAAGAAATGAGTCGCATCGCTGAACAAAATTTTGCTCGAAAACGTCGGATCTTCTTGGAACTTTTCAAGAGCTCCTGGAGCGAACCGATGTCGCTTGGGAAGGTCGGGCGACTTCAGTTCTTGCAACAACTGTAGTTTGAGCGCTTTCAATTTAAGATCGCGACATAAAATGCGCCAAGTCGTTCCATATGTCAGTCCGAGTTGCTACGAACTGCGCCGAATCGACTCTCCACGGTCTTCGTGTACACTCCCAGCTTTATTTCTATCCGGCCGCTATATTTTCTTCACTGCATGCTAGACGTGGTCCATTGGGTCGAATATTATCCAATAATGTATGCTGGGTCTAAAGATCGGTGATGGTGTTAAGGATAGTACGCTTAGTGTGCCGATTATGTTGACCGTAAGTTGAGCGAAGCGCGCGAAACACATTCTTTACATAACGTGAATTTTCATAATAAAGTTGAATGATTTGTAAACGTTGTTCATGCGTAAATCTTTCCACGATGAAATGCCAAAAAATACTTAACAAAAATAACATGCCAGCTTGACACGACTTACGCGGATCTGTCAAAAAGGGGCTACTGAAAAAAGTACCTCTACTTGGATCACCCTTTATATTAAATGTCAAGCGGCTTATCTGACTTCACAGAAGGCCTAAAGTCCAATTATGTTGGGGGTAGACTTGTGTGTGGCCTGACCTTACTATTTTTGGGCAGATATTTGGAATTCATTGTCATATGTATTTAGTAAGTAAGATCAAGTTTTCTGGGTAAATTCTATAAATATTCGACCCAGTCCACAAATCGGTCAAACATGTATGGAAGGTAAGTCATTCGGCAAGTCGTTACGTGTACTGGATCACTGTGGCATTTTTCATGCAGAATTGATGGTCATAAATGAGGCTGTTAATTGCCTAGGTCTAATGGTACTTCCAGAGAATTGTATCTACATATATTTTCTCAGACAGCTAGGTAGCACTAGGAGATTTGGAATATAAATCTATCGCAATAAAATTAGAAACGGTAGAGAATATCAAAATCAGCAAATCACTGAAATGTTAATGCAAAGCAGTTCCCTTTGAATGTAGTATAGGTGCAAGACACAGTAATATACCAGTTAAAGAGATGTCTAAAAAGCTTGAAAAGAAGCACAATTCCTTAAAAGTGATGCTTACTCAAGATGAAAGAATCTAAACTGTTACGATCCAGCCTGGAAAAGAGGAAGTTCGAGAGAGCTTATCTCGCTAAAAAGGAACGAAATATCTAAAATGATGGGTCCTCTTATGGGACATCTTCTATTAAGTAAACACGCAGAGAGGTTGGATGTATCATCAAACGACCTCCACTTTAGTGGAGTAGCTTAAACTCTATAGAGGCCAACCTTTAGACTATTAACCATAAATTTATCTTGATTACTCAGCTTGACTGGCGATACCTGCGTGGCATCATAATTTTCTCAGTTGGTAGCTTAAGTGAGCGGGACAGTAGTTACCTTATATTGACCATATCTATATGGGAGGTAGGCCCATTTCTGAACCATTCTGGTCAGTAATTTTTGGTAGGACTTTAGTTCTCATTACCTAAAAACTTTGGTTGAGTTCTGTTAATTACAAAGTTGTAATTGTTGTCCCATGGCACCCATAAGAAGCTTTAGTGGAACCACTTCATTACTCTTGTATGTCTATTCGTCAGAGGCGCGGCTGAGATATAGGATAGGTGATATGATGATGAATATTCAGTACATGGTTTGCGGTTCGCGGTTGACGAAATAGTTAAGCTTACGCTTGAAGAAAGTTTGGAAAATATTGAAAATTTACTTGCCAAATGGCAACTGAAAGAAAATTATGCAGAAAATGACTCGACTTCCAAGCGGCTTTTGAACCAATTCGTGCAGCGAGTTCTCCCTAAACCGATTCGTTATTGGATAAAACAACTTATGTAGGTGCTCGTACAGTGCAAACTGTGCTCGAAAGACCATCAATATCAACTTGTCACCCGTTCGCAGAAATGAAACATTTCAGTCACCTCTTCGCGCAGCATTTTGCATAAAGACCTCTGTAAAAGGACTTATATGGTCCAACTGGTTCAAGATCTAAAACTTCATCACAATCCGATGTGATTTCACTTAGCTCAGTGGACGGGAGGTTCGCTGTGCAGAAGATGAGCATATTTTCATCTCGGCAGTTACGTTAGCAAGTAATTTGGGGTTCAGGAAACCCCGACACGTTATTGTGGAAAAGACAATGCATCCTCAACAAGTGACTGTGCAGTGCGGCATGTGGACCGGAGGCGATCCGTTTTTCTTTGAAAACGAGAAAGCAACTGTCGTTGCGGTAATGCCGATCGATACCGTGACAATATTTGTTTCCAAACGTTAAAGATGATCATATGGAGGATGTGTAGTTTCAACAGGAAAGACACAAGCTGCCAGTTGGTTGATGCTCTCGGAAATATAATGGCTAACATCATCGGCCTCCAGAATATGCCAACCCCAAGATAAGTGCGTGGTTATTAAAGCGATAAAGCAAAGAAGCCTAAGCTTATTGTTAGTTTTGTGGAGAGTATTTGTGTGTAGAGTGTTGTGTCATAGATTACACTACAACACATACTCTCGGGGGATTAATACCAAAATTGGGGTTTCCGCATCACTTTTGTCAGCTTAGTTGCCGTTCGGACTTTGTGACCTCATACATTTGTTGGCTCAAACTGAATTTTGATCACTTTTTCGATATTTTCACGGCGGCGATGACTGTTTGTTTGATGACAGGAGATATTTCGTCTTGCCCTCGTTCACTACCAGACCTATTCGATTCGCTTCTTTGTCTAACCTGGAGAACGCAGAACTTACGGTGCGGTTGTTAAGACAAATTATATCAACATCATCGACATACGCCAACAATTCTACACTCTTGTAGAATATTGTGCCTGGTTTGTAGCTCATATTATTTTCTCCAGCATCAAATTGAAGAAATCACTCGATAAAGAGTCTCCTTGTTTGAAAATTCGTTTGGTATCGAACGGCTCGGAGAGGTCCTTCCCGATTCTGACTACGCTTCTGGTATTATCAAGGGTCAGTTTACAAAGCCGTATGAGTTTCGTGGGGATATCAAATTCAGACACAGCGGCGTAGAGGCAGTTCCTTATCGGGCTGTCGAAGGCAGCTTTAAAATCGATAAAAAGGTGGTGTGTATCGATTCTTTTCTCTCCGGTCTTCTCCAAGATTTGACGCATGGTGAATACCTGGTCAATGGTGAATTTGCCAAGTATGAAGTCACACTGATAAGGTCCGATCAGTTTGTTGACGGTGGACTTTAATCTTTCACGCAATATGCAAGATAGGACCTTATATGCGATATTAAGGAGACTTATCTCTCGATAATTGGCGCAGACATAGGGTCGCCCTTTTTTTTGGATTGGGCAGAGCACACTTAGGTTCCATTCGTCAGGCATGATTTCGTCCGACCACATTCTGCAAAGAAGCTGATGCATGCTTCTTGTCAGTTCTTCGCTGTTTTTGAATAGTTCTGCTCTGGATATCTGTCACAAGATTACCTCTTTGATTCCTACACGTGTTTGCTCCGGTCTTAAAACCTTCTGTAAGTCGCCGCATTTTCTCATAGAATTTTCGAGCATTACCCTGGTTGGCCAGCTTCTCAAGCTCTTCATACTCATGCATTTCATTTCGCCTATTTCATTTTTCTCTGCAAATGCGTATCGCTTCCCCCTTAAGCTCTAGGTATCTATCCCAGCCCGCACGTGTTGTAGTCGATCGCAAAGTTGCGAGGAGGACAGTCTGCTTTCTCTCCATTGCAGTTCGACATTCCTCTTCGTACCAGCTGTTTTTCTGGTATTGTTGAAAACCAATTGTTTCCGAGGCAGCGGTATGCAAGGAATTTGCTATTTCGTTCCACAGCTCCCTTATATTGAGTCGCTGATGAGTGCTCCCAGAGAGCAGGTGTGCAAGCCGAATAGACAACTTGCTGGCTGTCTGACGTGATTGCAGCTTTTCGCGGTCAAATCTTCCTTGTGTTTGTTGACGGGCGTTCTTTGCCACACAGAGACGGGTGCGTATTTTTTCTGCTACAAGATAATGATCCGATTAGATATTTGGCCCTCGGAACGTACACACTTCTAGAACACTGGATACATGTCTTTCGTCTATCGCAACATGATCGATTTGGTTGCATGTTTTATGATCTGGGGATAGCCATGTAACTTGATGAATTTTCGTATGTTGGAATCTGGTACAACAGACAACCATATTTGAGGCCCTAGCGAAGTCAATCAGCCTCAGCCCGTTTGGGGATGCTTCGTCGTGAAGGCTGGATTTTCCGCTTGTTGCAGCAAAATGGCGCTGAAAAATACCAACAGCGCAGTGAGGGTTTTGGAAGCATTTTTTTAAGCCGTTCGGGGAGGCTTATGACTTCTTCAACCTAATAAGAGTTGCAAATTCAAATAGATAAGGAACTATAATGTCTATAAATGTTTGTTTTTTGGCAGCTGAATGGCAGATAAATACCGGTCTGTAATCTCTCTGTGGCTCTGTCCACGATACTTTCATGGTAATACCATTCTAATTCCGAAATGTGTAATTTCTGCCTTCATTTGCTACATTTTGAAAACAATAATTTCAACAGTTATTTTGAGTTTAAACCAAACTAACCTAGAAAAAATGTTGCTCGACTTGGCTCCGTAAAGTTTTTCACAAAATCCAACTCAAATAAAAGATATTAAATTTGAAACTGAGAAAAAAAACTGGCTCCTCGGTGATATCGAGTTGAGTTTCTTGGTATGAAGTAAATATTTCGGTCGCCTCGATTGGCCTACTACCCTCATCAAGACTGACATCCTCACATATGGTACAGAGAGGCATGTATGAGCTGAGCTCAGTCACAACCTCCTGCTCTGCAATGAGCATCGTTAACGATGATTTATGCACAAATAAATTAAAATATCATAAAAAGGAAATTAAATTCTTTTGATTTTCTCCACCTTCTCCACCTCCACCAAGCACAGCACGTTGCATATACCCAAATTTATTTAAATATTTATGTATATTTGTATATGCGTGTGACTGTGTTGTTCGTGGATACTTGATGCACATGCTGCGTTATGCAGATACTTGTACAACTTGTTGTTGTTGTTGTTGTTGTTATTGTTGTTGCTGAATTGCCATGTATTGCCGCACTTCTTAAATGCTCGTAACTAATTTCTTGAACAAGCAAGAAGAAGCATAAATATTTAAATGTGTGATTTACGACAATGACCCATCATGGGGTCTCCCAACGGCGGCTGCAGCTAAAGCGAAGAACTTGCTGAAGATGCTACATACATAGTAGTTCACTGCATTGTAACATTGTGTGTGCGTCGGAAAGTCATCAGCTTACCAGTGCAAACAAAAATTTAAATTGGATTTGTGCGCCGCTGGCGCTTCCACACAGTTTGCACACTGAAAGCTGGCGCTACACGTTGAACACATATTTTCTCTCTTGCTAACGAACGCATAAGGTAGCAGTTGTAGGTTGGGCTGGCTATGTGATAAAATATTTCGGGACGTACAGCGGGGTGGTTGGTGGTAGGTAGGTAGGTAGGTGGTGGCGCACGCGTGCAACAAGCAAAACACATAATAATAAAATACAATTTAAGAGCATTTAATGGGACGCGCCATAGCGAGCGGCTTACAAAACCAGTAAGGAGGAGCTAAATTTGGATCAAGAATGAAGAGTTTATATTGAAAACGTGGAGATACATATGGTATATTGTGTCGTCTTTAAGCTAAGAAGTGGTTTACGGAGTTCCGTAGTGGTCGTACCAGTACAAGTGACGTCGAACGTTCAGGTCCTCCAAAAGGAGTCATCATGTCAGAAATCGTCGTTAAAATCAATGAAATGATGTTGAACGACCGAAGAATCAATGTGCGTGAGCTGACTGCGGCAGTAGGCATCTCAACTGAGCGGCTATATCAAATTTTACATGAATATTTGGATATGAAAAAACTATCCGCACAAAGGGTGCCGCAAATGCTCCAACATGACCATAAACTTAACCGTTTAACCACTTCAAAGGAGTGTTTGAATCCACAACACCACACAAGAGGCCAAAGAACTGTCAAGACAGTGGGTTTCTCAGAGCTTTTGGGACAGATTCGTTATTGATTTGAAAAAAAAAAAAAAACGACTGAATTGGCGAAAAAAGCCCTGTTCCATCAGGACAATGCACGGATGCACAGATTACCTGAGGACTTAAACGAGGTTAGGTCGTCAAAGGGGTGACAGTCCTTGACCGGCTGAAATCCGGGTAAACTCCGGTACGTAGAAGCGGCTGTCGTGAGAGTCGAAATTCTGCTGCTCCGATTTGGACACCGGGCACTACCGAGACGCAGTTGAAGAAGCTATAAGCATGTCAGAACACCACCCTGTGGCGGTAAACCTTTTGATTTCGCTGGAGCAGCACTTACACTGTGAAACATCCATGCTCCCAGTTAAGGAACATAATGTTATGCTGTGTAAGCACTAACAGATACCTACTAAAAGCTAAATCACCACCTAGGTACATCAGAAAGGGACTAATTGACTAACGCGACTCCTTACAGCAATACATACTAGAACCGCTGGACAGGACGGCGTACCGACAGGCTATGAACACCATTCATCGAGAGTCCGTTAACACCTTTGTGAACTCTCTTCATGTGAATGGTGATCGTGAAATCCAATAACCACTCATCGCAGAATTAGAGCTTGAGCTGCCTCGACAGATCCGCGTAACCCTGGCACAAATAAAGCCTGGATATTGTAGCAGGCTCAACTCATACTTATCTACACTTGACCTTGACCTACCCAACACATATCCGTCATGCAACGAATTTCCACACAGCACTAACCACCTCTTTGCATGCCCACTGAACCCGACTCGTTTAAAACCTCTCTCCCTCTGGTCCGAATACGTCGAAACAGCACGTTTCCTGGGCCTCCCGTTAGATGACGTCGATGACTAAGACTAGACCTACCTGACCTTAGTCGGAGTTGGCTAGCCACAACCACAACAACAACAACAACAACAACAATGGATGCACATGTGTGTAGTCACTATGGCCACCCAGCATTTTCTGCAGAAGATTCTTGTTTTTAAGCCTGAAAAAATGGCTGGGTGGTAAGAGATTCGGGTCGAATGAAGAGGTGATCACAGAAAGAATCTACTGTTTTTTGGGTATACGAAAACCTATTGTTTGGAAGGAATACAAAGCGCTGAAAGCCTTTTATGCGGAGAGTTCGCCAAACCGGTTTGTTATCGTACGAACCATGCGAGAACGTGCCGGTCCAGTGCGTTCGGAGAAAAATATTACTGGTCTAGCTCAAAGTGTGCTCGAAGAGCTATCAACATAAACTCAATATCGACCCTTTGATGCGATTTCCATTCATTTAATATGCTGATGAGCTTGGAAAAATTTGAGCATTTTTTAGCAAAAAATCAACTTTTCCGATGGAGGTAAATCTGCGATTATGTTAACAAGCAAAACTGCCGCATTTGTGGCTCATAATACCTACATGTAACCATGGAAAGGCCAATACATCCTTAACAAGTGAGTGCGATGCGGCATGCCTTCTTCTTAGTTGTTGACCGAGTGAACAATAGCGCGCAAATCGTTTAATCTTTTCATCATTTGAGGTCAATTAGAGGTACGCTGAACTATTTCAATGCCGCCGTATAATTTGAACAGCTCATCATTCCATCGACTGCGGTATACGCTATCGCCCATGAATCTTCCGCAAAATCTTTATCTCGAAGACTTCTAAATCCGACTCATGGGATGTTGTCAACGTTCACGCTTCTGCATAATGTAGGACGAAGAAGATGAGCGATTTATAGAGTTGTGTACGGCTTGAAATCTAACTATTTTCGTGAGTATTTCCAAAGAAGTGACGCCTGGTGTTGTGATCATTGGTGGATTTTCTAGTTCTAAAGCCACACTAGATAAGACTTTATATGCGATATTGAGTAGGTTTATGCCACGGTGGTGGGAGACCCTGTGGTACGATAAGTAAATTGGAGAAATTATTGGTCACCTCTTCGTTAAAAACGAGAATGGAGCTACCGTTACGATGAAATGGACGATATGTGGTTTCAACAGGATGACGGTACGAGACACAGAGCTAATGCTACAATCGATCTTTTGCATATTATGTGCGAAAATCGTATAATATCCGCAATGACGATGACAGCAGACCATCTCGAAGTTGTGATTTGACTCCGTTGGACTTTTTTTGTGGAGAGTTGTTAAGGATAAGCGTCAAACCAACCAACTCGAGGGTATTCATGACTTGAAACACGAGATTGAATTGAAGCCATAGATGGCTACACGTTCGAAAATGTATTGAAAATTGGATGGAAAGCATTATTTATTGTAATACCAGTCACGCTAGTGATGTTTCATCATTAACCGGAAAGGCAAGATAACGGGAGAATACAAAAAGCAACCATACACTCGGACAGCCAAGCAGCATTAATGGCTTTATCATCGCCAGTTAGTTGGCGTAGTTGGGAATTTCTCTTGCGGAGTCAACATAGGATAGGATAGAAATGATATGAGTAAGCAATTTGAATTTGAAGTAATAATTCAAAATGAATGAAAATCCACAACTTGTATAATAACAAAACAGAGAAAGTGTGATAGGACAAGGTCTGAGGACCACCACAGAAACCAGAATTATTTTAAATTGTTTTTATTTTTATTTTTAATGTTAATTTGACGAACCCAAGGCAGTGCTTTGCTACAACGTCTACCAAACTACTACCAACGTCTACCCAAAACTCTCATAAATAGCCAAAGCGTTAACATACTGAATTTACCTTGTGCAGCACATTGCGCACGCGCGTATACAAATTAAGACAAATTGGCTAAAAATATGTTACGAAGGCAGTGTTTAGTTCAGCATTTCAAAGTTTAGTTGAATATAATTTTTTTGTTTTTTTTTTCTTGCTGACACTGTAATTATTGAAAGCATAACACGCCAACGCTACCAATACAAGCACACTCCAGCTTTAAAATATATAAAAATTCATAAATGCATCTACATGTAAATGTATTTATGTATGTATGTATATGTATGTATGTATGACTCCTCCATGTAGCGTTAGCATTCTTATTGACATCAAATTTATCGCTTTCTCAATTATATTAAAAATTTATAGTTTCTTTTTTCTTGTTTTTTTTTTGTTGGTTTTCTTCATTCCATATTTCTTCTTCTTCTTCTTTCACTCTAACAGCGTTTTAATTGCCAAAACAGCAAGTAGCTCCTTGCAAGCTGAAGCAATATTACAACAGTATTTTTAAATTGTTTTTAATTTGTATTTTAATAGGACGCCGAAGAAGGAATGCGTTTATATATTCATATGTGTGTGTGTTTGTGCAACAATCACTCTACACTTCTCATCAAACAGCATGAGAAATGAGAAATGCATCATAATAGCTTCTTATTTGATTAGTCTACAACATTGTGTCAGTTACTGTTACACAGCTGGCGGGTAACCCTTCTGTCACTCACCGGCGCCCACCCAACTCACGCGGTGATCGATACTTTGTCGGCAATCGAGCAGGAAGAAGAAGATGAGGAATAATATTCAGTTTTCGAAGAGAAAATTACAATTTCAACAACACTGTTGTGGCCGTTTATTTGGCGCCAGCCAACTGTACGCTTCACTTCACTCCACGCTACTCCACTCCACACACTATTTCACTCAACGCCACACGCAAACAATCACCACCACCACTCACGCTCGCTCACTCACCTGCTTGTGAGTGCTCGTCGCGCAAGTTTGTGTCTTAAGTCTTTTGTGCGTGCATTGTGCGGTAAATGAATGAGGAATACACATATGTATATGCTCTTTAAGGCTTTGCGTGTTTTGTTGTAGTAAAGTTTTGTTGTGTTAATTTTTTTTTCTTATATTATTTAAATTTTTTATTTGTATTATTTTAATATACACAAAACTAACTGTGTGGACATAATGAATTTTGCGCAAAATTAATTAACTTCAACACGCGCAATCATGTAAGTTTCTTCATTAACATATTGTTGACAATTTTAACGCATTTTTCATTCGTTGCTGGCAGCGTAAGTAGGGTGATTTCATATTGGTTTTTTAATTAATTGAAAGAGATAAAATTGTGGCATTTTTACCCCAACTCGACTAGCTAATATTTTAGTAGTAAAAATAGTGAATGGTCAATTTAAGCAAGGAAATTTATTTTTCATATTTAAATTGAGTTATTTTAATATAAATATACCTTGAAAAATTAGATGCCACAAAAATATGGCTAAAAACTTATATTAAAAACCGATCGGAAGAAATTTTGGTGAGTCTATCACTTCTCTTTCTGGTACTTGCACATTCCGGACAAAAGTTCATATTCCATATACGCATATAAACTTATATAGGGTTATCCATTTAGTGGTTTCAAAAGTGCAGTACTGTATTTTGGCATTTAACAAACCTAACTTTCAATTCAAACATGTTTTGTTGAAGTCAAAAGTCAAACATTTATGAAAATGCATCTCTTAACAACCGCGCAACGCCTTAAAATTGTTGAAACCTACTACAAAAATGGTGATTCAACATTTCGTGCTTTAAGAGGAGACTACGTGGTGTGTTCAAAGGAAAAGGTGAAGGTTTTACTCACTATTTTCTTTGATTACAATGGTGTGATGCATCATGAGTTTCTGTCAAAAGGTCGTACAGTTAAAAAGGAATACTACAAGGAAGTTATGCAGCGTTTGTATGAAGCAATATGGCTCAAACGATCGGAATTTTGGAAAAGCAAATCGTGTATTCTGCATCAAGATAATGTACCAGTTCACACATCAATGCTTATTTGTGACTTTTTGGCCAAAAACAAAACTGTAATTATGCCTTAACCACTGTATTCACCAGATTTGTCTCCCAGCGACCTTTTCCTATTCCCAAACTAAAGAAACCTATGAAAGGAAAGGGTTTTGCCACAATTGATGAGATCAAGTCAGAATCGCAGAAAGAGCTGATGGCCATACCAGAAGTGCTACGAGGATTGAAAAAAGCGTTAGCACAAGTGTATTATATACGAAGGGGATTAGTTTACAGGGGACGAATAAATAAGTACTTTTAAAAAAAATTCAAAATTTACTTTTTCCTTTGAACACACCTCGTATGGTGCACATAATCGTACAACTACTTACCCAAGTAATTGGTAGAGTTTCAAAGCAATTTGATGAAAATGGATCGGTTACAGATACTGTAAGGCCTGTACAACATAGTTTTGCTCTGTCCATCTCAAATATCTCTGCTGTAAGTGAAAGTGTATCCGAAGACTGAAATTTCTTAACGTACCCAAGAGCTGAAACTTTCTTACGGCACATTATGGCGTATTTTGTAGTTAGACTTACAACTACATCCATATAAAGTCCAGCTCATACAACAACTGAAGCCAGCTGACCATTCACCACGCTTAGTTACGTCGATTGGATGCTTGAGCAAGAATCAGAGGACCTTGATTTTTCCAACAAAATTTTCCACAGCGATGAGGTATACATTTCTCACTCGGTGGGTACGTAAATAAGCAAAATTTTTGCATGTGGGGCTCCTAGAATATTCAAATAATTGAAGAAAGGCCATTACAACCAAAACAACTTACAGTCTGGTGCACTCTTTGATCCGCAGGTATGATTGGACCATACTCCTTTGAAAATGATAACAGTGAGACAGTCACTGTCAATTCGGAGCGTTTGTTAGTATGATAACCGATTTTTTTGGCCTGTAATTGAAAAATACGACTTGGAAAATATGTGTTTCCAACAAGATGGTGCCACATGCCACACAAGATTGGCGATGTCAGTTGGTCACCAAGATCGCGCAGTTTGACACCATTGGACTTTTTTTGTGGGCACACGTGAAAGATTGTGTTTACGCGAATAAACCTTTAACTCTTGAGCACTTAAGAACCAACATTCGTCAAGTTATGGCTAATATATCGTCCAATTTAAGCCAAAAAGTGGCTGAAAATAACCTCAAACGGATTGAAGTTTGAAAAAATTCACGAAACTGTCAATTGAATGATGTAGTGTTTCACAATGTATTTAAAATGCATTTCATTTGCGATACTTTGGAAACCGCAAAAGGGATAATCCTTCATATTCTAAGAAAGATGTAAAGGGTGTTTTTTTATATAGGTATAGAACTTTAAGTTGCAATAAAACAACGATGAATTATTCGATTGACATGAATTTTATTTATCCGAAAGATAATCTTGTGGCATTACATTTTAAATATGATTTCTGGCATATGACCGCCACGGCTGGCGCGAATGTAGTCCAATCTGGATGTCCAATTTTCGATGACTCTTTCCAACATTTGTGGCCGTATATCGGCAATAACACGGCCAATGTTGGCTTCCAAATGGTCAAGCGTTTGTGGCTTATCCGCATAGACCAATGACTTTACATAGCCCCACAGAAAGTAGTCTAGCGGTGTTAAATCACAAGATCTTGGAGGTCTTGGAGGTCCAAAACGTGAAATTAGGCGGTCACCCAACGTGTCTTTCAATAAATCTATTGTGGCACGAGCTGTGTGACATGTTGCGCCGTTTTGTTGAAACCACATCTCCTGGAGGTCATGGTTATTTAATTCAGGAATGAAAAAGTTAGTAATCATGGCTCTATACCGATCACCATTGACTGTAACGTTCTGGCCACCATCGTTTTTTGAAAAAGTACGGACCAATGATTCCACCAGCCCATAAAGCACACCAAACAGTCAGTTTTTCTGGATGTAACGGTGTTTCAACATACACTTGAGGATTACCTTCACTCCAAATGCGGCAGGTTTGTTTGTTGACGTAGCCATTCAATCAGAAGTGCGCTTACGTTTTCCGCACAAAACCATTATTTTCGAAATAAAATTGCACTATTTGCAAGCGTTGTTCAGGCGTGAGTCTATTCATGATGAATTGCCAAACCAAACTGAGAGTAAATCACTTGACAGCTGTTAAATCGGTCGCCATCTTGAAAAGTAATGTCAACTTAAAGTTCTATACCTCTATAAAAAACACCTTTTATATGCATATACAAATTAATCAGACTCTTTCATAAAACTACTCATGTCATATAAAGCCAAGACCTCGTATTCTGTTTAAAATTTCAACAATTTTTTTTAAAGCTGCATTTCAGTCTAATACTCAAATTGCTTAAAAAATATTTTTCTTTTTTTGAAGAATCATTCAATTTCGTTACACTTTTCAATCTCAAACCAAACGAAATTACAAATTTATACCTCTATCAACAATTCTCTCCAAAAGCAATTTTTGTGAAAAAAATATGTCATAAGAAAGGATTTCGTTTTGCGTGGATTGCGAGGACATATCTCTTCAACAGCAATAAGCAATATATTTTTGTACGAGGCTATAACTCTGCAGTTTCCCTTCTAAATTAAGAAAGAACATTTAATGGCTCATATAACTGCTAGAGGTCTCAATGCTAGATGCCAGGATACTTGCAGTATTGACGTCTTTTAGGGTGATTATTCCACCTTAGTTAAGTTAGATTGAACCTCTGTCACCTCCGTCATATATAAGTAACACTCCAAAAGACATTTCAATATTTTTATCCTTAACTCACAACTTTCTCCACAAAACAGTTAAAATATTTTCCCATAAATAAACTTTAGCCACCTTTTTTTTACGAGTTTACCATAAATTCAGCAATGCAATAATAATGAAATGAACTTCCCAAAAATACTTACGAGTAAATATTTATATTTACTTTTCTTGCAGCTCCTACATACTATATTCTTCTATGTATGTGTGTGCTTCCTGCTCATGAATCTCCGATGCTGTTTAGCAAATTAAATTTCACAGTTTGTGGTCCCGAATTTAAAGTAAGCAGTCTCAGTAGCGGCAGCCGTTCGTCGTTAACATGAATTTATTAGCGGACTGTTTTTTATTTTTGCAACAATTTAAATACTAATTTAGGTCGAAGTAAATAACTCAGCATATATGTGTATAAGTCTGCAACAGCTTTATATTTATATTTTGTATTTAGTTTCTTAACTGTTTTTTGAAATTTATAGAATAGCACTGAAGGTAGTGTGCGATCTACAGAATGAATTATTAAAGCAAAACTGACCGATTTCATCTATATAGATTATGTGATTTATTATAGAGGAACATTTTTGCGTATCTCATACAATTTCATGTAGATCCATGGTAACCTAATTAATGATTGACCCTTCTAGCTATGGCTTTACTCAGTAAAAACAAGAAATAAGGGCTGGCTTCGATCATGACGAGGCTTTTATATCTTTCATGACCATATAATATCTATTATATTCCACACTTTTTTGAAGATTTTGACCTAGTTTTATGGGGGGACTATATTATATAGTCGTCCATCCAAATTAAACGGATCAGTTTTTCAGTGTCATTATTAATTCGAATTCAAATGTGTAGAATACTCAACTTCACGCTTTTGGAAATTTTTTAAAGGATTTTTGACCCAAAACCACATATCTGAATAAGTCGGTTGTATGGAGGTTTTATATTATAATGGTCCGATTTGGTTCCAACAAATGATCTTAACATATAAATATAAAAATACATTTGCGTGACAAGTTTGGTTGAAAAAGCTTAACAACTGAGGGGCTGGTTTGCGTTCAAACAGACGGATCCCTGCATAAAAGGTATACAAAACACATATTTCCACCTTATGATAGTTTTGAGAAGACGGCTTACTGTTGTTGGACTGATTCTCAACTAAAATAATGCAAAGTTAAATCTCTGTGACTTTATGTGGTCCTCATGGAAGTCTTGATATAATTATGCTAGAAATATCGATGTCATATCTTTTTCTCATTACATATTAGTCTAAAGTCAAAGGTCAGGGTAGAATTTTTCGAAAAATATCAGGCTATATACGTAGAAGTCATACAGAGTAGTGGAAATTATGATATTTCCCTCAATCGAGCATATTTGGCTGCATAGTTAAGTATGATGGAAACCTTTCGATAAATTTATATTCACAGACAAAGTGTGAGAAGACTGCTGTCTGCTTACCTGGGAACTATTTCTGAACCACTATGTCTTACGAATGAATATGTTTGGGCTCAGAGCCTAGAGGATTGCTTAAAAAATAGGTGGTAGCTAGGGCTGGTTTTAGAAGTAGGTTATCGTACTAAGTGATGATTTATTACCATAGCCTAATACATAAATGAAAGAGCTGTATTATGTGAGAGTCAAATTTACATCCAATCTTATAGCCATATGAATTTTCCTATATGCTTTCATCTATATCACATACATCGAGCCCTAACATATCATAAAATTTTACTATAACGGTACCCATATTATAGTTATAGTTATCTTCCTCCAAAGGGCCACGATTTAATTTGAAAAGAATAATAACGGGACCATGTTAATATTTGTCTGAAAACTATCATAGACCAAAACAAAATCGACATTCAAGGCGTACTTTTTTTTATTAACAATTGGTTTTATTTACCGAAATTTAAAAATTGTACTTATTGATGAGGTGTGTTTCGGATATGAGCATAAAGTCTACTTCGTGAATTTGTAAAAGTAATTTGACATCATTGGCATACCGTATGCTATTCAAAGTTCACTAATTTTTTGCATATCAGGGTTTGAAGTATTCAATATGACAGTCAATACCCACAGAATGAAGTTAATGCCTTCTATATGGTATGACTGCAACGCTATATTCGACATATACCGAAGAAACCAAAAGTGATGAATCGAAAAATGAAAAAAGAAATATAGAAAAAACCTTCTAATTGTTCAACCACCAATGCGTGATAACCTAACAAAAATTCGATTTGGAAATTAGTAACCACATCCCGCCTATAATTTTGATTAAAAAAAAGCATATTACAGGTGACGCCACCTTTGAAGACTTGTTCGATTAGATCATTAAAAGCGAGGCACAAGTATTGCACTTTTAAAAACTTCTAAAGGCTTCTTTTAACGTGGAAGTTTTCAATAATATTGTTAAAATTATTTTGAAAGTAAAAGATGATCCAAGTAGATGTGCTTTTTTCAATAGCCTTTTTTTTTGACAGATCACTCGTGAGTCGTGTAAGGTGTTATGTTATTTTTTTCAGTATTTTTTTTGGCATTTCATCATGGATAGACTAACGCCTGAGCAACGTTTATAAATCGTTCAAGTTTAATACGAAATTTCACGTTCTGTAAAGAATATATTTCGCGCGTTCCGCTCAAATTATGGTCAACATAATCGGCCTACTGAGTGTACTATTCGTAACACCATTACCCATCTTGAGTCCCAGCATTCATTATTGGATAATATTCGACCGAATAGACTACGTCCAGCACATAGTTAAGTAGCTGAGAGTGTACACGAAGATCGTGGAGAGTTGATTCGGCGACGTTCGCAGCAACTCGGGCTGACGTATGGAACGACTTTGCTCATTTTACATCCAAATCTTAAATTGAAAGCATACAAAATACAGCTTGTGCAAGAACTGAAGCGGCTCGACCTTCCCAAGCGACATCGCTTTGCTCTATTGGTTCTGGAAAAGTCCCAAGAAGATCCGACGTTTTCGAGCCAAATTTTGTTCAGCAATAAGTCCCATTTCTGGGTCAATGGGTATATAAACAAGCAAAATTGCCACATTTGGGACAAAGGGCAGACTAAAGAGATTCAAGAGCTGCCATTTCATACATAAAAAACAACGGTTTGATGTGGTTTGTGGGCCGGTGGAATCATCGGTCCATCTCCGTGACAATTAGTTTCAACAAGACGGCCCCGTTTCCCACACATCGCATCAATCAATGGATTTATTGAGAAAACACTTCGGTGAACAGATATTTTCACGTTTTGCGCCGGTCGATTGACCACCAAGATCGTGTGATCCGTTACACCGTTAGACTTTTTCCTGTGGGGATATGTAAAATCTAAAGTCTATGCGGACGGACAATCCCGCTTCGATTCACCAGTTGCCATTCGAAATGCTCGAACGAGTCATCGAAAATTGGACTCAATGGATGGACCATCTGAGACGTAGCAGCGGTCAACATTTGAAAGATATACTCTTCAGAAAATAAATGCCAAAAATGTTCTTTCAAATGAAGATAAACATTCCCCATTAAATTTGTATTTTCTGTGATTTTTTTCTATAAAAAAAAATAGGGAACCTCGAAATGGATCCCCCAATATGATAAAAATGTTATTAAATCCACCCCACTATCAGCACTTATTACTTAACATGCCATCAGCATAAAGAAATATCTTATACAGAGATAATCTTTCTATACAAAGATATCTACGTACGTTGGACAAGATGAAGCTGGAGTTCGCATTTAGGATCTTTCTAGGACTTGATGGCATTTTTGTGCGCAAGCGGTCAGTACTAGCCCACTGAAACCTGATAAACTGTGTGTTGTCTGTTAGTTGAAGCCCAAATGATCAACTCACTTCGTGTTCGCTGTGCGCTGTATTTTACATAAAGATCACCAATATCCCCAGTGCCATTTCAGGCTTTTTCCACGGTGATAAGCCATAAGAAAGCGAAGTGGGAAACAATAAAAAATGGCTAAGTATAGTGGTAACAAAAATGATTTGAATACAAATTCGGAGCTAAGTGCACTTTCACGATATCACAACCGATTTATATATAGCATGAGTCCAAAGAAAAAAGTATTTTTGAGTCTTCAGAAGATAGTATTTTTGAATATATTTAAAATCCTCTAACGGGAGGTGAGTACAAGCAGAAAGAGAAATGAGGAAAGACTCAGAAAAAAAATTCAGTTTAATTTTGTCTAACAACCTGACTTCCTCGCTGCCTCGTTGTCTGCACGCTACACACACACACGCGCACAACGCTTGCCTCAATTATTCTTCTCTCTTTTGGTTATCATAATATAAGTAATTTTTAATTTGAAACCTCCTGACAGCTGGCTGTCATATAAATTTAATTGAATTTACATTTTTATTAATTACTTTTCTGGGTTCTAAACTGCAGACAACAGAGAATAACAATATTCACAACTGTATGGAACAAAATATGTGCCGGACACGCCTTTACCACCTCGGCGTATCCACTTGTCGAGTAGCAGAGAGTTAAGTATTCATTGACTAACTAACTAACTAACGAACAGGCTAAATGAGCGACGGCTGAGATGTGACTGACTAACCTTACTCACCGAGCAGTTGGGTTGATGAGTGACTGTTCATTAGCCTGTTGAACGGCCTGGCCTGATCTTGCTGACTGACTGTCTTATGCATTTATTACTGAACAAAAAAAACAAAAACAAAAAAAGAATGCTTGGCATACTCAAACGCCTGTTCGTTGATGAATGAGTCAAGTTTGGCGTTGGTTTGGGCAGACAATGAGTGGCTGAAATGGATACTCAATGGCTTTTCGGTTATAATGATTATTAACAACATTTTTATTTAACTTTTCTTTTTTCTCGTTGACTTACTACTCTTGCTGTTGCGTTGATTTGTTGCTGACTAATTAGTAACTAAGCATAAAATTGTTGCCAATGACCGCAGCAACAGCAACAAAGTAAGCAAAGCAAGTTATGCATTCATACGGGTAGGTGTTTGCATGGAACTGCACATATATTTATGTGTAGGTATGTATTCGTATGTAAGTATGTACGCGTAAATATTTCCAGTGATACTCCTATCATGCCATTACTCCCGTGAGTGATCGCTTTTTGGTGGCATTCATCGTTTAGGCTGTTCATTTACATTTATATAAATCCATATGTAATGTGCACATGTGTGTGCTTAAGCGGAAGATTGATTGTATTCAGTTAATTAAAATGTGACTTGAGTTGGTAGTAATTACGAATACGCCCATCGAACGTAAATGGGAAAAATTCTCAAACTCTAACAATTTTTTAAAAATATATATGTATATAGTAAATTACGCAAAAAAATTATATAGGACTGAAAAATAAAATAAAAACATAAAAATAAAAAAATTTGAAAAACATAAAAAAAATTAAATAGTATGAAAAAAAAAAAAAAATTAAATTAAAAAAAAAAAATTAAATAGAATAAAAAAAAAAATAAAAAATATAATAAAAAAAAAAATAAAATAAAATAAAACAAAAAAATAAAATAATAAAATTAAATGACATTAAATTAACAAAAAAAAAATAAAAAATTAAAAAATAAAATAAAATAAAATAAAACAAAAAAATAAAATTAAAAAATTAAATTACATTAAATTAAAATAAATTAAATAAAAAAATTAAATAAAATAAAATAAATTTAAAATAAAATAAACTAAAATAAAAAAATAAAATAAAATAAACTTAAAAAAATAAAAATAAAAATTAAGATAATTAAAATAACACAAAATTACGGAAAATAATAATAAAAAGATTAAAGAAAAAAATAAAAAAATTAAAATAAATTGGATGAAAAGAAATCAATTAAAATAAAGAATAACGAAATAACGGGTTATCCATTTAGTGCTTTCCAAAGTTTAGAGAAGCTCAGACCTTTGCAACGTCTTCCAATCAGAACTTATTGCTATGCTTGAAGTCCCCGAACGGCAACTCAAAACTACGTAGTTTGACGGCCAATTACCATTTATTATGACAGCCAAACTACAATTAGATCTCTGTAGTACAATAATAGTACCACCTAAAAAGTTCCTATAAAATGTAAAATCACTTTGAACAAACTCACTCAAATGTAACCCAGCCGTGATCCGTGTTCCCGCACACAGGGACGTCCCAGGCAATTGCATGGCGTATGGGCTAGAGAGACTGTGTACAAGTAGTTCACCGTGAAACACTTTTTTGATCGTTTCGCTAAGCTAGCTTCAGCTAAAATGAGTAATCTCGTTGTTTTTATAAGGCACACGAAACGGTTGGTGATAGAAATCTCACAGAGGTAACAACAATCACTCTATAGGCCCAAGTGCTTTGATCATTGACTAACAGCCGCATTTACTTCACTCAACTTATGTGCCTAAATTTGGGAATCTTCATAAACAGTTTTCTCAAGGTCTTACATGCATCATTAGCTTGATTTCTCTAGCTTTTTTCGGAAGCTCTTAGAGTATTTGAAAATATGTTCCTAGAAATCGTCATATATTTGATTTGACAGACCTTTATTTCATTTCATAATTTGATTTTGAGGTTCGAAACCAGCCAGCTAAGTATTTTTAAGATCTTCAACTAGTTGAACTATCAAATAAACGACTGTCATATACTTACAGCCAGGTAACAAGAATCTAATCTATCGCATAGACCACTCATTGAGCTCTTATGGAAAGATGAAATGACTCACTCTTCCTAGATCTACTCCCTTTTTTTAAACATGGAGAGAGGATCTACCAAGATTTTTTTCTGTCATCTACTGGTCATTTATAAGAAGTTTCAAATCCAGATGCATTGCAATGTGAGGGAGTTCTTTCCAAAAATATATGTGTCTACTTTTATCCGGTATATATAAAGGGTTAACCATTTAGTGCTTTCGAAAGTGCAGGGCTGTGTTTTGGCATATGTGAAACTTAACCTACTACAAAAATGATAATTCAAAGGTGGCCACGTTTGGAGATTTAAGAGGAGCATGATAATGGTCCAATACTCAAGCAATTGGTAAAATCTTCAAGAAATCGCTGGTCTGCAACAAAATCCTACTTTAAAAAATTATGCTATAAGTAAGAAGATTTTGAATCTATTCCCGTTGGCCGATTTTTTCTATCATGTCTAGATGTTTCAATATGAATTTTTTTTATGTGCCAACATCAAGAACTTTATATGTACATACAAAATAAGTTTTAGCCTGTTGTAAAATATTGTGACAGAAATTCCTTGTACAAAGGACAGACGAAAAGATCGGCAGCAACTACTGTAGGTAGACGAGTTAGCGCATGAACGGAATGTTCAGACCATCGTGAAGTACAAAAGGAGCAATAGCAGCTATTACAGGCAATCGAGTTGAAAACTCCGTTGAAATAACACTGGTGTAAAGTAAAGCGGAAAATAAGTGTGTGAAAAAGATTTGTAAAGTAAACCAATGTGTACTATGTGAAGAAAATTGTAATTTATTGTGACAGTCACAACTTCGAAGTCGTAGATAATTTCATCGATCTGGGAACCAGCATTAACAACATCAACAATGTCAGCCTTGAAAACCAACGCAGAATCACTCTTGCCAACAGGTGCTACTTTGGACTGAGTGGACAATTGAAAAGTAAACACCTCTCTCGACGAACCAAAACCAAACTCTACAAGTCGCTCATCATTCCCGTTCTGACATATGGTGTAGAAGCCTGGACGATGTCGACATCCGATAAGTTGGGTTTAAGAGTTTTCGAGACAAAGGGTTTGCGGAAGATTTGTGGTCCTCTGTGCGTTGGCAACGGCGAATACCGCAGACAATGGAGCGATGAGCTGTACGAGCTATGCTATAACATTGACATAGTTCAGCGAATCAAGAGACAGCGGCTACGCTGGCTAGGTCATGTCGTCCGAATGGATGAAAGCGCTCTAGCTTTGATAGTATTCAATGGATTACCCGCTGGCGGAAGCAGAGGAAGAGGAAGACCACCACCCCGTTGGACAGATCAGGTGGAGAGCGACCTGGTATCACTTGGTATTTCTAACTGGCGCCAAACAGCAAAGAGAAAAAACGAGTGGCGCGCTATTGTTGACGAGGCAATAATCGCGTAAGCGGTGCCTACGCCAAAGAAGAAGAAGAAGAAGAAGAAAATAAACGTTGAGTAAATTCCTGACAATTAAGAGTCCAAACGAAGAAATCTTGGGAGCTCTATTTAGCAATCTAGTGATCGGACTCGAAGAAGTGATCGGAATAGAGAGTAGCTACGAAAAACATTACAATATTTTGTTTGGTGAGTTTTCTATAAAATTCATGTTCTCTTTATTTGTGTTGATTATTTTATGTGTAGTATTTATTTATTTTTTATTTATTTATAGACGTAGCCAATAAATATAAAAAAGAAATTTAAAAATTTTACTAATTTTTTTATTTAATTTGAGGTAATAGAATGTCGCGAACTTTACAGAAAATTCTTACTACATTTGTGGTGAGTCTAAAAGTACAACAAAGTCCCATCTACAGATCTTGCTAAAACAGCATATCATCTATATTTTGGATTTTCTGTCGATCAGAAAGATAAAAGTTGGTTGCCAAAAATGTGTTGTAATAGATGTTCGAAAACATTAAGAGGTTGACTTAAAAGATGACACAAGTCTATGCCTTTTACAATGCCAACTATATGGAGTGAACCTCAAAATCATGAAAATTATCGTTATTTCTGCATGACATCAATACAAGGATTCTCGAAAAAAAATTGCATATCCTGACATCGCATCTGCAAAGAGACCAATCGCTCGTGGTGAAGGCATTTTACCTCCAGTTCCCCCAAAAATCAAAGAGATGAAAAATGATAATTCTTCTGGTCCACAGCCTCAATCGAGGTTTATTTCTATTGGTAGTACATACGCATCTTCATGCAATTTATCCGGATCTCCATGCCCATCAGAAGAACCTTATTTACTTGTGACTTGAAACTACAATGGAAAGAGAAAAAAAAATGACCAAGTAAATTTAATCTTTTCACCGTGATACGATAATTTACTGATATCTCTAGTATTTGTGACTGTAAAGTTATCATTTTTCACTGTGAAACTTGGATCGTAATTACTTTTCAATTTTTTTTATTAATTTTTATTATTTAATAATATAGTTTTTTGATTATTTATATAAAAATTCTACGTGCATCTCAAATTCCTCATTTAAAACACAAAATTCGTGCATGACAAACATGACAACAATAAGGAGGGGAAATAAAATCTTTTTTGCAGTCCAGTGAATTTGAAGGGACTGAATCGGTTACAGATATTGTAAGGCCTGTGTATCATCGCTTCGCTCGCTCTACATCATATATCGTTGCTGTACGTGAAAGTGTAGCCGAAGAACCGAATTTGTATATTCTTCGACGTTCTCAAGAGCTAAGACTTTCATGTAAAGGATTAAAGGATTTTTCCCATGTTTTTTCTTTAAAAGAAAATGCTTTACTATTTTATTTAAATATTTGTGCAGATTTACTTTGTGAATATCACAAATTTTTTTATTAAACTAAAATTACTCTTTACATTTATTTATAATTTTAATTGAAATTTTATTTTAGAATACTAAGCAATTTCAATACATAAATTCCTAGAGATATATATTTATAAGGATTTACATATATGTATATGCACGTGTGTATAATTTTTATTTTTAATTTACAACTAATATAAAACTGGTCATTGAGCTCACTGGTATTACATTTTAATATTACCGTTAATAATTTATGGACTTTTAAGCTATTTATGTATGTACTAACTACACCTATGATCGTCACATTACAAGCTTTAAAAATATCAAATAAAACACAAAATAAAAAAATTAAATTTTACACATTTTTTTCACATTAATACAGGACACGAAATTTTATTGAATTTTCACTGGTTCAGCGTTTACATCCCTCTAATCTTTCTTCACCATATCATGAGCAAACTGGTAGCTGTAAGCACTTCGCAAGCATTAACTGCAACGTTAACTAGCTCAGCACATCGCCGTGGCCATTCTGACGTAGCAACTCCAGCTTGAGCTCATGCTCACGCGCCTTCAAACGCAATGCCGCTATAGACGAGGTGCGACGATCTTCCGGTGGTGTGCTGGTGCGTGGCACTTGCACTAGAGAGGCTGCTACTGCGGCTGCAGCCGCGGCTGCTGCTGATGAGGAAGCCGCCGTAGATGCCGCCGACGGCGATTGATGTTGTGGTGAGTGTGCCAAATGCAGCGGCGAATGGCCGTGACTTGTTGCTACGGATTGCAGTGATGGTGGTGGCTGCGACGATTGTTGTTGTTGTTGTGCTTGATGCATCATTGACATACTGATCACAGGCGATGATTGTCTCTGTTGTTGTTGTTGGGCATGAGAGTGTGCCACGACGGCGGATGGTGGTGGTGGTGGTAATTGTGGTGGCGGTGGTGCCATCGATTGCATTGTCATGGAAGTTGGTGATATTGGTGGTGATGCCATCAGGTGATTGGGTGAGTGAAGTTCAGGTGATGAAATCAGCATTGGTGGCTTGGCTGCGGCGATGGTC
The DNA here is from genome assembly GCA_030068015.2 of Neoceratitis asiatica. Taxonomy (NCBI): domain Eukaryota; kingdom Metazoa; phylum Arthropoda; class Insecta; order Diptera; family Tephritidae; genus Neoceratitis; species Neoceratitis asiatica. The sequence goes on from CM061524.1 coordinate 32,679,148, forward strand.
AGTTGTGCTGGGGCTGGTGGTGGACGTGGACAAGCGGTCATATTGGCTAGTAGTGTTTGGAATGAAGTGGCCGGTGAGTACATGCTAGCCATGCTGGGGAGGAGGTGGGGTGGCGCTCTGTAAAAAGAGGAAGAGAAAAAGAAGAAGAGTTAATGTCTGAATTTCCTATTTTTCTAAGGTCTTAGAACTTTAAAAAATTGTTATGATATTTTTCCTAAAAAATGAGGGAGATTTAAGGATGAGCTAGCTCAGTTACGAGATTTCAATAGGCATAGAGCCTCCTCGCAAGATAACCCTTATGTAAGTTGTGGAAATCAGAGACTTTTACTCCTTAGTAGTCTAGATATTCTAAATATTCTAAGTTTGATGAATCTAGTTGGTCCAGATTCCATTACCTTAGATATTATTATACCTGGCGGTGGCTCTGAGCTATTCTTCACTGATGTAGTGAGAGGTTTTCTTTTCCTCTCTTCTTTTTCCTGAAGTCCTTTCAGCGTAGCTTCAAAGTTTTCGATGTGGTAGCTTAGCAGGAGTTGCTTCGAAGGATAGGTCAGAAAGAACGTCGATTCTTGTTTTAATATGTTGATCAACCGTTAAAAACGTAGGTGTAACTGAACTTTTTACACAACCTTGGAAGATCTCATCAAATTCTCGCATTTATACAATATTTACTAACAAACCCGATACTGCAAGTACCATCTATGTGTCACGGATGTAATAAACATCGATAAAAAGGTTTTCAATAGAGTCTTCTACTGGTATTTTTCAACCGCCATGTCACAAACTTCGTAACCTTGCACACATTAAGAATGCAGCAAACTCAGTGCCAGAGAGATCGACTTTTAGAAGGGATCTCTGAATGGTTATGTGCTCAACCCAAATGTCAGTAAACAGAAAATGAGTCTGCTTTAAACGGGATGCATTAAGTGAGTACTTCTTGAAGACTAAACGAGAACTTGCTAGTGATGTTGTTTTTCTGGCGTAAAGTAAATGGCAGATGGTCAGAGAGGCTTTAAGAACTTCCGAGATTACAATTTTTATGTGCTATTGTGTTAACCGGCGATGCTCCGATCGAAATTTATACTAGGTTCTTGAGTTGATATCCTTTTGTAATGCGGACCAACTCTCTCGGGGGGCAAATAAAGATACTTTGAGCTGCTCCGACGAGGATGAGGTTGAAATATCTTGGAATTTTATGTTTTCCTTGACACCTGGACCTTATCTTTGGGTGGAGATAATGTTTTTGAGCTGCTGTTGAGAGACTGAGGTTATAATGTCTTTCATTTCACAACCTGATAACCTTATAGGAGGCTGGAAGTCAACAACATTTGTAGATATGTGACTGAAATTGGAAACTTCGTTGATTTCATCGAGGTACTGAGACAAAACAACGCGTTCAGTAGAAGGATGAGTATCATCCAAACTCGGCCTAACCAAATTTAGCAGCTTGCTAACTACATGTAAGAGAAATATTTATCTGTCTTCACATTTTCTCTTCACCTTTCTCACTCACCTTTGAAATTGATTATAAAATCCGGATGGCAACATTGGCGCAGCCGACAGATGCGGATAACGAAAAGCGGCCAAATTAGCGGGCCCATCAAATGGTTTGCGCAAACTGAAGCCCAGGTGTGTGAATGGATTTGGCGGTAATGTTGGACCGACAACGGCTTGCATGGCGCCCGGCCCACCGGGCAAATATGGATTGTATGGATGTGATTGCGGACCCACCTTCTCTTGTTTACGCCACTTAGCGCGACGATTCTGAAACCAAACCTGAAACGAAAACAAACACACGAATATTAAATATAAACGAAAGCACTGAAAAAATAAAATAAAATAAATGGAAATGAAAAATGCACAATTTTAATTAATGAAATCTAAAGTTGATTTAAAAAATTAAAGAGCAATAGGTAGCCGCAACGCCCACTTCCTGCAGTCAATCGATGAAGTTCGAAGCCGAGGTAGTTGTTAGCAGTTGGGCGAGTGGGCGTAGTGCCAGCGGCATTGAGATATGACAGGATCAGTTTTATGTAACGAGATATCTAACAAGGGGGGGGGGTGGGGGTGAATGGTGTCCGCATATAGATATATACTTATATGTGTGTGCAGTCAATAAAGCGCTTGTCTTCGTTTATTACTCGTGTCGAAAATTTGCCCGAAATCATTTTAATTAATTCAACATCTTTTCCAACATTTATTATTAGAGCGCTCCTGTTTGCCGAACGTGCGATTCCACAGTGGCAGCGAGGAAGCTCTACTTGCTATTGTTGGTAGCCAAGTTAAGCAAACATGTGGGCGTGGCATTTGCGCATATCAATACACGCCCAATTAATTGGTTTTAAACGAAACAATTCCGCACACGTATTGCTTGGATGGCGTAGGTATTGAAGTGGTGGATAGTAGCTAGGTTTCAGGTAAGCAATTGTGAGGAGAAAGAGCAGTGTGACGAAAGAATTTTGTCAATTTTACTTGAAATAATAATTTACATGCAATTAATAGCTGAGTAAATGGGAAACCGCACATTTCACAATCATTAGTAACAAGAAACTCACTTAGAAGGTTGCCACTAGAATTTCCAAAGATTTATCTTACATTCTCAAATCGAAATATAACGTAACCTGTACAAACTAACGGGTGATCAATTTCAAGTTTTTTAAAGAAAAAACCACAGAAAATTCACATTTAATGGAGAACGTTTCTTATCATTCGAAAGAACATTCTTTGTGATTTATTTTTTGAAGATTATCTCTTTCAAATATTGTCTGCGACTACGTCTCAGATGGTCTATCCATTGAGTCCATTTTTTGATAATTCGTTCGAGCATTTCGATAGGTAACGACCGGCCCAAAACGTGAAATAATCTGCTCACCAAAATGTTATCTCAATAGATCAATTGATTAATGCGATATGTGGGAAGTGGCGTCGTCTTATTGAAAACAGATGTCGCGGTGATTCCATCGGCCCACAAACCACACCAAACCATTTTTTTTTATCTTTTCAGACTTATCTTTGTCCAAAATGCGGCAGTGATGCTTATTTACATACCCATTGAGTGAGAAATTTGGCTCGAAAACGTCGGATCTCCGTGGAACTTTTCAAGAGCTCATAGAGTGAAGCGACGTCGGGAAGGTCGAGCGTCTTCAGTTTTTGCACAGGCTGTATTTTGTACGCATTGAATTCAAGATCTCGACGTAAAATGCGCCAAGTCGTTTCATACGTCAGTCCGAATTGCTGCGAACGGTGCCGAAGCGATTCTCAACGATCTTCATGTACACTCTTAGGTACGGCCGCTATATATTCTTCACTGCATGCTGGAGATACACAGTCGAATATTATCTAATAATGAATGCTGGGTCTCAAGATGGTTGATGGTGTTGCGAATAGTACGCTCAGTAGGCCGATTATGTTGACCATAATTTGAGCGAAGCGCGCGAAATACATTCTTCACAGAACGTAAATTTTCGTAATAAAGTTGAATGATTTGTAAACGTTGTCCAGGCGTAAGTCTTCCCATGATGAAAAGTCAATCAATACTGGACAAAAATAACATTACAGCTTGACACGACTCACGCGTGATCTCCCAAACACAGCGGAACTGACTATATATATCAACAGTAATCTAATAAAGGGGAATTAGAAATCGAGTTGAATCGATGGATCAAAAACAATTTCGTATTGATTGACGCGTTCAGAACGCATGCTTTGGAAATTCCTCAATCAGAGTGGCAAAAGTGTTTCGACATTTTCGATTATTAATATTTGTTTTTGTTGCGAAATATATTTATAAGGTAACCCCCGTGTTGCATTAGCATTTGACTACGAGGAAGCTCCGTTCAGTTTGGGCGCCGCGTTTGCATAATTTATTGAGCCATACAAAAAAGTGAGCGGACCTCTGGCCATTACTCAATACCAGGAAGGCGTCGGAGGCTGCGCCGCCATCAATCGCAATTTTTAAAGACCAGCGAATGGTAGAAAATATCTATTGCAAAAAACACAACATATGTTAAAGAACAAAATTTTATTTAATCAAGACAACGTACAGAGTCACAAATCAGTCAAAATAATAGCAAAATTATAAAAATTGATATTCAAATTGCTCCCTCATGCATCAATCAGGTGAATATTGGCTGTTCGCAAACCTCAAAAACTGCTCACCGATAAGATATTTTGGTCGAATGAAGAACTTAACGCTGAATATGAGACCCTTTTTCAATCAATAACTTTTTCTGCACCTCCGGCGCTGAAGTTAATGTTTGGCTCTTGCAGGAGATTACGTTGATGAGCAAATCCAACTTTGAACAAGTAGCTTTTTTCTTTGTTAACCATGGAAATTTTCAGCCATTGTGGTATGTTTAAAATATAGTACATTTAGAGCAAAATTTGAGAAAAAATTAATAATATTTAAATTTTACATGTTGTTGTTATTACCGTCCTGCAGCATGCTGAAGAAACAGTGGCGACGGCTTCATCGGATAAGATGAATCTTTGAGAAAAAACGTTACACGAAAGATTTATGGTCCAAAAGATGCACTATTATAGATGGACTCCTAACTGTAGAATATTTCTCCGAGATATTTCTTACTGATAAATTCAAGGCTTAATCAAATAGATAAACCAATTCAGTGCGATTTAGGAAAATAATATAAGCATTGTATGGAGCTTTCCTTTTAATCCTCTACTCAAAACAATTGAACAGAGTTTGGATTCACATTAATGTACTAGTTCTGTGGACTGTAAATTACATATAGTTTGATGAGCAAACCATCTATTGAAGAATTTTGGCAATAATACCGGTGAGCAGGCTACTTATATGGTAGAAGAAACCGCTATTGGTTAAACCACTAGAGGAAAATTATGTATATATTCTTGCACAAAGCTGAAGATATGGTGACGGTCGTAATATCTCAAGTCGCTAAAAATTTTCTGCGTGTTAAAATAGTCCATAGAGACATGGGTCTCGGAAAGTGGAAAAAAGAGAAATAGCGAGAAAATTACTATAATTTTTTTATAATATTCTTCTTTCCAAGGGCAAGGATGCAGATTTAAAATTTTATCCACACATTAGGAGGCTTACATTTTGAAGTCGCCTCCAAATGATTACACTGAAGGGCAAAGATATTTCCAACTAAAAAGTGATTCCATCTTAAGTCATCTCTTATTTAATTTTGTATTTTGTTTTAGATATTCCTGTGATCATCGAATCCCATTATATTTTAATTGTTAGTATAAAAAATTGCAGGTCTGTCGAAAATTTTTATTTCTGAGAGAGATAAAAACACATGATCCATCCTTGACTGAAAGAATTGATAAAGAGCTTCGAAAAGAGGTTTGCTGGTAACACTTTGGTTCAAGGAGATCGAAAAATTAAAAATTGTCGAACAAATGCTTATGAGCTTTCAGATGCATACACACTTGGAATATACATACGTACGTATAAGGTATGCGACGCCAGAAATTCAAATTCAATTTCACGCAGTACAAATTGGTGTACTTACACAAATACGAGAGTATATTTTTGCATATATGTATGTATGTATGTCTGCAAATCCCCATCCACTTAAGGTTTTCATTTTTGCTTTTGTCATTAATTCACGTTGTAATTACGCGCCGCCAATAGCCGTCGGCGACAACTGCCAATTGCAAGCCGACGGAAACCTGCTTTTCTTACGTGCAACGCCTTTAATGCGACAAAACGACTACTTACACTGAGAGGGGGGCGGCCTGTGACAAACAGTTGAGTAAGGCCTAATGGCGAATGTCCATTTCGTGCGGGTGAGTGAAATTGTATATGCATATATGTATGTATGTTTGTATGCATGTATGTATAAATATATAAATTAATTTGTGACTTCACAATGCTTATTTGTTGTGTTGGATTCGCAGACTACCGCCTCGGTTTATTGCGTGCGCGCGCAAGTGGCGAATCGCCGTAGCCTCCGAATGCCTCGCCTTTCACATTTATGCATGTAAATTCGCGCTGATTAAGCGACAAATGCCGTTGGCGATGTGGAATTATACACCTATGTATATGCATATACGAGTATGTGTGTATATATATAAGTGCATAAGTGCTTGGCTTAATTTAAGTGCGTTTTTTCCCGAGTGCGGTTGTATGCGTGCTTGTTTGCTTATTTGCGGTAAATGGACGCGTTATTAACGATTTTAAGTGGTTTTTAAAAGATGAGCTCGTTGCTCAATTAAATATAAAGCTCATGCACACACGCTGATCAGCGAGTAAAAGTGTGCAAACACATTTGACACCTTGAAATGGTTGCGGAAGTCGCGGAATGATGGGAGAGGTACGAGGCGAAGAGTTGAGTAGTTGTTGTTGTAAACGCATAAATATACATACGACACTAAATCCTGACCAACCTGAGTGCAAAAGGCGGAGAAGGAAAAAGTGCCTATGTGTGTGTTGGTAAAGCTGTACTTTAAATGGATTATTGCTTGATTTATGATGGCAAATTGTTTTTTTGCGCAGATGTCAATAATTAACACCGTTACATGGATACGCAATTTATTTGTACTTTCTTTTATGCGATTAAATGAGTTTGGTTTCATATTTAGAAAATGGTTTTATGGATCTTGTCAATAATTAATAAAAAAATTTATATAATGAAATAAAATATAATAAAAGAGTATATCACATAGACCATAAATTCTGCTTTCACCAAACACATTTCTTTAAGTAAAGTACAAAAACAATTGAAATAGTTAATTCAGTTAAAATTTTTTACATTCATTTATTGATTATATTTCTCAGTTCAAAATGCAAAAACAAAAACCTATTTTCCTATTTTCATCTGCGTTCAGTTTGCTTAATTTGAGAATACCGTTACTTTTCATGAAGATTTTTTTTCCTCATGCTTATTTTCTATTATCTTTTATTCTAATTAATCATTTAAAGAGTTCGTATTAGAGAGAGTTTTAATATTAGTTTGGAAAAATTTTAAATAAAAGGGAAAGAAATTAATGCTTCAGAAAGAAAAATAATTATTAAGCTGTGGAAATATGGCGAAAGTTTCCGAAAAATTAGACAAACTATTGGAAGAACGTATTCCTCCGTCCAGCGCGTGGTAAATAATTTCAAGCAAACCGGTATTTTAACGTCAAAACTCCGATCTGGCCGTCCAAAAATATTATCAGTACGGGAAGAACGCAACATAAAAAATGTAACCCGCGAATTACGTCAAACGTAAATAAAATGTTTAAAAAAAGAATTTGTGCAGAAACTGCTAAAAAAATTTTACGTAAAGCTGAATATCATGGTAGAGTCGCTCGAGAAAACCTTATATCTCACTTGTTAACAGACGAAATCACATTGAATTTGCTCATAATTATATAAAAAAAGTCTCCGAAATTCGGGATAGAAGTCATTTTTTCGGATGAGAGCAAATTTTGTATATTCTGCATAAAAGGTCGCCAAATTGTGTGGAAGTCAGGAACTGCCCTTGAAAAACAAAATCTTGTTGGTACAGTGAAACATGCTGGTGGTGGAATTATGATGTGGGGGTGCGTGGCGGCTAATGGTGGGGATCAGCTTGAATTTATCGAATCGAGAATGGATACATTTTAACTGAGTTAACTATTTCAGTTGTGTTTTTGCTTTACTTAAAAAAATGTGTTGGGTGAAGGTAGACTTCATGGTCTATGTGTATAGTAATATTTTACTACTAGAATCAATTAGTTATTGATTTTTAGCTAGCCCTGGCCTTCACAAGTAGGAGTGAAGCAACTTTTATTATTGTGAAAAAAGGATAAAGGAAGCAAAAACTTGGCTTGATAACGACAGGAAAATCAACAACCAATGATTGGTATAGTAAGTTTCGAGGTTGTTGCCGACGAAAAATTCTAGAAACCTCCACAAAATGATTTTCAATGGCCGTAAATTAAAATTGAATAATATAGGAGGCACTCTAAAGTTATCAACTGAACGTGTACATCATATAATTCACGAATATTTGGATATGAGAACGTTTTGAGCAAGCGAGCTCACTTTTGACCAAAAACAACGACGAGTTGATGATACGGAGCAGTGTTTTGAGATGTTCAAGCGTAATAAGTTCGAGTTTTTGCGTCAATATGTGCTAATGGATGAAACATCGCTTTATAATTTCACTTCGAAGTCTAATCGACAGTCATCCGAGTGGACTGCACACGATGAAACTGCTTCAAAGCGTAAAAAAACGCAATAGTCGGCTGGCAAGGTTATGTCGTATGTATTTTTGGATGCGTATGGAATAATTTTCATTGACTACCTTGGAAAAAGAAGGACCATCAACAGCGAGTTTTACATAGCGTTTTTGGACCTTTTGAAGGACGAAATCACCGAAAAACGGCCCAATTTGAAGAAAAAGAATGTGCTGCTTCACCAAGACCATGCACCGTGTCTGAAGTCAGTGAAAGCGACGGCAAAAATCCATAAAATGGGCCTCGAATTGCTTCTGCATCCACTGTATTCTCCAGATCCGAGCTCTGCAATTATTTGCTGTTCTCAGATTTCAAAAGATATGCTCGCTGGAAGAAATTTTCGTCGCATGAAGAGGTGATCGCCGAAACTGAGGCCTATTTTGAAGCAAATCACTAATCCTGCTACAAAAATGGTATTGAAGAGTTGCAGGGTTGCTATAATCAGTGTATCACCCTTCAAGAAAACTATGTTGAATAAAAAAATATGAAATTTGCCAAAAAAAAAAGTGTTTTACTATGGTAGAACGGGACTTTTCATTTGACTTTTCAAACCCTTTTATAGTGTTGATATACTTGCTGAAATATGCACGTTATCACATGTGTTTTATTTAAATTAACACAAGATGGAAGAATGTATCAATGAAAGCTTTGGTCAACTGAATAATTAAGGCGTAACATAAGAATATGTTTGACAGGTGGCAACAGATGCGGTAAACAATTTAAAAACTGTAAATATGTATAATAAATTAAGCACATATGTGCATGTCCATATGTGCATATTCTCATTTCTGCCATTAAATGCAAACAACACTTATCTTTATGCGGTTAAATTTGCAATTATCCAATGACTCAAATAATTATTGTTAATTAGCGATTAGTTGCAGGCGATGATGAACGCATATTTTTATTAACTAAAATTTTACAATAAATACAGATGTTTTGTGATAAGGAATTTTAAAAATTATTTAAAAAAAAACAAGAAAGAACGATTTCAATGATTTTTAACACTAATATGTAGCTCATAATATGTGGGAATAATGTCAAATTTTCCGCTCCAAAGTGCTTTATTGGCGAATTTTTTACACAAAACCCCATATTTGAACAAATCGGTTGTAGGGGGGCTCTATGATATAGTATTCCGATTTCGTTGATTTTCAGAACTAATATGCAATTCGCTATGTATTTGTAGTATAACAAAATACAGATACATCTGCCTACTTAGTTCGGTTTGAAATATCTCAAAAACTGAGGGACTAGTTTATGTTCAAACGGATAGACGGATATTTTCCGATATTTTCATGAGGTTAAAATGCCACGTGATACACATTTATCATAGAAGTAGTGTGGACTTATTAAATGTTTCATGAATCGGGAAGGAAAATTGTCGAGATTACTTCCAAGCTGTACCGTCATAGAAATACTATATAAATATTTTTGTTTTTAAATCCCGAAGGTTGTGGTACAATTAAGCGCAGTGGAAGACCGGCTAAAATCGATGACAGATGCTTGGAAATCAAGGCATATTTAAATCTAGGTGAATCAAGAAGAAGTGCCCACCAAATCTTGACGCAAAATAAATTACTTAGATGTGAGTCTCGGGAGTCTGCATCCAAGCTGCAAAGTCGACATAATGGGCACGTCTAGACTTTGCTGAAAAACTAAAATTTTGGAGAGATGACTTCAAAATGGTTATTTTTTCTGACGATAAAAATTTAATTTGGACGGTTCTGATGACTGCCATAAGTACTGGCGTGAAATGCAGCAGCCTCGCTATATTTGGGCAGCCTTCGGATATGATGTAAAGTCTCCGCTGTGTCTCATACCCACCAGGACGGATACATAAATGTATATTAAGCTATTAGCTGAAGTACTGATCGAATTTGTTGGTAATCCTTACGGTGATTCTTAACCTTTCCAGCAAGACAACGCATCAATCTATATTACTCACGCGACTTAAGACTTCCTTTCGTTAAAGAAAAAAGCCATACCTCTTTTGGAGTGGCTCAGATCTCAACCCTATTGAAGATTTGTGGGAGATACTTTCAAAGATTTTATAGAAATGGGAGACTGTTTGAGGTCATTAAACAACTCAATGAGGCCTTATTGGTGGCATGGGGTGAAATTAAAAATTTAACGTTAAAACATTTGGTGGACTCCATGCCAAATAGAATTAATAAAATTTTTCTAAAAAAAGTGAAGCTTTTCTAAGAAAGTGAATTTTTCTGAAAAGTGAATTATTAAACAAGCCGAGAAAAAATATTTACTTAAGCAAAACTTTTTATATATCTTTGTACATATATACTTATTGCCTAAGAAGTGCAAATGTTAAGATTTTTCATATTATTTACAAAAAACATATTGAAATTGGTTTGCGTTTTGTTTTTGTTGATACTAATAACAACTATAAAATGAGATGAAATTTAATAGTAAAAACGTGTTCATCCTTTTTTATTTAAAATTATGTCCATACACTTACACATTTTCCTCTGAGGTATATATGTACATATGATCGTATTGTGAATGCTTACATCGGGTTAACTCAAAAAGAACTTAATTGATTTTTATGAATCTTTTTTTCTCCGAAACTAAACTCCTTTTCTATTAGGTTAAATTTTTTTTTAAATCCAAAATAATGTATGCTTAAGTCTAATCATTCGCCAAAAGCAAGCTTTTTGTTTTTATTTTGTATTTGCTTACGACATCTCTTCAAGAGACACGTTCTTTCTCTATTGCACCCTCACTCAGAGCGGCGAGTAATTGTTTTTTTAAGAATAGAAAAATGAATAGCAAAAGTGAGCATAGAACAATTGCATTGGTGTTTCGAGAGACCAAGAACTGATTGAAAACCAGTCTTGAACTATACGAGGTATGCTCAAAGGAAGGCGTGAAGGTTTTAATCACTATTTTCTTTGATTACAATGGTGTGGTGCATCATGGGTTCCTGCAAAAAGGTCGTACAATTAATGAGGAATACAACGAGGAATTTATGCAACGTTTGCGTGAAGCAATACGGCTCAAATGATCGGAATTTTGGAAAAACAAATCGTGGATTCTGCATCACGATAATACATCAGCTCACACATCAATGCTTATTCGTCAATTTTTTGACCAAAAACAAAACCGTAAACATGCCTCAACCACTGTATTCACCAGATGATTTGACTTGTTGCGACTTTTTTCTATTCCCAAAACTAAGGAAACCAATAAATGGAAAGCGTTTTGCCACAATTGATGAGATCAAGTTAGAATCGAAGGAAGAGGCCATATCGAAAAGCGCATTTCAGAAATGCTTCGAGGGTTGGAAAAGCATTGGAACAAGTAGATTACATCCGAGGGGGATTACCTTGGAAGGGAACAAAATAGATATTGATGAATAAAGAATTAATTTTCAAAAAATTCAAAATTCTCCTTTTCCTTTGAAACCATCTTATACCGATTATACCGATTTTAAATTTGTTTTAAGCATTCTCATATTTTCATTAGCCATATGAATGAAACTTGTGTCCCAATATGGGTCATTTTCATATAAGAAGCATGTGTAGGCGAACCTCCGCTCGCAATCAAAGCGGCGCTTATAGGAAATTTTACTACTGTTTTGGAAGTTAATGCACAGATCATCGGCATTCTGCATCTGATAATTATATGATTCTAATCTTTATTTCGATTTGCCTGAATTTTTATACGAATTTATATTTTTGGTTTAGATAAATATCTGAGGAAAGTTCCTTGTATAGAACATAGGTTGCTTTAGACTAAATTAGCTTAGAGTATAATTGTTTTTAAACTTCAAATGTGGGATGCTTTGAGTTTGACGGTGCTGTTATATTCATGTCATAAGCTTACATAAGAATACGTGGTGTTCGGCTTATTCGGTATTCATATTCGCATTTTTGTAGGAGAAAAAAATACTTTATCTTAGGCAGCTCAGGCACTTCAGGCAGCTCAGGCACCTTTTTAAGTAGAAAACAATTTATCAGCCGCTGCGATATGCGAACGCCAAACATTTTATGCGCAAAAAGGATCGATCAATGCCATAATAAAGGTTCGCTAGTGTGTAACTTTTTGTGAATTTTTTATATGTATTTTATAAAATATTTTTTTTTTTAATTCACTATCCTTTCGTGATTTCTCTAAATTCAATTAAAGGTAGATATTATGATGAATGCTGTCTTAATGTCTTCTTCATATTTATTATTTCTAAGTTTTTATTTTTATAACTAACCACTTATTACTATCATTATTACGGTATTGAAGTTTATTAGCGCAAAAAAATTACCTTCCAACATGAAGGCCTCAAAATCAAGTTGAAGGATATTACATATTATATACATACGTACACTTAATTGTATTCGTACATACTCGTGCATATCTGCATTAATAAATTACATTGTTGAGCTGTGCAATTGCTTTTTTTCTCTCTTGTTTTGGCCACAAACATTGCATGTGCAGATTGATTGAGTTGCCACTAATGACTGATAATTATGACTGGCATTAAATTGTATTGTGTGTAATAGAATTACAAGAAAATAGCAGGAAACAAAAAAAATAATAACAAAAAATAAGTTAATCAGCAAAAAATTTCTTTATCAAGTTTGTGGCTTAAGTCTTTTGTATAACTCTATACTCTGAGCTGATTTGCGCCGAAATAGGGGATTAAGCTTGCAGAAATATATTAAATTGCGAAGGCACTTAATGCACTTTGTCCATGCAAGCCAAATGGGCCTTACAGTCGCAAGCCACAACTTAATTTAGAAAAATTAATTAAAAAAATTTTTTCTCATAGCAAATTTTTTTTTTTGAAGTTTAATCACTGATATGGATTAAAATTCAAAAGGAAAAAAATACACTCAATCGCTGTGTATGCAGAGCTAAATATATATATTTTTATATTACATATTTATATTTTATGTTTATATATTTTTTTTTTTAATATTTACTACTTCAGTGTACTTATTTAATCAGCTTACTGGGCGACTAGTAAATAAATTGTAAAAAATAAATAATAAAATAAAAATAAAAATTAATTAGAGTTAATTAAATTTGTCATGCTCTATTATTTAGCAATTTGCAATTTGCAATTAGTAATTTGCATTGAATGCATTAAAAAAATGAAAGAAACGTATCAACAAGCGGCCACCAAGTTTTACATTAAAATGCTACGGGCACCTCTCCACGACTGTCTGTCAGTCAAACCTAGCTCCATCAGTCATTATCAACCAGTCAATTACTGTAATTGAAACCAGATGAACATTTTAATTTATATTTTTTGCATTTAATTTGTTGTTGTTGCTACTATTTTGTTGTTGTTGTTGTAGTTTTTGCTTTGCTGCATTTTTATTGTTGACTACGCTGTTGACTGGTGTGGCATTGGTGTAACGTTTTGTTTTTATTTCATAAATATATATACTTTAATAATATATATGCGCATACGCAAACGTCAAATAAATTTTTTTTTTATAAAGTGTGATAAAAGTAATGATTTTCACATTTGCTTATTACAAACTGTTTATTCATTGCCTTATAAAAACATGCAAAAATGTATACATATATATATATTTATCTCTTTGTATGTATGTATAATAAAAAAGTTGATTTATGAATTTAATGCATACAGGAAACTAGTTAGTTAGTTCAAATTGATTTCAGCAAATTAATGGTATTAACATATATGTGGTTCACATACCTCAGAAAATGATAAGTAGTGACTTAAACATAAAGGACAGGTTTTATTTACTGAGTGATTGAAATAATTATATAATAAAAAGACATTTATTAATAATTAAAAAAATTAATATTCGGCTTGAATGAAATGAAATGAATAAAATGAACTAAAAATATCATTTTGCACCAAAAAAAAAAAAAAAAAAAATTGTAACTGAAATTTTTTCAGTCTTCAAGTGAGTGAAATATCTTATTTTTCAACATAAATCACATTTTGTTGTAAGTGTATTATCACACACACACTTTCCCTGCTTTATAGCAACTTTTCTTGAATTAATCTTTTTGTAAATAATTTGTTGCGAATAAATGAAGAGTTGCATTTAATCGTTGAACCGATGAAGTTCGCCTTTTATTATTTTCCCGAAAAAATAAAAGTTAATAACGGGTGTTTTTTATAGAGGTATAGAACTTTAAGTTGCAATAAAACGACGATGGATTATTCGATTGACATGAATTTTATTTATCCGAAAGATAATCTTGTGGCATTACATTTTAAATATGATTTCTGGCATATGACCGCCACGGCTGGCGCGGATGTAGTCCAATTTGGACGTCCAATTTTCGATGACTCTTTCCAACATTTGTGGCCGTATATCGGCAATAACACGGCGATTGTTGTCTTCCAAATGGTCAAGCGTTTGTGGCTTATCCGCATAGACCAATGACTTTACATAGCCCCACAGAAAGTAGTCTAGCGGTGTTAAATCACAAGATCTTGGAGGCCAATTCACAGGTCCAAAACGTGAAATTAGGCGGTCACCAAACGTGTCTTTCAATAAATCTATTGTGGCACGAGCTGTGTGACATGTTGCGCCGTCTTGTTGAAACCACATCTACTGGACATCATGGTTATTCAATTCAGGAATGAAAAAGTTAGTAATCATGGCTCTATACCGATCACCATTGACTGTAACGTTCTGGCCACCATGGTTTTTGAAAAAGTACGGACCAATGATTCCATCAGCCCATAAGGCGCACCAAACAGTCAGTTTTTCTGGATGTAACGGTGTTTCAACATACACTTGAGGATTACCTTCACTCCAAATGCGGCACTTTTGTTTGTTGACTTACCAATTCAACCAGAAGTGCGCTTCATCGCTAAACAAAATTCGCTTATGCAAATCGGGAACAACGGTAATCTCGTTTTGGGCCCATTCGACGAATCTACGCCTTACTTGATGATCGTTTGGCTTCAATTCTTGCACGAGTTGGATTTTGTAAGCACGCAAACCAAGATCCTTCTGCAAAATCTTCCACAAAGTGGATGGACACAGATCCAATTCCTGTGCTCGATGGCGGATGGACTCATTCGGGTCATCCTCAATGCTACGCTCTACAGCAGCAATAGCTTCTTCTGTACGCACCGTACGGCGTCACTGGGGATGCGAGTTATCAGTAAGAGTAAACGTGGTGCGAAAACGTTCCATGGTTAATCGAATTAACTGCTCTGATGGACGATTTTGTCGATGATAAAATGGACGTAGTGCGCGATACGTTTTCCGCACAGAACCATTATTTTCGAAATAAAATTGCACTATTTGCAAGCGTTCTTCAGGCTTGAGCCTATTCATGATGAATTGCCAAATCAAACTGAGAATAAATCACTTGACAGCTGTTAAATCGGTCGCCATCTTGAAAAGTAATGCCAACTTAAAGTTCTATACCTCTATAAAAAACACCCTTCACAGTTGCTCTTCATTATGAAAATTATTCTTTTAAAGAATGTATCTATATATAAGCTATTGTGATGCCTGTTACTACGCGTAAAACTCAAGAACACCTTAATTGATTTCGATGATTCGCAAACTATTCGAAAAAAATGATTTTTTCGTTTTGCTCAAAATTAACACAGGGAACACTTTTTCTTCCAGAAAGTAGACTTGAGATCGATCTATTCCAAAAACCCAAGTTTATGGCTAAATTTATCTGAAACTCAGTATGTAAGTGGCACTTTGCTAGGTTTAATATGAACACTGCAATTTCTTCCGGAAAGGGACCAACTTATTCCAAAATATTGTATTTTTTATTCAATTTACTTATTTCACTTAGATTATTTTCTTTCAGGACCAGATAATAATCTCATCGAAAAAAACTTTGTATTAAAATTATGTTTACGGTTGAATTGTATGATAAAATTTTTGGACGGAGGTATCGTTCTTATATTTGCTTGAAATTAAAGACGTTGATAGCATTTGCATAGATTAACATAAAGAATAATTAATTCCCAAAAAGGGGTTCCCAGATTAAGGATTTAATGAAATGCTGATTGGTATAATGTTAATATGTTGTTAGTGTAGGTTGTTTTTAGTTTTACGAAGCTGTTTCATCCATAAGGGTTTAAAGCTATGCTTGTACGCATGCACATTTGTTAGATCATAGTAGTGGCGTTCGCTTCTTCTCGAGG
This sequence comes from Neoceratitis asiatica, assembly GCA_030068015.2. Taxonomy (NCBI): domain Eukaryota; kingdom Metazoa; phylum Arthropoda; class Insecta; order Diptera; family Tephritidae; genus Neoceratitis; species Neoceratitis asiatica. The sequence goes on from CM061524.1 coordinate 32,695,466, forward strand.
TATTCACACACAAACTACCCTGGATGACTTTGAAAAACGAAAAACCAACTAATCTTTGACTATATCTGACACGCATCGCCATGACTGAGTAAAAAATAAATATTTAAACTCCAAATTTTGATGCATATACATATGCACATATAAATAAGTAGCTAGATCAATAATATAATGTGATTTTTAATATTTTACATTGGTTGGAAGCTTTGGACATTAAGTTCGTTACAAAAATGTAGAATTTCAACAACAACAAAATGCCATAATAATAATGCTGATTTACCGAAAAGGGTCATAACTGGCGCAGAATAGTGCATCAGGAGTTCTTAATATAAAGTCGTATATATAATACAGGGTGTCACCTTGAATATTTTCACAGTTTGCTTAAGGCAATATTAAAAAATTAACGAATTATGAGCTACATAATACATTTCCTCACTCGTTATTACGTAGATTTTTTTTTTGGCTATAAACAACATCATCATGCACTAGGTTCCTTATTTGACCTCCTTTGACTTTTACTTTTACTGTTCACAAGATTGAAGAGACGCATAAATGGACGGCGTTTCGCTGGCATTTTAGGATTGGAAAGAAATGCTTTCGAAATTTATTATTTCTGAGAATAACAAAAATTTTGAGTAAGTTGCGCTATTTACTTTAGGTTTGACAGCGATTGAAAGCAGACGACCTCGTAATTTTCACAAAAATATATATAATTAAATTTGGTGTGCTTATGAAGCATTATTTTTTGCGTAAAAAAGCAACACTTGATCAATATAATGGGGACTCTGCATCATCAATTTCATGGGTTAAGAAGTGATTTACTGAGTTAGATTGTGGTCGTGTAACAGTAGATATAACGTCTACCCAAAAGCGGTGGTCACGTCAGAAATCGTCGATAAAATCCATTGAATGACATTGGGATATCGGAGAATAAAAAGGAGTGAGTTAGTTGAGGCTGTAGGCACGCCAACTGAGTGAGTGCATCGTATTTTACATGAATATTTTGACAGGAAAAAGCAACTCGCGCGATGGGTACCGCCATTGCTCACACACGACTATAATCGCAACCGTGTAACCATTATAACTGAGTGTTTGAAGTTGTTCAACCGCAATCCAACCGAATTTTAGCGTCGTTTCGTATCCGTAAACGAAACATGAATCCACCACATCATACCCGAGGCGAAAGAACAACCAAAGCAGTGGGTTTCTTGAGGTGAACGTGCACTAAAGAATATGAAAAATATGAAATATGAAAAAGCATTGAGTTCTTAGCTTATTTTTTGGGCAGTGAATTGCCACTCGAGCACTCGTTACTATATACTTGAAGATTAGCGCATAACAACTAATGCTATAATTAAAATTAATTTCGAAAATCTAATTATATATGTGAAATTTTTTGTTCTGAATCATTGACGGACCAACGCACGGCTAAAACACTGATCGTACTGTGGATAAAAAGCGGATAGAAAAGGAGCACAGAGTTTGTATACGGGCAACGAAATGAACCAATGATCGTAAACGATGAATTCCGAAATTACTGAACCGATTTTGATCAAACTTCGTATTCGCCAGTGATTTGGTTCAACTTAAAAACAATTTAATTTTTTTCCAAGAAATGAAGGACTAGGGACTAATCTATAAATATCCAGCTTACCTGTATACGCGCCTCAGTAAGTCCAATTTTCATGGCCAACTCCTCCCTGAAAATTAAATAAAATCGTTATTAATTAAAATGGAATTCAAAAACTGGATACAATTTGTTTAGAATGCAATATATACATATATATTTCTAACCGTATATATCTTATAAATATATATCATAAACAAATAAAAATGGTTTGCAAATAATTGTTGCATTATTAATTTAATTAACAGTTTTATATGTCTAATTGAATAATCGACTGTTGAGACTAATGAAACAATAGAAAATTAATCACAATTTGAATGACATTTATAGAAGACGCAAAAAATTAATAAATATTGAATAAAAAACACTAGTAAAACTATATATATATATATACATAAATATATACAAATGCAAAACGAGCCATGAATTGATGACCATAAAATGAAATGAGAGTTCAGTGGTAAATGGTATTATGAACGCCATAAGTTACAATTTTATTAGTAAAGCTAATATTGCGCACATATTTTATATTTACATATATATATAACTATATTTGTGCATATATGCCGCAAGTATTTCCAAGTGTCGATGAATACTAACAAATAGTAAAACTTCAAAGTCACTTATATATACATATGTATTTGAGAGTTGATAATTGGATGTGTTGATTTTCAATAGCCATAAATGGAGCAATTACCACAAAATAGTCAAGCAAAAGGAACGTGGAATGCGTATGAGGGTAGAAAAAAGTAGGTACTGCCTCAATTTCATTTAAAGATGTGTCAATACTAAATCTCATCTGCTTTCAGTGCAATAATAACCTCACATTTAAATATCGGTTCCTCACTTTAGACATTTCTATTTGAGGATGAGTTAAATTTAATTTTTTAACTTTTATTTTATGATGTTAATGAAATTGTCTTAAATTAACTGTTTTTTTTTTTGAAAGAGAGCATTTTTTTTTAGTTTTGCTAGAATTTACGATTTTGGAAACCAACTTTAGCTAAATAAAAGGCAAAAGGAAAGCCTTTGACCATGCTGAAGTCTTTATACCTTTCATGCATATTTCAAATTTATTACGAATTCCAAAATTCGATTTCTAAAATTTTCAGTGTCAATATTAACTTGAATTCACATCAGTAGATCACCAAATTTCAATCTTATAGATGCTTTTTTAGTGGATTTTTTTTTACCCAAAATCTCATATCTGAACAAATCGGTCGTAGGTGGGCTATATAATATGTTATTTCGATTTCACTTCTTTTCAATGGTAATATTTATTTTAATTTACTTGTCTAGGATAGCAAATATCACACTCCCAGACGCTTTTTTGGCTGAGTTTTGACCATAGCCTCACACCTGAGCAAATCGCTGTATGGGGGTTATATGTTGTAGTCGGCCGATTACGATGGTTTTCAGAACCACCCAATTTTACGCCCTTAGGTACTTTCTTGACGGATTTATGATCCAAAATTTAAAGTCTGACAAAGCGGTCATATATATGCTAAAGTGATACGATATGTCCGGTTCCGACGAATTATCATTTAAAGGGACTGCGTTCAAAGAGACAGACGGGCAGAAGAAAAACTGAATTGCCTAAAACAACTCAGCTCGTCATTCTGATACGATAAATTTTGTTGGGTCTATCTCTTCTCCATTTGGAACTGACATAATTCGGGCCGAAGTTAATATACCACCTCATGTACATGAAAGGCATAAATAAAGAAATAATGACCAATTAGTGAAAGGAAAATTATTATTTTCTTAAACATTTAGTTAAAAATTTCATTATGCCATTTTTATTTTGTAATAATATTTTTCTAAAGGACTCTAGATATCAACTAATTTTTGTTGTAATCAATACCATATATTATATATAATCCTTATAAAGTTGCTGCTGATGACTTTGATGCTAAAAAAAAAAACCAAAAAAAAAAATAATGCCCATGAAACATATGCTTTTTCGTAGTCGCCTCTTCTTAATGAGGACTAAGCCGTTAAGCGTTTAGTAGACAGCCATTGAAAACAGTTATTGATTGATATTGAGTTTTCGATTGACGATGACAAAAAAATTAATTCTGTATAACTATACTTCCTGAAGTCCTTAGATAAAGAGGTAATGTCATCTCTCTCACTAAACCTCTTGATACTTGTTGTCGTTATTCCTAACGAGGTGACCAGTGTATTATACTCGGTCCAACAGTGAGTACTCTTTAATATATTCTAATCGCCAAAGGCTATTTTCATGGACTTCATAAGATAAATTGTCCTGCCGTTGTTTCTATAACCGTCTGTGGTACTCATGTGTTTCTTCTACATACTCATATATAAGATGACAGCCGTTTTCTTTGTGGGGTTAGGTTGTTTGTAGTGTCAGTTAAATGTTGGATTTAATTTTTTGTTTGTTTGTAATATATGAGAAGTAAACGCTGTAACGAAGCTTTCCTGTCGCCCCGGTGCTTCTTTAGTAATTGCTGGGGTATACTCGCCGTGTCCAATGTTGGCTTACAATAAATTTGTAAAATCGGGACACTGCGCAAATCGTTTCGTATATTAAGCTTTATTTAACTCTATATAATACTATAATCTCAATTCAATCGTATTTCATTTCAAAATTTACTTCTAGTTAACTTCCTTCCCTACCACCTGGCCGTGGTGGCGTAGCTTAACGGGCTGGCCGTGTACCGTTAGCTGGATCCCGTTAGTATCTGGTGCGTTGCGTTCTGCCACGCCTTCTGCTGGCGTCGCTGTTGAGTGCTATGCTGGCGTATGGGCGTCGCCGTCGTTTATTGCGGAGGCGATGCTCTGCCACGCCTTATGCCGGCGTCTATCTCAGGTGCGTTGCTCTTTTGCGCCTTGCGTTCTCCGCTGGCGTACCTCCGTCGTGCGGTGCTTCGCCGCTCTGCTGCGGTCTTTGCTGGCGTATTCCCTGCCGCGATGTGCTTCGTCGTTCTGCTGCCGTATCTCTGTCGCGGCGCGGTCCGCGTCGGCGAGCGGACGTCACCTGTTTCGCGATTGCGCGTTGCTGTGGCGGGACTTTTGCTTGTGCGGGCTCGTACGAGGTCTCAAGCGGGTCCTGGTGGTATAACCAACACGTTCACCGCTTAAAGTCCACGACTCACTCCTACGAAACGACCCTTTTCTTGCCTAGAGTAAAAATCAGTTGCAATCGAGGGGCGCTTCGCTAGTAGCTATGGTCACGACCACACCTCCGTACTCACTGTCGCTGTGCTGCTGTGTTGCTCTTTTTATAGCTTTCGTACTTGGTGTCGCTCAGATGGTTGCGTTGCCATGGTTACTGTTGTTGATGTAAAATGTTGCTATTGATTGTGTAGGCATGTTGTGATTCTTGATCGTGTTGCTGAGGCGTGTTGTGTTGCGGGATTGGTTGCGCTGTGTTTCGGCAACATATTGTGTGTTTGTGTTTCCTAGCTCGTTGTTGTTAATCTGGTTGTGTGGGGTCGTTTTTGTGTGGGCCAAATTAATGAGGGTTTATTTGGTCCTCACAACGCTCTTTGCGTAGTTTAAGTAGGCTTTAATATTCAGTTTTTGCCTCCCAACATTGCCTGCATGTAGCGTTGTCAGTATTGCCTATTTTATACGTATGCGACGCTAGTAGGTTGTGGACTGTCATTAGACCTACAACCAGTGATAACATGATACGAAACTCTTTATCTTGTGAGAGCGCTTCAAATATCCAAATTTTTGAGAAAATTTTTCAGCAATGCCACTTCGATGAAAGATTTTCTTTTACTGATTTTTGAAGAAATTTTTGCATTTTTTATTTAAATTCTTTACAAATAAATATTTATTACCATTTACAGCTATCTTTGCCAAGTACTGGACTTACAAAAATATATACGATATTATTTTTTGGATTTTTTATTTTTAACCTAAAAAAATTCCTGAAACTTTATTAATAACATAAATTGCTTTTCTGGCGAATAATGATGCGTTTCATTATTGAACAAGTGGTACTGAGACTTGTTTAGAATCAGCTGTTCAAAGTTTCTACACTTGGCTTTGTTACCAGCACAGAGAAAATAATAGAGGAACACACTGATCTACATTTTGAGAAAGTTTCGTATCATAGCGTTGTTGTTTGACATCTGAGCCCTATTTGTGTTGGAAATGGAATTAAATCGCGAACTTTTACGTCCGATTATTTATTTCAACTTTCGACGTGAATTAACTCAGCAACAGTGCATTGATGAACAGAATTCGATTTTTGCCGATGAAACTCCATCAAGAACCAGTGTTTATCGAAGGTATGGCGAATTAAATTGAGGTCATTACTAGATCAGTCCAAAACGACATTCCTAAAGCTCGTCTAAAAATAATTGTTGTTCAGGAGACTTGCAATATCAGATCGTTATGTGATCTATCGTGAGATTGGGTTAACTATAGGCATTAGTGGGACCAGCATCATTCAGTATTACAAGAACATTTTATTGTAAAAATATATTGTTCACGTCGGAACCCACAAAATTTGTCAATCGCTCAAAAAACAGTGAGCTTAAGTCAATTGAAATGTCAGAGAAATGTTAAAAAAAATACGATAATGGTGCTTCGAAACACGTCTATGATACCGTGGCCGGTGATGAATCGTGGATTTACGCATGTGTACCCAAAATAAACCAGCAGTGGACTGTATGGGTGTTTCAAGAAGAGCATAATCCATAATTTTTTTTAGTCTTTTATCAGGCCAATGAGATTTCTCAAACATCGACTGAAACAACTACACGCACTCCAAACATCAATTTGATGAGTCATCCACCGTATTCTCCTGACTTGGCACCAAAAAACTTCTTTTTATTCCCTACATGGAAAATAAACTGAGAGGTGAGAGGTCAACGTTTTTCGACAGAATGCATGTTTTGGAGATACTTCAATCAGAGTAGAAAGTGCTTCGACGCATGCAAAAGTGTATAGATCTTAATGGAAAATATTTACAAAAAAAACAATAAAACGATTTTCGATGATTAATATTTGTTTTTGTTCTCTAGCGTTTTGGTATACCTGTTTCGGCTTAGTAATCACAGAGTAATGCGCTTCTGCTCTGAGACACAGTAGCTATGCAGATATTTCTCTGCTTCCAAAAACATTTTCTGATGTCAATCGCTGTAAACCAAAGACCTGGCTACCACAGATATATACATAAATGTTGTTGTTGTTTTTTATCGTTGGAAGAAAATAAACGACAAATGATTGCTCTTGGGATCCACCCAACCATAGTTGTTTTCAACAAGCAAGTTAAGACTTGCTTAAATTGCGTGGGAAATAGCAAATCCAGCACTACTTTTCATTTGCTCTAACTGCCTCTGCGTAACTTAGAAATTCTCAAAAGGAACCAAAAAAAAAAAAAAAAAAAAAAAAAGAAACACCACCAGTAAAAGCTGTAAAAAATGCATAATTTCCATGGCGAAACATGTTATAAATCAATTTAATTTAATTTCCAATATAAACACAACACTTTTGGCAACATTTCCTACAGCGACGAAAAACAATGTTGCATGCCACACGTTAGCTACGAACATACACTGAAGTGGTAAGTGGCAAGTGAAACGGTAACTGCAAGAAAAGTGTGTATGTGTGTGTATGTGGTGTGTGTGTGTATGAAAGTACACAACAATAAACGCTGCTATTAAAAGGTGATCTTAGGCCACTCGAGCCACTCGCGGCATTCGGGCCAGAGAAAAGCCACTTTGTGCTGCAGCGGCGAGTGTTGCAGTAATAATAGCAACAGCAACAACAACTACACAACCATAATGCTGGTAATGACGATAATTTGCTTAATGGATTTTCATGTTTTCTGTAATTGAATTTATTTTAATTAAATTTTAAAATTATGCGCTGACGGCTGGCGAACGTGTTGGCGGCGGCGGCGGCGGCGGCGGCGCACAATTTGCTTGCAACATTACAAAGCAATTTTGTGTTGTCGTCGTAGTAGTAGTAGTTTTTGTTGTTGTTGTTTTCTTATTCTTTTTACACAGCTGCACAACCGGGAAATTGACGCATTAACTGTTGTTTCAGCGCTTTTTGAACGCCCCAACCGCATCCCGTAGCCAAAGGATAATGGATGCCTGCGCTATAGTAGCCTTGCAATGGAGACGCCGGTATTTTATACGAGTATGTGGGTTTAACAACATTGCATTGCGCCGCTGCTGCTGTCATTTTGCCGCCGGCTATACTCGTAGTGTCGTCGAGAGTACGGACCAGGCCGCGCTCGAGAGTGGTGGCCGTGAAGTGTGTAATTTTATGTGCTCGCGCGTACATTAATTGATTATAATTTCGTCAGATCCGGCTACATGGGGCGGCGGGGCCAAGGTGTAAGTGGGCGAGTGTGTTGTTGGTAAAAGAGTTGAGTGGCGATGCGCAGCGGATTTGATGTCAGTTGATGGTTACTGTGCCGGCGTTCAGAGATGGTGATTTTCGTACTCATGTACGTATGTATGTATGAATGTATGTAGTTTTTATGTAGGTATGCATTCATATATGTATGTATGTATATATGCATGTGCATTGCTCGCTCGTTATTAACTTTGCAAGCTCTTTCCATATCCATACTCGTCACGACAATCATTAGCAGGTGTTTGCCAGCGTTGTTAATAAATATTTTGGCCAACACTAGCGACGGTGACGGCGGTGGTCACAAACTTGCCACCTCACAATTCGCAACAATTGATCATGTTACAGTGTGTGTGTGTGTGTGTGGCAAGCAAGGAAATTAGCCTGCTGTCAGCGAAAAGTGAACAGCAGCAAACATCAATTGCTTCAGCACCGCCTCCTTTTTATTGATGCTTTTGGCAATTTGGGATTTTCGCCAGCCTGTGGTCATGGCACTTAACACACACACATATGCACTCTCTTTTTCTTGTTTTTTAACTTTTTTTATTTTTTCACTAATCAGTTTTACACTGATTGCACGCAATTTGTCACTGGGTCAGCGCATTAATCATCGTCTCGCACGCAATCACATAGTACCCGGAGCTCAATTTACGCAATTTGAAAATAATTTGTCTGCAATTTTGTGTAAATCATGCAAATTTTCACTGCAATTATGCATATTTGGGTGGGTCGCCACCTGCTGGTAATTATTCACGTTAATGGGTAGTTAAAATTTAATTTTATTAAAGAGAAACATGAAATATTGGGCCGAGGCTGTGGTCAGAGAAGGTGGCGAATTTGAATTACTTGAAAAATATTTTTGAAAAATATATATTTAAAAGAATAAATTTCAGCTCCGATTTGTGATGTATGCTACCAATAGAGGGAGCAAAAGTTTTAAGCTGGAGCTTAGGAGCTTGGAGCTTTTTATTTTATGTCAGCAATACGCAAGGAGAGTTTGACATTCCCTGCTGAGAGGGGAGCACAATTAAACAAATTTATTTTAAATTATTTTTCTATAATGTTGGATATAGGTCTGCTTAAGGTTCGCGGGTTTTCGCGGTGGCCTTTTTATAGCCTAATTCTCAGTGACAGCTGATTTTATAACCCATCTAATGCATACTCCTCATTTTGATATCTACAATGCCTGCCTTACCGCAGGACACATTCCCTGTGAGCAGATGATAATCATTACAAAAGTAGATGGGACGACGTACTTAAATCCTGAAGAATTTTTCATATATCTGCCTTCTGATATTTATTTCTACTATAAATCTTCGAGACATAAGTCAAAAGTTCTTTCCCAAAGCCAGTTCTTTTCCAATACCGATTTGATAGTTTTCACCAAAAGATATAAGACACCTGTTTCCAAGCTTCTTAAAATGAGTGTCTGTCTTTTTTTCGCCCATGTATTCGTGCATAAACTAGACATAGCTAAGCCATTGCCGGTCTCAAATAATTTTCAGCAGGCGTCTCGGTACCTAGCAGGATGGCGAGAACTGTTTCCAGGTTGTACCCGCGAAAGTGAGAAACCACCTGTTGATTCTGTTACGGCAGAGGCACGAATTCTGGAGAAACCAACCCCGTTCCCAGGCGAGCTATGCTCATAAAACCCAACCGAAGAGAAAGGGAAGGGAAATTCTGAGCTCAGGTAAAAGGGGTTTTAAACCACTAGAGTCAGCGGATACTGACAGCCGGGACCAGCCAAACTACCAGTGGGGCTAACCCCAAAACGGACGAAAAGCACTCAGGTACATGGTCTACGGACACCCGTGTATATTAAATCAACTAAAGCAGGAAAAAATCTGAAAGCCCATTCCTCATTCAAGGTTCCAGCTTGGGACGTACAGTCTTATGAACCAATAGAGTAGGTATGGCTTCCCGCAACTGAACAAGGGATAGCTGGTCGTGCGCCGAGGCGTCCCTTACCTATTAACCATGCGACCTGGAGGTAGCATGTCTTCTGAACAGCAGAACTTACTGGAGACAGCATTCAGTTATGGTCTAATGGACATAAGACAGGTCTGTATTTCACACATACATTGCTAGCTTCGGAAAACTGGCTCTTAACATGATAGATAGCCTTTCGGAGGAGGGGATAACTCGATTTACATGATGAAGATGTCACCAAGCTTCTAAGACACTTTACTATGCCAAGGGTATGGTGGCTCGACGTAGTCCAACTCCAAGGTGTTAGGCAAACGGAAGAAAGAACTGAAAATGAATCTTTTGGAGATATCACGGAATTAGTTTCAATTATGATGGGTATAGATCAGGATACGAACTAATTCCTGGAAAGGGGTGGGGGGTCAGGTCTCACCTCATCTTCTCAATTCAGAATTGCTCACAACAGTTCAAAAGTTCCCTCTGAAGGGAGCAGTCTGAGAGAGAAGATGATACGCAACCTGCAGGTTTCGCTAGCCCATTATACCAGGGCACCGCAAACACGTCACGATTGTCGGGACACCGTGGTGGCATCGTGGTGATACCGACTGGAGTAGCAGCGAGTTAAGGGGCTAGTGATGCCGAAGTAATCGAAACTAACCGGCATATGACATCTTGAAAAGCAGGAAAAAAACCTTAAATTTCGAGCTCGAAAGTTTATTTACAATTACAACAGCCTTGGTTGCTTGGTTGAAAGGGGAGGTTGAAACAGAGTTTCATCCTCTTTTGTGCAAGCACTGCACACGGCTGTTTCAACTGCACTTAAAGATGATATCTGAGGGCTAGGTGTCTCGTTAATGCACCTACAAGGACACTAAGTTCCCTTTTGCTTACTGTTTGGTAAGGGTTTGTGGTCTGTCTGCAATCCACGCTGACTCAAAGTAATATAGTAATACGACCTAAGATGGAAATCCTCCAGAAAATTTAATGTGTTCCTGTAGAATACATGGCTTTATACATCATTCCCAGCCGCTGAGTAGTATGAGGCAGTTAGCAGTGGCAGTCACAGCGGTGGCTAAGCGTTTCTTTTTTATGCGAAGCTCAGTGAGGCGACCGAGCAGCGACTTATTTTTTTTAATGAATATATAAATAATCCTTATTAAATAAATTAAATAATATTTTTTAGCTAATAATTAATTAATGCATTTAACTGGTTTTTTCACTTCATTAAAAAAGTCATTCTATAAATTTCGTCTCATTTACTTTAGAGATCATCAACTTAGATACGCCCACACACTTGCTGCTGCTGCTGCTGTTGCTGATGCTGTCGTTCGTGCGATATGCAATCTTAATTATAAATATATGTACATAGTTAGTTGTTAGCTATAAATATTATACTTTATTTGAATCACTTGTGAAAAACATTTTTTTCGATCTTCCTGCCTTTCACAGGTCTACTGTATTTTTTTATTTTTGTTTATTTACGATCATTTTAGCTAACGAGTGTAGCAATGTGTATAAAAATTGTATTAACATAGAAATGCATAAATTGTCGAAAATTCGATTTTTCGTTATGTTTTCAATTTCGTTTCATTACCCGTCCAACACCTTCCACTATACGTGCGTGTTATTGTAATTGAGCTGAGTTGAGTGGATAGTAAACCTTTTTTTGCTGTGTTTGTGTTGAATTTTATAGTCGATTTTATTAATTAAAAATACATTGTTGCATATATGTATGTATGTATGTAGAAGGGGGTTCCAAGTAGAGGTACTTTTTTCAATAACCTTTTTTTTGACAGATAACGCGTGAGTCGTGTCCAGCTGTCATGTCATTTTTGTTCAGTATAGTTTAGCATTTCATCATGGAATAACGTTTACAAATCATTCAACTTTATTACGAAAATTCATGTTATGTAAAGAATGTGCTTGGCGCGCTTCGCTCAACTTATGGTCAACATAATCGGCCTACTGACCGCACTATTCGCAACACCATCACCTATCTGGGACCCAGCGTTTATTATTGGATAATAGTTGACCGAATAGACCACGTCCAGCACGCAGTGAAGAAAATATAGTGGCCGTAGATGAGACTGTACACGAAGATCGTGGAGAGTCGATTCGGCGCAGTTCCCAGTAACTCCAACTGACGCATAGAACGACTTGGCGTATTTCATGTCGAGATCTTAAATTGAAAGCGTACAAAATACATTTTGTGCAAGAAATGAAGCTGCTCGACCTTCCAAAGCGACGTCAATTCGATCTATGGGCTCTTGAAAAGTTCCAAGAAGATCCGACGTTTTTGAGTCAAAGTTTGTTCAGCGATGAGGTCAATTTCTGGCTAAATGGGTATGTAAACAAGAAAAATTTCCGTATTTGGCACGAAGAGCAACTTGAAGAGATTCAAGTGCTGTCATTTTATCCAGAAAAGACAACGGTTTGGTGTGGTTTGTCTGCCGGTTGGATCATCGGTCTATATTTCATCAAAAATGATGCCAGGGTGAGAACGTAACCGTCAATGGCGACCGTTATAGCGTCATGAGAAAATAATATTTGATGCCTGAAACTGAAGCTCGTGATCTCCGCGACATTTGGTTTCCACAAGACGGCGCCACTTCCCACATATCGCATCAATCAATGGATTGATATAGAGAACACTTCGGTGAGCAGATAATTTCACGTTTTGGGCCGGTCGATTGGCCACCAAGATCGTGTGATATCACACCGTTAGACTTTTTCCTGTGGGGATATGTAAAGTCTAAAATGCCGGACAATCCCGCTTCAATTCAGGCTTCCGAGCAAAACATCAGCCGTGTCGTTCGCCAGTTACCAGTTGAAATGCTCGAACGAGTCATCGAAAAATGAACTCAACGGATGGGCCTCCTGAGACATAGCCGCTGCCAACATTTGAAAGAGATAATCTTCAAAAAATAAATGCCAAAGAATTTTCTTTCGATTCGATAATAAACATTCCCCCATTAAATTTAAATTTTCTGTGTTTTTTCTTTAAAAAAAGTAAGGAACCTCGAAATGGATCGCCCGTTATATGTGTTTTTAGTTGTTGTTTTTTTCACTGTTTTTGGGAATTTTTGTCTGTTTTTTATTGTATTTTTTTTTTTTCTCATATATTTTTTGTTGCTTTTTTGTTTATTTTTTTCTCGTTTTTTCTTTCTTTTGCTTCGTTTTCGTTTGCTTGTTAAACCATTTTCATACTTAATTTAGAGAACACAACTTTTATGTTCGATTTCTTAATGAAATGTGTGTAGGAAGGCATGAAATTGAAATATATTTTAAAACTCTTTTAATTTCGTTGTCGCTTTAATTATTATTTTGCTTTTGCTGTTTGTATTTAGTCCGTTCGCTCGTTCGCTCGTTGATGCTAATCGCATACAGATTAACAGATTATCTTATTTTGGTGGTGAGATTTTACAGCTTATTGTTGCTGCTTGTTTTTACTGTTTTCCTTTATGGTGTTATGTACATGTTTTTTTTCAGCTCGAATTTTACTTTTTGATTTTTCTATTCATTTTTTTATTTAAATTTTTTTTTTTAATATTTTTTTACATTTTTTATATATTTTTTTTATTCAATATCTTATATATCATCATCAGTTGCTGTGTTAGTTAACTGGCTGATAAAGATTTTTATGTCAATTTAATGTGTTAACATGGGCTTGGACGCTTGTAAATGTGAAGTGGGTCAAAACATGGGGTTCATAAAAAAGAAATAAAAATAATTAAAGTTGAAAAAAAAAAACAAACAAAAAATGCAGAAGTGACATTTTTATGTCTTTAAATTCACTTCATTGTGTTAACCTTTCATTAGTTTTTTTCTTTATTCCTTTCTATTAATTTTTTTATTTTTATATTATTCTTATTTTTTTAATTGAAAGAGATCAATGTACACAATTAGAGCCAAACGCAAGACACTTTATTCTATTTCATATTATTAATTTGCCATTGTTAGCACATTTGTATTTACTTTTTTTTTTAAATTGTATTTTTCTCTCTCCAAACACCAACCAATTAAGCCTTCGCAATAAACTCGTTTCAAATTAACACAATTCCATTAAGCAAATATGAATTAATTAATTTAATGCATCGACAATTGCTTGGCGATATCTACTTTTGAGTGCTTCCATAATTGTATCAATTAAAACTGTTTTTCTTGTCTCAATGACTTAAGGCAATTTCTTAATAACAGCAAAATTGAAACAATTAATTAAGTATATGTTAAAAAAAATTTTTGAATAATAATAAAATATTTTTGTGATTTTTATTTTTTTATTTTTTTAAAAAGAGTAAATTTTTTATCGAAAAAATATTTTCAAAATTTGTACTGTATATTGTTTTTTCTACTCTTTGATATCCAATCGGAGACACCAAGTAAATCACAGTCGCTCTCTGGAGGTCTTTCACTTCCACTGCTTCCACCGGTGATTGTTGCTTCGAATACTTTCAAAGCTGTAGTGTTTTCAGGTGTTCAAACTTTTAGCCGCTGTCTCTTCTTGTACTGAACAAAGTCAGTGTCGTCATATAACTTGTGCAGCTCATCGTTCTACCATCTGCGGGACTCGTCATTAACAAAACGCAAATAAATTTCACAAAAAACTTTCTCTTGAAAACTCCTAAAGCCATCTCAGCGCATGTGGACATCGCCCATGCTTCTGCAACATATAACAGGACACGAATAATGAGCGACTTGTAGAGTTTGAGTTTGGTTCGTCGAGAGGTTGCTTACGCTTTCAATTGCTTACGCAGTCCAAAGTAGCACATCTTGGCAAGAATGATTCTGCGTTTGACAGCCAGGTTGACATTGTTTTTAATCCTGGTTCCAAGAAGACGAAATCATCTACGACTTTAAAGTTATGTCTTTCAACAGTGACGTGGGAATTTACCAGCTCTTAAGACTCACTGAAAAGTTCAAAGCAGTTTTTTTACGGTGAGCTTTAATCTTTCACACAACGCGCTGAATAGAACCTTACATGCGATATTGAGAAGACTGATCCCACGATAATTTTCGCAGACCCTTATAATGGATTAGACTGAGGTTGTAATAATGGTTGGGCATGCTCAGTTCCGATCATATTCTGCAAATACGCTGAATCCTGCGCTTTGCTAGTTCTTGCGTATTTGAATAGTTTAACCCGAGGATCATCGGATACCGTCGCTTTGTTGTTCTTCGGCAGAATAATGCTAATTGAACTTCATCATAATGGAAGCTGGTAGGTCTAATCGATCGTCAGCGATCGGTGCTCGTTCGTTTTTGGTGTTGTACTTTCATTTTCTGAGTATTGCATTTTCCATAAGATCATTATACTTTCAACATCGGTCGCCAGATCATCTCTTTGTGTCCGACATGAGTATGCTCCAGTCTTTAAATTCCAGTCCTTAAGCTGCAGCATACATTCATAGAATTTTCGTACATTACCTCTAATGGCCAATTACTCAAGTTCTTAAAACTCTCGCATTGCGGCCTCTCTCTCTCTTTCTGTCTTCAAATGCACCGCACGTGTTCGATCGTTTCGTTGCGAGTTAAGCAGTATGTTTGATCTCCACTGCAGCTCGACATGCTTCAGCGCAACAGCTCTTTTGACGACACTGTCGCAAAACAAGAGGTTTTTTTTAGCGGTGGTACGCACGATCCTTGAAATGGCACTTCACGCAGAAAGCTGGAGTGCAAGTCGTGTGGAAAACCGGCTGGCTATCAGTTGTGACTTCATCTTATCGATGTTGAACCTTCCTTGTGTTTCTTGATGGTCGTTCTTTGCTGCACAGAGGCGGTTGCGTATCTTCGCTGCGACAAGATAGTGATCGGAGTCGTTGTTAGGTCATCGGAACGAACGTCTAGAACACTAGAGTTATGTTATTTGTCTATCGCAACATAGCAAACTTGGTTGAGCGATTTTCGATCTGAAGAAAGGCATGTAGCTTGATAAATTCCCTCGTGATTGAAACTGTACAACCATTTTTCGTTTTACGGCGAAGTCGATCAGCCTCAACCTATTTTGGAAAATAGTTGCTTTTGAGTTTTCTGACTGTTATACGCAAGTTACCTTCCTTGTCAATACTGGCGTTGACAAAATAAGATTCTGAAATCGAGAATTTAGCAGTCTTAGCAGAATTTTTATTTGGTCTTCTATTCCGTTGGGGCGTGAGCGTAAATCAGCGATAAGTCAAAGAACATCACTTTGAAACTCTTTTTGGTGAAACTTTCATCCACCGGGGCGAATACCAGTACTTGGCGATGGAGTCTCTCTGCCATCACAAATTCAATACCAAATTTCTTCCGATTTATATGAATGTTCGGAGGCTATTGGGTCTAAAACTAAGCTACTCGAACCATATGCAACCGTTTCCGAACACTACTAGATAAATCGCAGTCAAAAACTTTCCCTATTTACCCGGGCTTATACAAGTAGTTCCACCCTAGTATCATACTAACGACATTTGTAATTACATACAATTTTTTTTTTTAAATATATTTTTTCTAATTTCTTTTTCACTCACCTGGTAAAAACATCGGGATAATGTGTACGCGAAAATGCCTTCTCCAACTCCTCCAATTGGAAACTGGTGAATGTGGTGCGATAACGACGTTGCTTCCGTTTCGGTGCATAATCATCTAAATCACCATCACTATTCGTATCCGAAATGGGACTATTTGTGCCACCACTAGCACCCGCAGTCGTCACAATACACGAGGCCAAACGATGATCAGGCATCGCATCCTGATGGGCTAATTTCGCTTCTTGCGGTAAGTCGTCCAGTTTGACGTCCTCGGATATGCCCATAATCCAAATGGGCGGAATATTGATGACAATTGTTTTTTTCTTTTTTTGTAGATTTTTTCTGTTGTTGTTGGACTTAGCGACTAGTGTGTGTGAGTAATAAAAACACTTTTCCCAGGAACTTTTTTCCTAGAACTTTTTAGTGCGTCTGTGTTTCCTATTGATTTTTTCCCACTGCGAGCACTTTATAAATTCCTTTCTCACATACACGTTGCTCTGTGCTCTCTGCTAGTGTTTTTCTCTGCAAATAGAAAATTTCAAAGTTATACTTTAGTGGTGTACTTAGGCGTATGCTTGGTTATGTGGAAACAATTTGAAACTTGAATAACTCTCATGCACCACTGCACTAATGCTTAGGCATGCTGACGAACTAAGGGAAATATTTTACTGTCATAAATGCGTAATAGAATCTCATCACCATAAATAAGTTGAATTTCAACGGAAAAGTGCGGACATTGCATAGTTACAACTTAATTGAAAATCCATTTGCCTTATTGATGCCAAAGTGGACATATGCACTGGCATGTCCCGAAGACCTTGGTGAGCACCCAACTAAGCCTCTGCAAAGTGCTCCGAGAGCAATGTTTCATGGCCATTGGTTGAACAACTTAATTAGTTCACTAATTCTTGACAAGTGAAGAGGCAACAACTAATTTGTAGCGAGACACTTGGCTTGGCCGAACGAACGTACTTCGACTTCGCTGTCTGTACAAGCGAATTCACGGCATTGGTCACGCTTGCCAATTGCATGCGTAATGCAAACATTGATACATGCATATATACAGGTGCATTGCTAGTCGTCACAAGCAGACATATGAACACATACAAATGCATACACACATAGTTGCAATTGAAAGTGAATTGCGCATGCGCAGCTGCCAACTGCCTACTGCCTTTTTTACATTTTACTTATATTTTATTGCCTTTTCTTTCGATATTTTTTTTTTTTTTTGTAAATTTATTTTACGCATATATTTATGCACTACTTGTTCGATAGTAGCAGCAGTCGTCTGTCGAGTGATCAATTGCACTTGCCCTTTGAATTTTTTTAAATTTTATTTATTTTTTATTAGTTTGTATTTCTCGCTCCAGCGCCAAATAAGGACATTTCACCCATTGCTATTTTAAGTAGGAAATTAAAGATGCGTGCGGAAAATAACAAAAGCGTCAAATGAAATTCCAGTTAAATGATTGAAAAAGGCAACACATTTATACGTACATACATATATATACATACATGTATATATATATGTATATTTTCTTCAACTGTGTCTATCTCGCGCGGAAGGTGGTAAAGGTGTCTACTACAAGATTGTTGGCCATGAGCCGCATTAGCGATTTGCTGCCTGACCATGGCATATATTAAATTAACGCAATTACAATTGCGTCTGGGGACTGGCACAGTGGTTCATTTTGGAAAAAGGAAATAACATTTTAAGGCAATTTTAGATTTAAATTTTCCACGAATGGATAAGCATTTAATTTTTGATTGAAAAGCATTGCATTTTTTCTGATAAATATATTTTTTATATGAAAACGAATTATAAATCTCAATTATGCTTCATCGCTTGTTCATATATTATCATTTATTGTTCGATTCCACAGGAAATGGGACAATAAAAATCCAGAGGATACATCCAGAGATACAAATTTAAGCCTGGAAGAAGTTCTATTTTTGATAAAATCCTCGATCAAAACTCTTATATGTGTGAAAAATTGCCGACCACGGGTTTGAAGTTATTTTCAACAAACCTGAAATAGTTATCGAACGCCCAGAAACGGGAGAAATACTATTAGTTGTACGAAGGAAAAATGACTCTATATTTTATTACCGAAAAATATGAGGAAAACAGAATTGCCGAGCTAGTCGCGAATTTATTACAAGATTGGCATGAGCGTTTGGGTCATCTAAACCAACTAAACAAGGACTTAAAAAACGTTATTAAGAGAAAAAAAATAGAAACTGAAGTTAAGTTTCGCAAATGCGAAAATATATAAAAGAAAAGCAGCTCCAACTCCTTTTCGAGATTCAGTTTGCAAAAGTAATGTGGAGATGTTTTGGAACTGATGTCTGTGCACCAAGGCGAATAAATTCCATTGGTGTGAGATATACTTCTTCAAGCATAAGAATGAAGTTGATGAAAAATTCAGAGAAATCAAAAATTTAGTAGAAAATCAGACAAGAAAAAGTATTGAAATTTTACGTCCAGACAACGGAACTGAATACACATGTAAAGCGTTAGAAAATTTTCTGAAGGAAGAGGATATCAGAGATGAATTTTCAATGGAATACACACCACAACGGAGGTGTTGTTGAGAGGAAGAATCGGACCCTTGTTCAAATGACAAGATGTATGTTAAAGTCAGAAGGTTTCTGGACAGAAGCCATTTTAGAGGCGATTCACATTAGAAAAGACTTACGCCTGAACAACGTTTACAAATCAACATAATCGGCCTCTTGAGCTTATTATTCGCAACACCATCACCCATATAGAGACCCACCATTCATTATTGGATAATATTTGACTGAATAGACACGTCCAGCACGCAGTGAAGAAAATATAGCGGCTGCAGCTGAGAGTGTACGCGAAGATCGTAGAGAGTCGGTTCGGCGCCGTTCGCAGCAACCCGAACTGACGTATGGAATGACTTGGCGCATTTCATGTTGAGATTTTAAAGTGAAAGCGTACAAAATACAACTTGTACAAGAACTGAAGCCGCTAGACCTTCCCAAGCGACGTCGCTGCACTCTATGGGCTCTTGAAAAGTTCCAAGAAGATCCGAAGTTTTCGAGTCAAATTTTGATCAGCGATGAGGTCCATTTCTGGCTCAATGATTATAAAGACAAGCAAAATTGTTGCATTTTGGGACGAAGAACAACCTGAAGAGAATCAAGAGCAGCAATTTCATCCAGAAAAAACAATGGTTTGGTATGGTTTGTGGGGCAGTGGAATCATCGGTCGATATTTTTTCCAAAATGATGCCGGTGAAAACGTAATCGTCAATGGCGACCGTTATCGCGCCGTGATAACCGACTATTTGATGCCTGAAATTGAAGTTCGTGATCTCCGCGACATTTGGTTTCAACAAGGCGGCGCCACTTCACACACATCGCATCAATTAATGGATTTATTGAGAGAACACTTCGGTGAGCAGATAATTTCAAGTTTTGTGCCGGTGGATTGGCCGTCAAGATCGTGTGATATCACACCGTTAGACTTTTTCCTGTGGGGGTATGTAAAGTCTAAACCCTATCCGGACAATCCCGCAAAATATCACGTGTGCCATTCGCCAGATACCAGTCGAAATGCTCGAACGAGTCATTGAAAATTGGACTCAATAGATGGACCATCTGAGACGTAGCCGCGGTCAACAGTTGAAAGAGATTATGTTAAAAAAATAAATACCAAAGAATGTTCTTTCGAATGATAATAAACATTCCACATTAAATTTGAATTTTCTATGCTTTTTCTTTAAAAAAGTAGGGAACCTCGAAATGGATCAGCCTTTAGTACATCATAAAGATCTTAAGCTTGCAGCACTGAAATACCTCTTTCTTACCAGCATTTTCTATAGTAACGATCCGTATACCCTTGATAATTCGAAGATCTCTTCCAAAATTAAGATCTGTGGAATTGTTGGCTATTGGAAATTTACTTAAATTAACTGGCTTTTGACTTGAACTATGTAGGTTTTTTCTCAATGATATTGATCTAAATCGAGAGCTTCATAAAATATTGTGTTTGCGATTTATTGATTATTCTGGTCTTTTACTGTTCTCATACTCTTTTTTGCTGTGACCTAGATCTACCTTGATAATGGGATATCAGAAAGAATTTTGGTTAGAGGTAAGTAAAAAAGTTTAACCAGGAGTTTTTTTTGGAATAAAATTGCTGTTCATCTTCTGAGCAACGAGTAAAGCAATAATCTCTAGTTCTAGATAAAGAAAATTCTTCGAAGGACTAAAAAACCAGCACTGTACTTCCAGCCTAAAGTCGTTGCATTATGATTTCTAGAACTTAAGATTATTCAAAACTTAAGCGCATGCGCACGCGTCTAGCATAAATTATGCCAAATAGGCAAGGTAACCTTTTGTAGAGGCAATAAAGCAAGTAGTACATACAAAACCGAGTGCACGAGCCTGCATACAAGCTTTTTTGTAAAAAAAAAAAATGTGTAGGCGTGTGTGCAACAACTTTGTAGTAGCATCTGTCGTTTTTACGGGTATGATGTACCATTGGTGTGCATACATCTTTATTTTACACAAAGTCTATTCTCCGTCTACATCGCCAGCATTGACATAGTGTTGCAGCTGTAAAGGTAATTAACTTGTTGCGATAATTGCCTCGCTTTTCGAACAACAACTTTTTGGTGCTGTTGTGTTGTTGCTGTCAACAGCAAAGAGACCGTACAAAAGTCAGTCGCGGTGGTGGTGTAGGCAGTTGGAAAAGCAACAGTACTGACAACAATGCTCGTGTTGTTTTTGGTGCTATTGTAAATGCAATTGTAGCGACAACATTTAGGCATTGCGTGCGCAATAAATTAAAAAAGTGCGTTCATTTGTGAAAAACTACTGTTGTTCTTGCGATTTCTTAATATATAAACATAAAAACAACAACAACATAAAAGAATTAACTATATAAGATATAATAAAATGAGCTGAAATTGATAAAAAATTGAAAAAATAAAAATAAAAATAAAATAAACTAAAATAAAAAATAAAACAAAATAAAATAATATAAAGTAATATAAAATAAAATAAACAAAAAAATTAAATAGTAAAAAAAAAATATAAAAAAAAAAAAATAAAAAAAAAAATAAAAAATAAAAATAAACTAAAATAAAACCAAAAAAAAAAAAATAAAGAAATAAAAAACAAAAATTCAAATGAAACAAAATAAAATAACATGTAAAAAAAGTAAAATAAAATAACTAATAAAATAAATTAAATGCAGTAAAATTAAAAATTATAAAAAAATTAATAAAAAATTAACTAAAATAAAATAAAATAAAATAAAATAAAATAAGTGATATGAAACAAAATAATTAAAAAAAAATAGAATAAAAAAAATAAAATAAAATAAAATAAAGTAAAATAATAAAAAATAAAGAGAAAAATAAAATATAATTTAATGAAATAAAATAAAATAAATTAAATAAAATGAGATAAATAAAATAAAAATAAAAGAATTAAATAGATTAAAATAGAGTAAAATAAAATAAATAAAAATAAAAATAGATAAATTAAAAAAAATGTAAATAAAAAAATTAAATTATAAAAATAAATAAAATATATTAAAAAAAATAAAAAAAAAATTAAAAGAAATATAGAAAAATAGATGAAATAAAATAAAATAGAATTTAAAAAAATTAAATTAAAGTAAAATAAAGAAAATAAATAAAATTAAACAAATTAAAATAAAATGAAAAGAAGTGAAATAAAATAAAATTAAATTTAATTAAAGAATTTAAAATAAATTTCATAAAAAAAAAATTAATAAGTAAAAATTAATAATTAAAAAAAAATCGTGTTTACCACCATACAGAGTTACAATGGCACGCATGCTCCCTGCCACGCCTTTTGTCGGCAACTATTGTTATTGTTGTTTCTGTACATTTGCCAAATAATTAAACACAGAAAAATGAAAAAAGAAATGTTACTGCATAAATTTAACAAATTTATACAACACCACAGCTCACTTAGTGCCACACTCACAGCTATTGGCGCGCCAAACTCTTCGACAGTCTGTGCCGTTTTTGCCACTGCTTCCCATTTATTTCGCTACAGCTGTAATTTTAGTTATTTTATTTTTTAGTTTCTACTAACGTCAGCCTACATGGCATCTTACAATGAATACAGTAGCTTTGCTCTTAATTACCTACGGAATGTGCCACCGTTTTTGAGGCGCACACACCACCGCTGACTGTCTGTATGCCTTTGTGCTTTTTTTTTTTGGTGGTAGCAATATTTTATTTCATTTATGTATGTATGTATGTATTCATGTATTGGCATTCTTCGGAATGTTGTTTTAGTGAGTATTTTGTATTTTTTAAATTATTTATGTATATATGTAGTCGTAAATGTATGCAATTTCGCTATGAGAATAATTATTTTATTTTATTTTGAAATTTTTTTTTGAATTTTTATATTTTTTTATATTTTTATTTTACTTTTTATTATTTTAACAACTCAATTTTCACTTCTCGGGATTAAATTTAAAGTTCACTGCGTGTTTCGTATTTAATTATTTTAATGAAAACACAAATGAAGTGCAACGGGTGAGCATGGTATGCAAATTTGTGGAAGTGTTTCACTTCTAATGCTCCAGCTCGAATCCGTCATAAGCCAGTATAGAAGATTGTGGTGTAGCAGTTCAATTCTATAACCCCTGGTTTTTTCTCGGTATGAAGGAAAATATATCATCACTAGAAGCGGTTCATATCACTGCTAATATAAAATCCAGTGAATCATTATAATGCTTTACTCTTGACTGTTGTGAGAAGTCGCATAATGAATATGTGAACCATGATACTGCATTCATTAATAACTAAAATTCATTAAATAATTCATTAAATTCGGGGTCTAATTAGTTTCGAAGTTAACAGAATATTCAATTATGATTTTAAAATTATTCCGAATTTTTTTTTTTTTTTTTTTTAATTCGAATAATGCATTTTGCACACACTCTACAGTGATCAATCAATTTGACAATTTGACAATTTGACAGCTGTCAAGCTTTCATTAACGCTGCATTAGATTAGACGACAGATTTTTGAAGGCCTCAAAGAACAAAACAAAAAAATTATTTTGTATTCCACTAAAAAAAAAAAAAAATTAATAAATAAAATTAAAATAAAAAATTAAAAAATTTCCTTTTTTTTGTAAATCTGTAATGAATTACAATAACATTTTAATTAATTTCATTTCAATGCGCAGCAAGCTCATTCTACAGAGACACACACAGCACGCAGCACGCACGCACGCACCGCTCCAAATTGCCGCTCGAGAATTTTAAATTATGCATTTTGACCAATTTTGGTTCTGGTTGGACTTTTCATGCACCAAAAATGGGCAAAAATATGTAGAACCCTCGCCCTCCCCCCACTGGGGTTATAAATAAAATTATCGCAGCAACATAATTTGCGCAGTCAAATGCCACAACAACAACATGACCGAAGCACAAAAACAAAGGCATTTTGCAAGCCAGCAGAAGAGCAGCCATGCATGGCGTTGTGGCAAGAAAAAATAATCAAAAACGAAAAATGAAATCGAAAAAAAAACCAAAACAATCACCAACACAACAATAATGCTCATGTTAACTGCCGTAATATGGGCTGCTGTGGCATGGACAGACAGAAGCCATCAACACGATTGCATATCGCGGCAATCAGCGTGTAATTCATTAAATCAGAACACGTTAAGGCTCGTACGCCTGTCAATAACAACACAGCGAGTGTGTATCAGCAGCTACAGGGTATAGACTCTCTAAGAACAACAACAACAAAGCGAATAATATTTGCGTTGCAAGGTGAAGACGAATGGAAGCTGCAGCAAGTGGTCTGCTGTATATCGGTTGCAAGTGCAACAACAACGACAACACCAAAGTTAAATACAGTAATATCTGTGTATAGTTAGCTGCCAACTGTCAAAGTAGTGAAAGAGGTAATATATCTTGTTCAGCTCGTGGCTGTGGCAGGTTGGTTATATACTCTGTACTGTTCGATGGATGTGTGAGTGTGTGTGTGTAGCGACGACAGGCATGATCGTACAGATAGAAGAGTAAAGATTTTGTAGTTGGGCACAGCATTGCCGTGATGCAGAAATTTTGGAGAGAATTTAGGTTCTACGGTATGGAAATGAAATGATTGAAGGAGTATTTCTCCCATAAATTTCTGGATTTTTCACCATTGCAGGCTGCAAAGGAGACTTATAAATTTGTAATGCTCATCCAAGCATCTGGGTGTGTCCCGCTGCTAAGGCCGAGGAAACCACCTAATAAGTGAGAGTCTTAACGGCCGACATCCTCTGCTCCCCAGTAGCGTAGATAACTGAGGTATTGCTGCCTCTGCAGCGTGATCAGCGTGACTTCCATAAAGTGCCGAGCACTACAACCCCACTTAAACATTCCGCTAGTTGATCCTGACCCTGAGCGCAAGCTGTCCACATTGGTAACACTAGACCTCTCAAAAGCTTTTGTCGCAGTCAACCACACA
This sequence comes from Neoceratitis asiatica, assembly GCA_030068015.2. NCBI lineage: Eukaryota > Metazoa > Arthropoda > Insecta > Diptera > Tephritidae > Neoceratitis > Neoceratitis asiatica. The sequence goes on from CM061524.1 coordinate 32,720,362, forward strand.
GTAGTACTATCGGACATTGAGGCATTCTCCGGGGTTGAAGAGGTGGACTGTGAACTATTTGAATGGTCTCCGGTCATCTGTTGACTTCCGAGGTCAAAGTTCTAAAATTTAACAAGAGGTTCCGCAAGGTAGTGAACTCTTCCATAGCTGTTTAATTTTTACATTTCGAGACTCCCTCTATCACGGGAGGACTGTTCGATATTGACGTCTGAGCAGGTTATTGTTCATATTTGTTCGAAAATAAACTGCTATTTCATCGATCTTGCACACTTATTCACTGCACGACATTTAAAATTACAGCTAATGAAATCCTCGGCCACCCTTCGCACTAGCTGAACAAACGTGTAACGGAACGAACTTGATGTGAAAGTCGCTGACGTAAAAATTACAACATAAATAACCCCTAGTTACTGGGAGTCACATTCGGCAGCCTGAAATAATTTACTCTCCATACGACTACACCCCGGAGAAACACATTTTGATGATTGTTCTTTGGTATCTGGTGTGGTGTGATAGATCCATATTTCATTTACGATAACGAAACGACGCAAAAACTCCTTTGGATTGCAGTTGAGCATCGCCAAGCACACTTTTGACGTGGTGATACGGTTCAAAGATTCTTGTATATTGTGATGTACCCGCTCAATTGAGATGCTTACAGCCGCAACCATTTCAAATACTTTTATTTTCCGATCATTCCATCATTACATGGATTTTCTCAACGATTTCTGGTGCGGAGACCACTTTTCGGGGAATTGTACGTTCGGCGTCACTTGTACTGGTACGACCATAACGGAGCGCCATAAACTAGTTCTTAACCATTCAAATTGATTGTGTAAAGTCCTCAAAGTATTTGTCAAGTCTTTTCTTGGTTACGGTGATGGAGTTTTTTTACGCAAAAATAATGCTTAATTAGCACACGAAATCACTTTTTTTCATTTTTGTTAAAATTCTCGAGGTTGTCTGTTTCCAAGGGTTGTGAGACACATACTAAATGGGGTAGCTTGCTACAAATTTCACAGCAGTCTATTAATCGATAACCGTTGAGGAGAGCAATGTTGTATAGGGTGTTTTTATAGAGGTATAGAACTTTAAGTTGGCATTACTTTTCAAGATGGCAACCGATTTAACAGCTGTCAAGTGATTTATTCTCAGTTTTGTTTGGTAATTCATCATGAATAGACTCACGCCTGAACAACGCTTGCAAATAGTGCAATTTTATTTCGAAAATAATGGTTCTGTGCGGAAAACGTATCGCGCACTACGTCCAATGATACGGACCAATGATTCCACCAGCCCATATAGCGCACCAAACAGTCAGTTTTTCTGGATGTAACGGTGTTTCAACATACACTTGAGGATTACCTTCACTCCAAATGCGGCAGTTTTGTTTGTTGACGTAGCCATTCAACCAGAAGTGCGCTTCATCGTTAAACATCGCTAAAATGGACGTAGTACGCGATATGTTTTCCGCACAGAACCATTATTTTCGAAATAAAATTGCACTATTTGCAAGCGTTGTTCAGGCGTGAGTCTATTCATGATGAATTGCCAAACCAAACTGAGAATAAATCACTTGACAGCTGTTAAATCGGTCGCCATCTTGAAAAGTAATTCCAACTTAAATTTCTATACCTCTATAAAAACACCATATATTTACAGTAGCTGTGAGGTAAATTAAAAAAAGTCACTGACTTATCGAACAACCCTCGTATGTATGAATGTTTTATATAGCTGATTATATAGCTCACCTGATTTTGTTAAAATTTTCAGGTTTCTTCATTGCAGCCCGGAAAATGTTCTTGTGAAAATTTTTTTCATGAAGTAGACCTAGAACCAATCTGTCTCAAAAATTTTTATTTATTGTGTGATCTACTTGAAGGTTGGTACACAACAAGTTTTTTTACCTAATTTAATACAGGAATAAATGTTTCTTGTGGAGAGTGGTTCTAGAATCGATTCAAAAAAAATCGAGCTTATGGTTTGATTGGAGGGTTTTGGTCAAAGTTTCCGATTTCATATTATTTTTTCGATACGAAATCTATTTCTCAGAACGTTAATCCAGCATTTTTAGGGACTTGAAAACCCTTTAGCCGTTTCATTCCATCCGTTTTGGCGCATTCATCAGCAAAACTAGGTGAGTTAAAGAAAAGTTTGGCCTGATTTTGGCCTAGAAATATTAGTGTTGAAACGAAAACGAGAGTAACAACGACAGCGTTGAAACAAATTTTTGTCGACAAACTAAAACTTATTCCATTTCGAATTTCGAAGATGTGAGAGTAATTTTCCTCAACAAACGTTGCGTAGATTTCGACTTGGTCTGCAATGGCTGTAAGTGATCATTTTGATTTCCGGTATTTAGCACGTTCCGCTCGTATTCCGGATGTGTACCACATTAATCATTATTTCAGCACATTAATCTCAACACACAGAGTTCACACATATGTTCACATATCGTTTTTGTTTTGTAGTTACAGTTTTTATTAACATTCATGTGAATCTCCCCTAACTAACTAAATAGGGATAAATGCCAACTTCACACGACCAACAACTAAACCAAAGAACCCTTTATTTCCACCAGAGCTGAGCTTTGGCTCAACGCTGATCTCGCGGATTACATTTCCATTAAGATTGCAACAAGATGCGAACAACATACAACATACAAACGTACATAAAAGTGTGTGAGGAAAGGCAGTAGCGCCTGCTGATATAACCTTCGGCTAATACAATACAAACATACACACATACATACATATGGAATATGTTCGAAAGCGTACAACTGTGCGTGAAGATGACCCGGTCGTTAAAGGGGAAATGAATATTGCCAGCATGTAGGCAACAACAGCAACAACAATAGCAACAACACCTATACAATGTCCATACGGTAGCTGCTTGCAGCTACAAGTCGAACATAAAAACCTAACAACATCCTGCAGCGTCAGCAACAAGAACAACAAACACAGCGAGTGGCTTGAACAACATACCAACCAATATTGGCAAGTGTTCAACAGTAGCGCCAGCATTGTAGTAAATATCGCAAATAAAATTAACAGGAAATTGCTAATAAGTTCAGGAACTATGCGAAATTTAATTTTCAAAATTGAAATTGCGTTTATTCTCTTAATTGCAACATGTTGCTGTGGTGTCCTCGGATGTTGCACAATGCAGTATTGAGGAATGCGAGAGTTACATCGCTGTAACGGCAGACTTGCAGGAAAGAGAATGGACAAAATTAATTTTTGCTGTTTTATTTTATGTTTTATTTATTTTATTTTATTTTATTTTATTTCATTTCATTTTAATTATTTTTATTATTTTTATTTTTTTAAATTTGGTTTGTTAATAATTATGTTTTGTAATTATGTCAAATTTATTTTACTTGGTTTTTGAGTTTAGGAAACCAAGGGCTATAGTTTGGTCGACTGTAACTGACATAAGTACTTAGGCGATTTGTGAACCGTCCTAGGAATCTCCGGTGGCGAGGTGAATAGATTTTCTTCTTCTTCTTTGGCGTAGGCACCGCTTACGCAATTATAGCCTCGTCAACAATAGCGCGCCACTCGTTTCTTCTCTTTGCTGTTTGGCACCAGTCAGAAATACTAAGTGATACCAGGTCGCTCTCCACCTGATCTTTCCAACATAGTGGAGTTCTTCCTCTTCCTCTGCTTCCCCCAGCGGGTACTCCATCGAATACTTTCAAAGCGCTTTGGAGCGCTTTCATCCATTCGGACGACATGACCTACTAGCCAGCGTAGCCGCTGTCTCTTGATTCGCTGAACTATGTCAATGCCGGCGGATAGCTCGTACAGCTCATCGTTCCATCGTTTGTGGTATTCGCCGTTGCCAACGCGCAAAGGACCATAAATTTTCCGCAAAACTTTTCGCTCGAAGACTCCTAAATCCGGATGTAGACATCGTCCAGAATTCTGCACCATATGTCAGGACGGGAATGATGAGCGACTTGTAGAGTTTGGTTTTGGTTCGTCGAGAGAGGTATTTACTTTTCAATTGCCTACTCAGTCCAAAGTAGCACCTGTTGGCAAGATTGATTCTGCGTTGGATTCTAAGGCTGACATTGTTGGTGTTGTTAAAGCTGGTTAGTAGATAAACGAAATTATCTCCGACTTCCAAGTTATGGCTGTCAACAGTCCCACGTCACTGTTGACAAGTCGCGAGCGCGATGACTGTTTATTTAATGATGGGAGATTTTTCGTCTTGCCCTCATTCACTACCAGACCCAGGTGAGTAGATACCGCCTCAAAATAAGTATTCACAACCCCAACAGGCTTGCCTCGAGTGAATACCTGCCCATGAGGGGAAGGCAACTATAACGGAACCGCAAAATTTCCGACTGTCTCATAAAGTACTTGTACACGCATTCTTGGAAAATGTAAGCCTGGAACAACTCTTTAGACCAATAACATCCTGATTAAGGTATACTAAAAAAACCATACGAATTAGCTCACTTTCTTTCTACGGGTAATCTGCCACCTCAGTAAGCAAGAATGACACCTGGTTGAAATGGCCGCCAGGTTAATATCACAATCGCCCCCGTCTCGTTAAAGCCCTGGCAGGTCTTCAAATCACGTCGCATTAAATTGGCTGTACAGCCTCAGTTGAGACGAACTCTTAGCGGCTGGCCGGCTCTAGACACAAATTCCAATGGGGCCTTGTGTCAACCCTTGCGTGGCATACAGCATGCGGATGCCACCATGAGCTCTTTAAAAATGTAACTGTAGCACGAACACCTGCCAAGAGAACATCGTATCGGCGTTCACAGCGATGATCCCTGCTGCGATACTGGCAAGACTATATATATGGCGCTTTGTAACCGCTGAGACAATTTTCGGCTGAGCTCCTTCTTCAATTTGGTCTTCATGTTTTTACAAACAAATGGAGAGACCTACAATTTATTCTAAGCCACCTCTGAACGGATGATGGATTTTTATGAGGAACTTTTTATTTCATGTCAAAAATACACTCACATGGCTTGACATTTCCTGCCGATGTGCGACCGCAAATCGAAAAATAAATTTTCTGTAATTTTGTATGCTGATCGAACCTGGACTCGAACCCAGGCCTTCCGGAATCCAGTAGGTAATGCTATCCACTCGGCTAATGTGACCGCAAGACTACCAATGTCAAAAACCGCTTTCACTCTACAAAAGTTTCCGAAGCCTCGACGTAAAAACACAGCGCAACTGTTTCGATATTATTAAAAGCTAACGAGGGAACTGATTTTGTGCTGCACGTATTAGAAACGAAGAAGCCGGAAAGTGGCAAATGGTGATGTTAAGGAAGCCAAAGAAGCACCGCGAAAGTTAAAATTCAAATAACCTTAAAAACAGCCGGCTCAGTACAGCGAATAGAAAAGATAAATCTCAAAAACAGGCCAAAAAGGCTATGCAAATGTCCTCAAGGTTATCAAAAAGAAATCAAAAACTCAACAAAGCAGAAGTGAAAAAAGGGGAATACGAACAGCGAGAGAAGGCGCACCGTTACTGGAATTAGAAAAAGGTCAAGCAGTAAACCAGAATTTCTGCAAAACACTAAAGAACACACCAAAGGAAACCACCTTGGCAGCGTATCTTAAACCAAAGACCACAGTAGAGAATAAGCTTAAAAACCCCGATTCTCTAACGACAACTTATTGCAGCAATAGAGAATGGCCTTGGAGACTCAGTAACTGACTCCAAAATTGCCATCCCTCTTAAGAGCAGGCCAGATCGTAAGTATCCCCACCAAACGTAAAAGCAGATATATTGATAAGACAGAGAAGAGGTGTTAAAATAGGATGGATCAGTTGCAGGTTACTATTAAAGGAAACTAACGCAAAATGCTTCTGTTGCTTTCGAGCGGGGCACTTGGTCTGGAATTTATTAATTTAATTTATTTTATTATATTTTGTTACATTTTACAATATTTTATGTTGTTTACTTAAATTTTTATTTATTTATATATTTATTTTAAATTAAAAATCACAAATCGTAGCTGTTAAGAACGCCTCAAGAAGTTCTGAATTAATTAAAAGCCACTACAAATTATGCGATTTCAAAAAGGTGATGTAAAACACCGTTAACGCCCACTTTAATTAAAATACATAATGGCCATACGACATGAATGGACACTAGTAAATAAGAAGAAAAAAATTGAAAAAAAAAAACTATTCTCATAATAATAAACAATTTAGCTGCAAATGGCTGATTCTCACGTGAGCAAGTTCAAGTAATAGGTAAATGGCTTGTATGACCATAGTGCAGGCAGACGGGCACACGGACAAACGTTCATATTAAATGGAGTATGAAATGAGTGAGTAAGGTGATGAACGCTTGTTAGGTAATGCAATATGAAATTCTACACACATATACAAACATAAGCAATATTGTATATATATATATATGTACAATACTTACTTATAAGGCATCTGGTGTGAAGGGAAGAATCAAATTCTAACGCGTATCACCTATTGAAATAGACGTAGCTTACAAATGGTAGTTCTCATGTGCCACATTTCTTAACTTGGTACACATTCATAGTGTAAATATATACATATGTGTATGTGATTGCTTATGATACTTTTATGTTACGTTTATTGACTGCTTTTCTGATTTTCAACCATAAAAGAGTTTATGCTACGAACTCGTTATTGAGACAAAAGCTTTTTTATGATTTCACAAAGAGAACGTGGTAATTGTGTAACTGACTATATGAATATACTTATTTATAAGTAGTTCGGGATTAGAGAGCAAAAACATATATTGATAAACGAAAATCGTTTTATTGTTTTTCAAAATATTTTCCATTAAGATCTGTACACACTTGCCTGCGTTTGAACCAATTGTCGAAGCACTTTTGGCACTCTGATTCAGGAACATGCAATCTGAACGCATAAACCGCCTCTTCAGGTGTCGAAAAACGTTAACTTCTCACTTTATTTTTTACGTACGAGAACAAATAGAAGTCATTTGCGGCCAAGTCAGGACTATAAGGTCAATGTTTTGCATGCATGTTTTGAATGCAGTTGTTTCAGTCGATGTGTGAGAGCTCGCTTTGACGTGGTAAAGAGTGATCCGTCCTCGACGGTTGGGTTTCCTGTTTTCTTGGAAGACAAACAAATGCTTGTGTATCACTCGGATTTTGCTGTTCTATGTTGTTTTAGTAGTGTGGTTGTACCATGTCTAGCTTTTCCAAAAAAAAAAAAAAAAAAAAAAAAAAAAAAAAAAAATGATAACCATTTGCTTAGAAGTGCTTCGAGCGCAAACAACTTTTGTTGAATTCGGAACAACTTGAAACACCCATTCAATCGACTTATGTTTTTTTCCGGCTCATATGCGTAAATCTACAATTTATCACCTCCCACGACGTCGTAGTTTCGAAGCACCGCTATAGTATTTTTTTTTTTACATTTTTCTCTACCAATCGACACGAGCCTTTTTGTTTTGGGCGATTGTAGGATCCAAAGAAATAATTTGCACTTTTTTTACAATCAAATGTTACTGCAATATTAAATGCCTATAGTTGTCTCAATCTCACGATAGATCACAATACGATCTTGCAAAATCAGTTTGTTTCCGTAACAACAATTATTTTTGGATGAGCTTTAGGAAATTCGTCTTGGAGTTAAGTTTAATTCATCATACCATCGATAAACACTGGTCCTTGATGGAGCTTCATGGCCAAACATTGAATTAAGTTCGCGTGGAAATGTTTCGCTATTAATTAGATTTTCAATTTCGAACACAAATAACGGAATTGACGGATAAAACTTTTTATTTGCTGATGAGGAGAAGATTCAGGCTTTAGCTATATTCTAGTAAGAATTCTTTTCACATATCTCAGGAGCAAGAACCCCCAGTGGCGATCGATAGAACGGATCAGATGGAACGCATTGATATTTTAGAAACTTTAGAAAAGATGCCTGTCAATACAAACTTTCTCAGATTATAAGTCCCCAGGTATGTAAGTAAATATCCCGGCCATTTAGGTAAAACTGGATACAGGATCAAAAGGTTTCTAATCAAATTCTTTCATGGATGCATAAGGAAAAGTTATAATCTTACTCCATGGCGAACAGCAAGAGTGGTATTCTTACCCAGGGCACATGTGTCCAAAGGACTACCAGCCAGTCAGTTTGATATCATTTACCCTAAAACCATTGGAGTGCTTAATTAATGATCATATCAGGCAAATGGTGAATGAGAGGCTACTCTCAGAAGCACGGCATGTCTACTTAAAATATCAGTGGACACAGCACTACACAACGTAGTGAGGAATATAGAATCGGCATTCGAAAACGTGATATATGCCGTGGTAATCTTTCTTCACATATCCGGAGCGTTTAAGAAGCGCTAATAGATGGGTGAAAATCGATAGGAATCAAGCCTATCCTACGGCACTGAATAATCGCCTTACTAAATAGCAAGAAAACTCATGTCCAACGTGGACTAGTCGTGATTACCAGAGAGATGCATAGAGACACACCACAAAGAAAATAGTAAATAGATTGCTAAGGAAGCTAGAGGAGGCGGCTACCAGGCTTACGGCTTCTGCAGATGATATTTTAATTATGGTAAGTAGTAAGTGCTTGGCAAGCCTTAGCTCCCTGGCGAAACAGGCACTCACAACAATAAATAATTGGTCTAACTCAGTTGGACACAGTGTCCCCCCTGATATAACGGATCTTCTCCTTTTTGCAAGGAAATACATAGTATCGGCTTGAAACAAGCCTAAGCTTGGAAATACTATTTCACAGGAATTTTCTTGGATATAGCAAGCTGTTGTGGAGGATCAATGTGGAGGAGCGAATAAGGAAGGCTTCGGCGGACACATGTAAAAGTACTACTGAGTTATATCTAGTATGGTGGAAAGTTATAAGAACACCAACTGCCAATGATTAGCTGCACCGTAGCGCTTAAGACAATATACCACCCGTAATCCTAGTGCTAAAACAAGGCATTCATAACTACCACGAAGCTAAACGCCATAAATCAGTTGAAAGTCAGGACATATGGGCACCGTAGTATAGCGTTATATCTGAGAAGACGAATGCACTGCATTGCCTTGCTATTGAGTTTCGAAAAACCCCTCAAAAAGACTTAAGTTTGCAGACAGAGCTCTTCACATCTTTACAGATGATTCTAAAATGGACCTGGGAGCGGGGCCTGTACTATATCCCAAGCCGAGATATTTGCAATAAAAATGGCGAAGCAGTAGTAGAGGCAACCAAAAGATTGGGAGAGAAATGGAAAATCCACATATACTGGATACCAGGCCTGGAAATAAGTATCGAAGGTAGTAAGATAGTCGACGAACGCGCTAAAGAGATTGTTCTCTCGGAACAGGAAGTAGCCATGGATTACAGTACAGTCCCATGGAAGTAAAACACACACAAACAAAACTTTCTATAGTCAGGAAAATAGTCTCTAAGAACGAGGCAGAAAGTGTGTAATATAGCAAAAATTCTGTACAAAACATACGACGAAAAGCTCACTAAGACTTAGAGCTCAGACTTCGAGCTGTTAGTATGGTTGTTAACAGAACATTGACTATTGGCGTCGCATGCTCTCAAATTAGGCATGGTTGAAGACAACAAATGAAGGAAATGCAAGAAAATGGTAGAAACTGTACATAATGTAATCATTGTGCCCGGGATACTGCAGGTAGAGGATGATCTCAATTAGCAAGGACAAATTACAGGGCCTTCAGTCTGCAGCGTTTAAGGGCCTGAAACACCTGCTTCAATTTTCTAATAGAACAGCAATATTTTGAAGACTAGAAACACAACAAGAAGTGTAGCAGAACATAATCTTGGTCACAAATTTAACACTATGGACGTATCATCCTCTACGTGATGCTCCCCAAGGAGACAATCAGTTAAACCTAACTTTAGTACATCTTCCACTCCTCAGCCAATCGCTTCGAAGTCTCTAACACGCAACTATGTATGACTGCAAACCAATCACATTACTTTTAACCTAGCATGCTAAAGCTAATCTTCGCACAATGACGCACAAAATGATTTGAATACTCAATCGCAACATTTCGAAATTTATAACCGCTGGCGAGCACGAGTGGGCACCTACATGTAGTAGAATAACTGAGGCATGCCACTCAGCTAGAAACTTCTAAGCTGGCTGAAAAAATGGTTGAAAATGGCCTCGTGGTCAATCGAACTTTTAGCTAACGAGTGACTAGCAGCCTTGCGGTTACTATTATCCATAAGCATAACTAGTTGTGCGACCACATGCATAACAGCGTCAATGAGCATGCCTTTAACCGTTGCCTTAGGTAACTCACTCTGCCAAATTGCATTTGCGTGTTTAATTCTTTTGGTCTATTGGACGATGATTGACTTTTTTTATTGAATTCTTCGAATCGTAGACTTATTAAAAAATAATTATAATTAATTAACTACGGTATTTAATTGCTATTTATATATTCAACCCGATTTTAAATAATTTTATTTTTTAATTTAAATTCAGTTCTGGTTTTTTTGTTATTAAAAATTTTTACTAGCTGCTTTTGGTATTTTGCTTAGCATTTAAAAAGTAATTAATTGTAATTAGTATTTATTTGTAATTGAAAACGTGCCTGCTTTCATTAGCTAATTTAATTATTATAAAATTTTTTTGAATATGTATGTGAGAGTATTTATTAAAAATTCAAGATGAAAATAAAATGCATAGCCCCATAGCTAACTTAATTGGAAAATTATAAAAGATGATCCAAGTGGAGGTACTTTTTTCAATAGCCTTTTTGGACAGATCGCGCCTGAGCCGGTGCCAAGCTCTCATGTTACCTTTAATCAGTATTGTTTGACATTTCATCATGGAAAGACTTACGCCTGAACAATGTTTACAAACCATTCAACTTTATTACGAAAACTCACATTCGCGCTTCCATCAGCAATGGTCAATATAATCAGGCCCAGTGAGTGTACTATTCGCAACACCATCACCTATCATCACTCATCGCACCAATCAATGGATTTATTGAAAGAACACTTCGGTGAGCAGATAATTTGAAGTTTTGGGTTGGTAGATTGGCCACCAAGATCTTGTGATATCACACCGTTAGATTTTTTCCTGTGGGGATATGTAAAGTCTAAAGTCTATGGAAGTTCGGCAGACATTTGGTGGTTACTCCCCTTCCAAATTGCAGTTTGTAGACCACAATTGTGACGGAACAAAGCAAGTTTTACCATCTCATTGCCTGTTAATAGTGGTAATGGGAATATGTTCACGAGAAGAGATTGTCCAATGGAGTGATAGACCGATAGACCGCTGAGCCTCATGAAAACATTGATAATATCAATAATCTAATAAGTTTCATAGAGAAATAAACGATAAGTGTCTCATTGTGTAAGGCATCAAAGGCCTCTTCTCAACGAAAAAAAACATGCTTTAGAAAAGTAGGCGTATATCTTCGAGCACTAGTCATTCAACTCCATCTTGGACGGTAAAATCACACATTTGCGAACAGTTAGGGACTGATACGTGGAGGCCTTCGTTTGGAAGGCGAGCTAAAGTGAAACAATAATCGAATGAGAGACAACCTTCAAATAATGAATTCTACTGAAGTTTTAATGATCATGATATGAGGACATATATCTGAAATGTAAGGTCCCCTAGCTGGGAAAGTGCCGCTGCCTGCCCAACTGGTTAATGTCTTCGTAAAAATTAAATCCAACATCTTTGCTGTTCGAAAAATGCTATGGACCGGACAATGACAGTATAAAGTAAGAGTCCTTGTGAAATTGCTACAGCGGCCATATGAAAGAGCTAACAGATGAAAGAGCTAACCGTCACCGTGTACTGTCATTCACCAATGTGGGTCAGCATTCAGCCGCAAATCGCATTAAAGCGAAGTTTTTCAACTTTTCATTGATTTGCATTCACGCTCCGACGGAAGAGAAAAACGATGTAACCAAAAATACTTTCTAGGAGCGCCCAGAACGTACTTATGAGCGCTGTGCCAGCTGCGATGACAAAAGAGGTGGAGGAAGAAGTTGTCTTCCGCACAACAAACGGAAAATTCGGTATGGATTGAGGAAGATCGAAATGAAATATAAGTGTCTCTATTACTCGACTCAAGTGATAGACAAAAGACACGCATCTAATGTTTTAGATATGCCCCGAGGTTCTAACATCGACTCAAACCAATATCTTGTCATGCAAATAACGGCCGTCAAAAAATACAATGAGGGCTCGACGACGAAAAGTTGCAATCTTAAGAGATATCCAATATGTTTTCTACTCGACTTCTGATCCTGCATATGAGAGCACTCGCCAGCAACTTGAACACCGGAACCCTTCACCTGAGAAATGTCGCCAAGAAGAAGGCTTCATTCCGTTCAGGAGGTCAGGTGGAGAATGATGTGGCTATAATTGACGACTGGTGTGCTACTATTTTTTTTATTAGACTAGGCTATAGTTACTTAAGCGATGTCTATGTCGATTAGAAGTAGACAAGAAATGTCTATAGCTAATTTTGGACTGATGTTATTTAAACATATTATTCTCAGTACTGAATTGTTCTCAAAACTGAATGACGAAGACGGGAAAAATAAATAAATGAGTCCATAGGGAAACTAAAAACTGAATTCCTGAAAAGACATGTTTAGAGCAATTAATATCTAACATTTTATTATAAAGGGTGATCCAAGTAGATCTACTTTCTTCAATAGCCTTTTTTGAAAGATCGCTCTTGAGTCGTGTCAAGCTGTCATGTTATTTTCGTTTAGTATTGTTTGTCATTTTATCATGGAAGGAACTGAACAACGTTTAAGTAAATAATGTGTTTCGCGCGCTTCGCTCAACTTATGGTCAACATAATCGGCCTACTGGGTGTACTATTCGCAACACCATGAACCATCTTGAGACCCAGCATTCATTATTGGATAACATTCAACCAAATAGACCACGTTCAGCACGCAGTGACGAAAATATAGCGCCGTAGCTGAGAGTGTACACTCAGACCGTGGAGAGCCGATCCGGCGCCATTCGTAGCAACTTGGACTGACGTATTGAACGACTTGGTGAATTTTACGTTGAGATCTTATATTGAAAGCGTACGAAATACAGCTTGTGCAAGAACTGAAACCGCTCGACCTTCCCAAGCGACATCGCTTTGATCTATGGGCTCTTGAAAAGTTTCAAGAAGATCCGACGTTTTCGAGCCACATTTTGTTCAGCGATGAGGCCCATTTCTGGCTCAATGGGTATGCAAACAAGCAAAATTGCCGCATTTGAGACGAAGAGCAACTTGAAGGGAGTGCCATTTCATCCACAAAAAACAATGGGCTGGTGTGGTTTCTAGGCCGGTGGAATCATCGATTCATATTTCTTCAAAAATTATGCCGATGAAAACGTAACCATCAATCGCGACCGTTATCGCGCCATGATAACCGATTATTTGAGGCCCGAAATTGGAGCTCGTGATCTCCGTGACATTTGGTTACAACAAGATGGCGCCACTTCCCACACACCGCATCAATCAATGGATTTATTGGGAGAACACATTGGTGAGCAGTTAATTTCACGTTTTGGGCCGGTCGATTGGCCACCAAGATCGTGTGATATCATACCGTTAGACTTTTTCCTGTGGGAATATGTAAAGTCTAAAATCTAAGCGGATAATCCCGCTTCGATTCAAGCCTTGGAGCAAAACATCACGCATGTTATTCGGCGGTTACCACTTACCAGTCGAAATGCTCGAACGAGTCTTCGAAAATTGGACTCAACGAATGGACCATCTGGGACGTAGCCGCGGCCAATATTTCTTTCATATGATAAAAACATTCCCCATTTAATTTGAATTTTCTGCGTACTTTTGTTTTATTTATTATTTTATCTATTTAGATTTTGTTCAACAAAATCATCTCTTCTAACTTAATCAAATCTGAGCCCACCAATCGACTTTAAATGCCTTAAATCGCTGGCAAACATTTGTCCAAAATGCCTACACATGCTGACTTGTCGACATGCACACTCGTGTGTGTGTGTTATATCTAATTAACGCATCGTGTTTCTTCGAACACTAAAATGCGGCAAAGGAGCCGCGACAAGTACGAGTTTCACCAATGAAACCATAAAAATTGGCAATTAAACTGAAATTACTTATTTAAGCTTAGCTGAATGGGGAGCATTTAAGTTTTTCTTTTCTTTTTTTTTACAAATTTTAATTGGACATATTAACGATAATGGTGCACACAAACACATACATATGTATATAACTGTAAATGTTTTTATGTGCATTTACAAGCGTACAAGTGGGAATTATATCGTAAAAGGCGAAATGAAACTGGACATATTGATTGTGCCTATAAATGTCATTTGAATTTAATGAAAAATCACCTGAAATTATTTGCAGTTAATTTTGTGGTGTTTTGCAGCAATAACCAACTGCAGCAATAAGTCATTAAACCGTTATTTATAAAAAAAAATTGCTTATTTTGGTTGGGAATTTGTCTTGGGAAGTTTTCAAAGTAATTTTTAAGAAATTATGTGAAATAATTATTTGTTTGTACATACGCATTTATGAGAAAATCAACAAGTGATTGGTGAGCTGATGAAAGAAAGAGTTTTTGTACATAACCTTACACACGCTGGAGTAGATTTTCGCAGTCAATACTGTCTGCTTTTAACTAGCTTATAACTGCTTTAAGACTCATTAATGCTTGGGTAATTCGAGTTTTTGCTCTGATGAACAGTCTGAGCAGCTTTCGAAAGAATTTTCGGATATTTCGCGAAGAAAGTATGGAATTTCCACGATTCAGTTTAGCCCATCGCTGCATAGGGAAGTCTGAAAAGATGAGACCCTGTATATAACCCTTATATGTGAGTACTAGAGGAGTGGAGGCTCATTCATTTCGGGTATGCGAGTATATTTTCGCGAAGTCTAAGTTTTGAACAAATGAGTAAGCTAGATTTAGTGTTTATTTAGAGTCCACCACAAGCCGGTGAAGTCCGCAAATTTCGTAAACTCTTACTCTTATCCGGGCGATATACAGATGTAAGCTTGTAAATTGTAACGGCAAACCTTCGACTATTGTCTGCGCACATCGTTATTGCGACACATCTATGCGCTCGGTTAAGGAGCTGTGTAATACTTTGCCGGCAGTATCGGCTGTACAGCATATGCCTGCCGAAAGCTGCCCCATAAGGCAGATGCAAGTAAGGACACAAACTCAATAGAGCAAAGCTTAAGAGAGGCGCTACATACAAGTGGATATAGAGTCAGTCTACACATTCCTCCTTTCTCTTAAATGACGCTGTATTAGTTCATCATTGCCACCAAATATTTCGAGCATATAACACATACACCTCTTGCAATGAGTCTCCGCATGACACTAACCAACCTTCACCGTTTGGGTCGAAGTCCTCGAAAAAAGTTTGTTTCCTCCCATTAGAAAGCTTAGACAACTTTGGGTTATTTATAGTGGACATTTCGACGTCATCGTCTTTGAAAATCAGATCGAGCTGGTACTCTTTCGTACACCCGATGAAGAGAGTCGCCATGTATTTCGCTAACTATAGTTGTATTAGACGTCTTACAGTGAAGATGGGGGAAAGGCAGACAGCAGTTCACCATTGCACAAAGGTTAACCATATCCTGGACAGACCCTAATATCGAGCAGTTAGGGACATATGAGCTCAAGGAAGCAACCACTGCTGGCGGAGGGAACTAAGAAATGTAGAAGTTACAAAATAGCGGTTTGGAAAATCAACCAGTGGAGCCCTTGCCTAATCTTCTCGTATTTTTGACTTTTGAATTCGATTTTCTACCGATCACTGTTGACCACTCAGGTAATTTGTGGTTCACTTCTTTATCCTCAGCAGTAATATGTAGCCCTCAATATCCGATAGTTATACATTGTGTGGTTGACTGTATTAAAGGCTTTTGACAAGTACAGTACTACGGATCAAGTTCCCGCGCTGTGTACTTTACGGGAGCTATGTCCATGCAGAGTCCCAGAAGGATATCTATAGGATTTTGTTCAATTAAACGATGGCATAGGCATAACTCTAAATGCTTATTTAAAAGTTAGCCACCCGCATCCAGTTTATATGGATCTCTGAATCTCTAAATTGATTACTAAGAATCCAATCCATTTCTTTAAGCAATGATAAGAAAGGTGGACCAGATAGTTGTGAGTTCTTTCAAAGACAAATGACATATCAAGCGGGAGATCTCAAACTTCAGAATGTTAATTTTAATTTTTCGGGTACTTAATTTTTTGTGTTGTTCATGCTTTATATACTGCATATCTCACCGATCAAACTGCAATAGCCGGCGAATATTCCGTGATTGCTGAAATTATATTAATGAGTGCCAGATTCAATAATACCACACGAAGAACGCAACCACTATCGAACTCGACGATACGCAATGATTGGAGTGAAATTTCGTCGGCTTTTAACAATGTAGCCCTCGGTTTATAGAGCCAACCAGTAGGCAACACAGGTATGAAGTTTGAGGGGTTAACGGGAAGGCTTTCAAATCCCGACACAGCCCGACGGAATATACAATTTCTCACCAAGGTGCACAATCTGTCCCTGTCTACTCTAACAATATTCAACATGGGAGACAGAGTATAGTGCTTCCGCCACTAAAATCGGGGAAAGTAGCTAATGAGGGAAAATCATTTTAAATGATGTCCCTCTTCACGAAGACATTTGAGGCCTTGTTGTTTCTGTCTTTCAACCACTACTTAAGCCCAGCAGCTTCCAATACTTAGTTTAAATTTTCTCAGAGGTTGAATGAACAAAATTTGCCCAGCCACCTGTTCTATAACTCCACAGGCCTTTGCAGCCGAGTTGACATAATGTCTTCGCGGAATGAGAGCTTTAAAGCGAATTTATTGCCTTGCCAATATCTCAGTTCTATGCTCATATATATTTACCTGTAGATAATTTTTCGGATGGGTCTTGATAACTATAGATCTCTCATAGATCTCGATAAGTAGGAAACGTGTTTATTGTAATTACCTGAAAATATGTGGAGGATTTAAACATTGAATTAGAGCTAATTTTTAATAAAATTTAAAATTTTAAATATGTGATTAAATGGGAGGGTAATGGGTTCAAACCCTGGTCAAACTAGCATCGAAAATTACAGAAATAAATACTCTTCATCACATCGAGCCCTGGGCGCAAAAAAGATGTAAAAGCCAAAAGATAAATTTACAGCCGACTATCTCAGCAAGGTTCTCAGTTACTCCTTGACCACTATAATTATATCCGATATGTGGAAACTGGATAGAGAGAGAGTCTTATTGGCCAATATCTCTCCGTTCCGCAGTAGCGAAGGCAATTGAGGCTTTGCTGCTCCCGTCTCGTACACACCATCTGGGCCCAGCTACACATCAGCATAGCTTCCGGAAAGTGCACAGCACCACAGTAGCACTTAATGTCATAAATACTCAGATAATGGCCTTAACCAATATCAACGCTGCGCGCGAACTGTTCTAGTAGCACTGGACCTTTCGAAAGCTTTCGCCACAGTCAATCACGCAGTGCTACTATCGGACATTAAGGATTCCTCATTACCGCCTAGGATGAAGGGGTGGACCCTTGAATGAATTACCTGAGTGGTCAGCAATCATCGGTTGACTTTCGAGATCTAACTTCAAAGCTTCGCATTGTGGTGTTCTCTCGACGAAGCTGTTTAATTTCTATATTTCGGGACTTCCTCCACCACCACAGGGCGTCTCCTGGATCTCATACGTCGATGATTGTTCGATTTTGGCGTCTGGCTAGGGCATTGATAACCTTTTTTCGAAAGTATACTGCTATCTCGCCGACCTTACCAACTTCTTCACCTACAACCAGCGAAATCCTCTGTCACCCTATTCACCAGTTGGACGAAGGAGTATCGGCTAGAACTCAATGTGAAGGCCGATGACGTTAAAATTAAAATTCCGACCACGAACAACCCAAAGTTACTGGGAGTCACATTTGACGGCCCGTACTCCTTCACTCCGCATGTGACTGTAATTTCCACCAAAGTACAGAGCCGCAACAAAATCCTCAAATGATCGCTAGCCGGTAGCACCTGGCGAAAAGCCAAAAAAACGTTGTTGGCTACGTACAAGGCAATTGGCCGACCGGTCGTAAACTATGCTGCTGATTTGGACGCCGGGGACTAGCGAGACGCAGTTGAAGAAGCGACAAACATGTCAGAACACTGACATACCCAACACATTTCCCGCACGACACTAACCACCTCGTTGTATGCCCACTTGACCCGACTCCTCTAACATCCCTCTCTGTTTGGTCCGAATCCGTCAAAACAGAACGTTCCCTGGGCCTCCCGTTAGATGACCTCGATGACTAAGACTGAACCTACCTGAACTAGGTGGTGTTGACTAGCCGCTACAATAATAATAACAACAACAACAACCAATACGACTCTTCGAATAGATTAGTTTCAAGTCCACTTGCCGGAGGAAAAAGCTAAAAACGTATCAAATTGAAAGTTATTCGGGTCATAAAAAAATTTTTTTTTTTAGAAAAATCGCACTTTTGTCCACTTTCCGGTGTCAAACCGAACTTTCTTACGAAAAATGCGAAAAATTGGTAGCAAAATCAGTCTAGCTGTTCTAAACATACATTTTTCTCTAGAATTTTTATAAATACAAAAAAAAGTTACAACAATTTTTTGATTTTTTCATTAGAAAATTAATATTGAAGAACTTATCTTCACGAAGTATTGGCGATTTAGTACCTAAAGATTTTTTTTTTTTGTTATTTTTTTGGCATACTTATAAGTGTATACATTCATATTCGTACATATGTAGCCTGACAAAATTATAAAATAAATTTGGTATTTCATTCCTTAAAAAGAATAATTGCCTTTCGAAATGTCTTTGGAGAGGCTGGTGGCCGAAATATACAGAAATTTCCCCGTTTTAAAGCTGTCATTCAGTTGTCAATTGACAGTTGTCAATTTTGTGATTTGCACTAAAGAAGAAATAAAAACTTGATTTCGCATTTTGGCGCCAATTACTTTAAGTATTTTTTAATTGCTCTTCCCACTTGGAATTTTTTTTGGGTACCACTTGCAATTGAAGTAAATATTTTATGTACATACAAGCATCTACGAGGTATGTTCAAAGGAAAAGGTGAATTTTGATTTTTCGTTCGCTATGTAAATTCGATTATCGATATTTTGTTTTTGTTATAATCGGATATATATATGTTATCATGTGCTTGCATTAGGAGCCGATTTCGATTATTAATTTGTTATTGACAACAAAAGAGGTTAGCCATGTTTTTGTGTGATCTCCGATTTTTGACTTTTGAAAGAAATGGATCAAAGAATATGTATTAAAATTGCGTTAAAAATGGAATAAAGTGCTCCAAGACACTTGAAATGTTGACTGTGACATTCGGGTGAGTCCACCTTGTCACAAAAAAGTGTTTTTAAGTGGTCCAAACACTTTACAGAAGGCCGCGAAGATATTGATGACGATGAGCGTCCTGGAGGTGCGACCACGTCAACAAGCGAAGGAAATAATCGAAACAGCGAAAAAAAATTTCTTGAAAATCGTCGAATCACTATTGGGGAAGTTGCAGAGGATGCTGGCATATCAATCGGCACATGCCATTCAATTTCGAATGTTTTGAGTATGAAACGTGTGGCAGCGAAGTTTTTTCCGAAATTGCTAAATTTTCAGCAATAGCAATGTCGCATTAGTATCGCTCAGGAGTAGTTGAATGACGTCAACAACAATCCAGGTTTGTTCAAACAGGTCATAGCTAGTGACGAAACGGGGGTATATGGATATGACGTCGAAACCAAAGCCCAATCATCCCAATGGAGGCTACCAGATGAGCGAAGACCGAAAACGGTACGCCAATTTCTTTCAACTCTTTGCTTACAATGGTGTGGTGCATCATGAGTTCCGGCCAAAAGGTCGTACAGTTAATAGGGAATATTACAAGGAAGTTATGCAACGTTTGCGTGAAGCACGGCACAAACGATCGGAATTGTGGATAAACGAATCGTGGATTCTGCATCACGATAATGCACCAGCTCCCACATCGATGCTCATTCGTGGGGAACAAAACCGTACTCATGTCTCAACCACCGTATTCACCAGATTTGACTCCCTGCGACTTTTTCCTATTCCCAAAACTAAAGAAACCAATGAAAGTAAAGCGTTTTGCCACAATTGATGAGATCAAGTCAGAATCGAGGAAAGAGCTGATGGTCATACCGAAAAGCGCATTTCAGAAGTGCTTCGAGGATTGGAAAAAGCATTTGCACAAATGTATTATATCCGAGGGGGATTCCTTTGAAGGGGGCAAAATAGATATTGATGAATAAATAAGTAATTTTCAAATAAATTCAAAATTCACCTTTTCCTTTGAACACACCTCTTACATTTGTTCTTCACATAAATATTTTATGCAGTCATGTTTCGTTTATCAACGCGACTTTTCTTATTTTCGCCTTTAATTCTAGCTCTTCGTGTCGCTGCGCTAATGTTGTGTTAATTTGCCGTCTGCTGTCGCCGTCGTCGTACTCATTTGTTTTTATTTGTGTTATTTTTTCTTTAGGTATATATATTTTTTTTGCTGTTTGCCTGCTACCGCTGTTTTATCACTGCGCATTGCTGTTGTTGACAATAATAATTATAAAATAATAATATGTCGAC
Organism: Neoceratitis asiatica; assembly: GCA_030068015.2. Classification (NCBI taxonomy): domain Eukaryota; kingdom Metazoa; phylum Arthropoda; class Insecta; order Diptera; family Tephritidae; genus Neoceratitis; species Neoceratitis asiatica. The sequence goes on from CM061524.1 coordinate 32,741,024, forward strand.
GATGGCGGCGGCTCGTGTTTTGAAGCGTACCGCTCAAATGTCAAAGCGTGTGTGCGCCCCAATTGCAACTCTGCCTGCGCCAATGCAATTGTCAAATGAGCCAATAACAATATACAGTGAGCAGCTATGTGCTTTGTCATCCCACTCTCCTGCTCTCTCTCTTGTGCTCTGCACCTTATTTGAGTGAGTGCCGCATTCTTGACTTCATTGTTGATTTCATAGTTGCAATTTTTGTAATGTTTATGTTGTTGCTTTTATTGCAAGTGTTGTTTGTTGTCTGTCGCCGCTTTTCTACTACGACTGCTGTCATTCGCGCTGTCGCTTTGTTGTTTCGTTATTACTGTTTGCAATTTAATCAACGCTGCATGAGGGAATGTCATCAATTAAAGTAAAGGTGCGGCGTGTAGTAGCGCGGTGCGATGCTCAAACGGCAGTGGTATAAAATACAATGCAAAAAATATATAATAATAAAATAGAAGAAGCAGGAAAACGAAAACGGCAATGACAATCGGTGCAGATAAAACGCACATTTTTTCTCTCTCTTTGATTGCACTAAAATGGCGCACTTAACATCAATAATGATTTAATTACTACGAATTTTTATTTCATAGTAATTAAAAATTATTTTGTTCGATAACCGACGTGCACATAATAATAATTTTGAGTAAATATCTGCTAAAAATTGTAGATTTTCAAATATTTGCTTAAGCGCCAGTCGCTTTTGAATGTTGTATATTTTCACTTGTAATAAGCAATTATTTTTTTGGAAAAAAAAGCAAGAAAACAAATAGGAATGTTTCCAAAGCAGAATTTGAAATTTTTCAAGATAAAAAAAAATTCAAAAACTTTGCTATTTATGTTACCTTATTTACTTCCATAGACATACATGTTTTCATTCACTTCTTTATAGGCACCAATACGATTATAGCCGAGTTGATAACGTCATCAATTAGAAATACCAAGGAGTCAGCTCTACCTTCCCCCACCTAATGCTTCCCACGGTGTATCGAGACTTGTTCCACGTTAATTGTCAAGCATGCACTCATCTCACTCGCTTACACGAGTTTTAAAAAAAGCTGATGACTGCGCTTTGTCAGCTCTTCGTCCCCATATTTGAATGGCTCAGCCGGGAAGCCATCAGCTCCCTCCACTTCATTTATTATAAGGGAGCAATTGTTTTTCGGACTTCATCATAGTCGAATCCGGGTTCAGCACTTCCTAATGTTTTACTTTCACTGCAATTCACGGTGGGAAGTGTTCCATCCATAAACTCTGTTTATTCTGGACATCGGTCGAGAGATTACTTTCTTGTTTTCTATATGAGTATGCTACGGTCCTGAAACCTTCTGTTAGTCGTCGCGTTTTCCACAGAATTAGTGAGCTTTTTGTCTTTTGAGTCTTTTTGTTCGACTGCCAACTCTTCTTTTGATCTTTTCGAAAACTAATTGTCTCCATAGTCGTGGTCCCGTAGTTCCCTTACACCGATTTGTGATGAGTGCTTTCGGAGAGCAGCAGTGCAGGTCGAGTAGAGAACTCGCAACATACGCACGTCTAGAACTGGAGACATATATATCATAACAGTGTAGATCTGATTGAACGGTTTTCGAGCCGAAGACAGCCAAGTAGCTTGATGAATTTTCTTATGCCAGAGTCTAGTATGTACTATAGACAATCATTTTTCAGGCCTCTGCGAAGTGGATCAGCCTCAACTCATTTGGGTATGTACATATGTATATCATGGAGGCTGAATTTTCCTACTGTTGTGTCGGAGACCAGCGTTAGTCAAAACAACGTTAAATTCGCCAAGCACAATTTTAAAATCGTCACGGGCACAGCTCCAGGCACTCGGCATAAGTATCTTTTGGCATGCTTGGTCCTTATTTTCCGTCGATACGTTGCCCAAATCAGCGATATGTTGAAGTATTTCGCTTTCAACGCATAGCGGTGAGACATTCATCCAACGATGTGAATGCTAGGACTCGGAGACTGCGTCTCTCTTTCACCACGAATCCAACACCGCTGAAGCGATTTTTGGCTCCAATTTGTGGTTTTGTGTCTTCATGTTTTTACCGACATATGGAGAGGTCTGCAGTTTATTCTAAGCCGCCTCCGAACTGCCGATAGATTTTTATAAGGAGCTTTTATTTCGAAATTAGAATAAATAATTTTCTATAAATTTGGATGTAGCTCGAACCTGGACTCGAACCCTGGCCTTCTGAAATGTAGTACGCACTGTTAACCACTTGGCTATTGCGAATCCTTCTTGATATGGAAGCTAGAAAAACACTGCTATGGTCTGAACCCCATCGATAGATAATTCTCAACAGAAGACATAGCCGCTTCCATCAAGTTTCGGCTCATCCGCAACCAAGTTAACTACTCCTATGCTTCAAAGGATCCTTCCACTTCAGTGCTTGCGTGAAGAGATTATGGTTTAGAATCAGAAATTCGACACAGACTCTGAAATAAAATAGTACTTGAACTATGGATAAACTTAAACTACTCAAAAACAGAGAAGTTTCCTCCGATCGAGCAAACCAGGAGGATATAGACTTCCTGGGCCTAACCGCCTGCCTGCAAGCATTCGCAGGCTTTGTACTACAAGTTAAGGTCGTTAAGTATTAAGGTTGAAATGGTACGATTCTATTGCTGTCAATATAAAAAACAGAGCTATGAAAAGATGAAATTAGATTAGTTGAGTTGTGAAGAGCGCAGAAACGAGGAATGAGAAAAAATTAGGTCGGATGAAGTGCTTTGTTAGGAGACGAAACGAGATGCGATGGTATGGGATAAGAGTGCTGACTATAGCTACAGAAAGCATCTTCATCCAGCCCTGTCGGCCACTAGTTTCAAATTTTATCTGAGACTTTAAGCCACTCGCCCATGTTTTTCGCTATGCCTCGATTCTTTCTCCAACACTCACTACATTGCGTATCAATCCTACAAAGTCATCAATCATCGTCGATAATTAGGCCCATAAATTATGTTCGCGAAATTCCAACAATCAACAGAAAAATGCTGCATGAACGTAAAAAGACAATGGCAATTCGATCAACTCAACACTAAATGCCAACATTGGACAAACAATTTTCTACAGATGACACCGTTATGGTAAATGTTATGACGTGTACAATGGCAACAACCACAAATCAAATGACTTCATTAGTAAAGACCAACTTTAGCGGTGGTGCAACCATCTGCGGCAACACTGCATAAATTCACACAGTAAAATGAAAAAAAAAAAAAAATGCAAAAGCCAAGCAAAGCGACTTCAACTCAATGCTTTGTCAGCAACAATTTAATATTTTCCAAATTGAAATTGTCACTTCTGCATGCGAAGAATTTGTTAACATAATAAATCTGACATAAAACATCATAACAGCAAAATATTATTATCGAGATGAGTTATTAACTGCTGACATTTCATCGAACATAAATGTATACATACAGACAGACACATCGACTTTTTAAAATATTAACAGGTGTAGTGTCCAACTTAGGCTCTTGGTAGCGTCACACAAGCTGGGTAAGACGTCATTGATGCAGCTGCGGCTGTGCCAAGCACCAAAGATTCGGCACCAACTAAGCTGCCGCCGCGCATACTCATACATTTAACGCTCCAACTGACTGATTTTTGCAAGCAAATATTTTGAGTTGCTTGCTGCTGCTGCTGAGTGTCGTCTGTGCACGGTGATCAAGTGTGATCAACAAGTAGCTTAATTGAGCAACAAAATCACAACAAAACACAACAGTAAAATCAAGTCAAGACACAATGACAGTCAGCCCGTCTTTGTCATCATCATAAAAAAAAGAAGAAGAAAAGCGAAAAAACAAAATTGTGGAATCCATGGTAGCCTCGCAGTTGCAGCAGGGCGAACCATCATCAACACTAATTTGCCATTTAAACATGGTATTTGGACAATTCTGACATATTCGGCGAGCCAACGGTATGTCAACGCTGGAGAGAGAGCAATTGT